>CM076572.1:1162897586-1163249659 GCA_034641835.2 Pinus albicaulis | reverse complement strand
CATGAGTTATGTCCTCTTCAACTGACATATAGTTGTATGTACTGGATTTTATGCTTGCGTTTGTGTTGTTTCTTGCATGTGCAGGTGTCCGACCACAGAGATCGTGAGGATTGTGATCTGCCAGGGCAAAGGAACGAGAGCACCACCTCTTCTACAAACAACAGCGTTGGATTCCAGGTAAGCATTCCTCGCAAGTCGGTTTATTTACGATTAGGAACCTGCACTGTAGTGTGTTTGATTATTGCTAGACCCGATCTGGGCTAGTAGGGATCGCCTCTGTTCGCAGAGGGGATTTACCTCCTCAACACCTAGGTTAATTAACACAGATTTAACCCAGCACAACACAAACAGAAGATCCACAATTCCTTTAACAATTTTAGCAATGTGGTATTCAGCCCTTACAGAACTAGATCTATGCAACTAACATTCATGTCAACACTAAAATAGGCACGCAACCAATCCAATCAAAAATAATATAACTCATAAACATGAACAAAAACATATGCGAAAACAGATCACAGGAACAAATTACAAATACATTTAGTACTCAGAGTTACCCAACAATTCTTTATTCATCAACAGTTTGCTAAACCTTTAAAATCCTTCAGATCTACCAGTGCACACAACCAGTGAGGTCCGCATACAACCGGACTAAGGTCTCCTCAAACGCAGCTAGAAGGAGCCTTTTAGACACAGACACTTACACAGATTCGCTTCAGATCTCAATCATTCATCAAAACATACTTCACAACTTATCCAAAACTGTTTTATTGACTCGATCTATACTTCTACTTATACCTTTGCCTCCACTCATCCTAAGGTCCGAAAACTATGGTTTGAGACTCCTAGATTTACCCTTTAGCCCATTACAACTCATGAGGGGACTTTGACCCACCCCAAAGACCCTTGAATCTACATTGCTTAGCGTGCATGACTCAAAACTACAAAAAATACTATTATTTACTCCAAAAATGAGGTCCTAAGGGACCCTGATCCAACAGTCCCCCAACACAATATTTTGACTCGTCCCGAGTCATAGAGGTGCTAGAGTCTTCATCTTGGTCTTCAGCTCCTCGATGGCAGTAGTGAAGGGAGAAAGGATGCCCGCACTCTGATCAGAAGCATTATGAGCTGTGTCCACCAACTTCTGAGAGGTCAAACCCTCTGCTGCGAGACTAATACTATGGTATGTCTGTCTCAGGCTCTTAACAACAGAATCTAAGTCTTGTGATAGCTTCATTGCTTCGTCTTCCCACGAATTCATGTGCGTGGTCAAGACATGCTTCTTCCTCCACGGGTCTTCAACCTCATCACGCAACACCTGGCTCATCTGCAATCGTGACATTCTCTCAGCAGGCACAAATGTGGGTAGCGCCTCCTAAATCTCATTGAACGCCTGCTCTTTGGCGCGCAGTTCCTACGAGATTTTCTTCACAAGTGGGTCGGTATGTACCAAAGTCCACAATCCCATCGCTGCGTCCAGGAGCTCAGTACCCTTGGTGAATGTCATTGCAATTCTTGTTGAAGCCTCCTTAACCAAGGTAGCGTGTTGCGCTCATACTTCTGGTGGAGCTTCTGGTTGGAGCTTTGCTTATAACTCTGCAATCTGCTGCTCAAAGTCTTCCTTAAATGCTTGCACTTCGGAGAGGGAGGCCTTTAGGGCTATTACTAATCCTTATATCTTAGCTTGGTATGCAACAGAAGTAGGGATGGCAACCTAAGGAAGGCCACCATAAATTCAATCAATCAATATTTCCAATTCTACGTGATGTGCCACCGCTACTTATTGAGTCGTATGAGCCTGAGGAGACTCTTCTATGCACGCAACAACCTTTTGCTCAGCCTTTGAGAGTTGCTGGTGCATGTGCACCTCACGAAATTGCAGCTCATCTGTGATTATTGTCTGTATCATGTGCATCTTCCCTCTGGGAAGCATGGACAGGTCAATTCCAACCTCTGGACATGTTTGGACTTATGCGCACAAAGTTGGATATTCCATTGTAACTGCGACTCCACGGAATGGGCAGATCCGGCTATCTGCGGTGCTGATAATTATACTAGTGCTCAAGCTCGCTTGATCTGGCCTTGCTTGAGTCTCGCTCGCCCGAATGATACCAGTTTTCAGCTAAAGGACCTGCAAACCGGTTTGCAGTGCCTCTACTGCAGTGTTGTATTGCTCCTAGAGCGCAATCCATTGATCCTAAGAGGTAGATGCAATCACATATGTGATTTTTTCCAAGTCATCTTGTGTGATAGTGACTTCCTGCGCTGTCCAAATCCTTTGGTGCCTTCACAGAGGGTCTGTGCGGCCTTACATACTTTGGGAGCCACGATATGGGCTCGACGAAGAGCGCGACCTCCTTAGTTGCATTCATGGGTCTCTTTGACAGGTCACCTATAGGAGACCTATCCTTTGATGCCTAACGTGGGGACTTGATCTATTTAGACGATGTCTGCGACTTTGAGGACGATCCCATGGTCACCTTGCCCTTTCCTTTGGCAGGTGTGGACACAAATTCATGCACCTCGGGGACCACTTCATGTACGTCGTCAGAGCCTGGTTCAGTAGATGTCGTAAGCGGCACATAGTGCTCCTCATACTATACACTCTCAGTAGCAGGGTTAGTGGCAGTAATTCTGGGCTTGAAGATAAATTTTAGGTTGCTATCGTCAGATGTGTGGGTCTCATAGCCAGACATATAGTTCACAGAGATAATGACAGTGCTCAATTCACTCAAACAAAAAAGGAATAGAATGCAACTCATTTCCTTACTTTTATCTGAAATCCATGGTAAAAATGGTCTGAACTTCATTAATGTAACCTTATCCACGTAAAAACGATAAAAAATCCTATAAGATATCCTCATTAAATGCAGAAAACCCGCTCCATCTAACGGTAAAATCACTTTTTCACCTATATTTACTGTTCCAAAGGCTAGTTTTTCCCACTGCGCACAACCTTTGCGCTTATGTCGCACCTGCCTGTGCATGTCCTCTACACAGTGTGCATATAAGTGGATTTCGTTTCTCCAGCCATATAGTCATTTGGGAGGCACAGGGTTGTCCCTATACAGCTTCAGTCGGCTTCCGTTGATGTACCCAGGAAGACTCTCGCCGCGCAGCGTGGCCAAGCACACTACACCTCCATTAGTGATCTATTTTACAATATACATCCCCAACCAGTGCTTTCTAAACTTCCCTGGGTGGCACGCAAACTGACTGTCAAACAATAAAACCAAATCTTTTTCTTTGAATGCCTTCTGCCGCATGTGCCTATCATGTTTCGCGCACCCTCTGCACTTGCTGATGAAAGTTAGCAATAAACCGATCCTCCTTTAAGGAAACCAGTTGCGATAAATGTTCCTCCATTATGTCTGGTTCAGCCCTATTAGTGAATGTTGCGATGTGCAGGCTTGGGACGATATATTCCATCGGCATGATTACTTATTTTCCATAAACCATCCTGAATTGTGTTTTACCAGTCAACTCTTTGCATGTATTCCTATAAGCCCATAAAATAGAATGGATGCGCACGTCCCAATCATTCCGGTTTGCATTGCAGATATTTGTGAGCACATTCTCCAAGATTTTGTTGAAGGCTTCCACTACACCATTTACCTGAGGGTGATAGGGAGTAATCTTCTGATGATGTATCTGAAATTCTTCTGTCAGAGCTTCAATCACTACAAGGAAAAGATCCTCTAGAAAAGTTTATAAAGGAGCTTTTTAGTGTTACAAAATTGGCCAAAATTGTCAAAAAAAAAATTTCTACAACATTCGTTTATGGTTACGGAGGTTTTTGCAGAGCTTTTAACGGAAATTCAACACAACTAAAAAAAATGGGCAGCCGAAGGTTATTATGGATGTTTTTTTCATCGGTGCACTACTCAATATTTAACACACCGGTGCGTACATGTAGCAGGTGTTAGGTCCCTATATTACTAGTATAGTCCCTTATTGTTGTTAGTGTAACCCCCTTATTGTTATTATTGTACCCCTGTAACCCCCATATTTTTATTATTGTGCCCTTAAATTATTATTGTTAGGTCGGCTAGGATTACATTGTGGCTCCACGGATTCCTATATATAGAAAGGAGGTTTTGTAATTTGAATCATCCAAGAATTTTTCATTCATGTAATGTATTGGAGGTTTCCCCCTCAAAGTGGCTTATTTCTAAGGCGTTGATCTCTCTTTTCTTCTATTTATGGAGCTGGTTTCACAACATTTGGTATCAGAGCTTTGGATTCTAGGGTTTCGTTGCTCCAAACCAGTCATCATGGAATTTTCGCTATAACTTTTTTTCTACGAAGGTTCAGAAGCTAAAAATTTTAGAGTGCGAAGTCGAAATCCTGAGGAACATCGTCGCAAAATTTCAGAGCTTGGTTCGTAATATTTTCGGAGATATGATCTGTGGAAGATAGGGCTGTTTGCAGGCTCCTAAATTTAACCTAAACAGGTCATCATGGAATTTTCGCTATAACTTGTTTTCTACGAAGATTCAAAAGCATAAATTTTTAGAGCGCAAAGCCGAAATCCTGAGGAACATCATCACAAAATTTCAGAGTTTGGTTTGCAATATTTTTAGAGATATAATCTGTGGAAGTTAGGTCTATTTTAGGCTCTTGAATTTCATCTCAAAGAGGTTATCGTGGGAAAATATTCATAACTCTCTCTTTGAGCATCGGATTGGAATTCTGTAAAAAATGGTCAAAATTACATGGACTGTAGTTTCCTTTCTATCAATTTCAGAGCCAAAGGAGGAAAAAGTGACATGTGGCAAGTCGTACAAGTTCTCTCTACTGAACCAGTCCATAATTGGGTCATTTTGGGAGATTAGACATAACTTTTCCTTGAAGAATCCAAATCAGGTCAGACTTGTGACATTTGAAAGAAGCTTTAGGGTGCTACTATAAGGCCGAATTTCAGATATTGAGGATCCGAAATTATTGAGATAATTCAATTTCAATATAGAGCTCCTCAAAAGAAAGTAAAAGGTGTGTATTTTTTTCTCGAATTTCGTAAGTATTGTTTGAAGAATCAAGTTGAATTGATTCCAAGGGCATATTGTAAATTAGATATCAGTATTGGATTCTAAAATGGCCCCTCAAAATAATTCAACACCCATTAAGACTTTATAAGGCTCTACTATGACTCATGAAGACGAAGAATGGAAACATGACATATCAAAATTACAAGAGCAAGTGCAACAAATTTCGTTCTCGCAAAGAGCAACAAAAAATGACATGGAAGTTTTGAAGAAAGGCGTGGAAACTAAGATGGATGGTTTGAAGAAAGGCATGGAAGCTAAGATGCATGGCATGGAAGCTGTTATGGAAGCTAAGATGGATGACATGAAAGACAACATGGAAAACAACATGAAAAACATGAAGAATGATCTAAAAGCAGACATCGAAGGTTTGACCAAGTTGATACAAGAAATGTTTCCTAATGGTGAAAAGATAGTAGAAGAACCTCATGATGAGATAAAAATAAATGTTAATCGCGATTTCATAAACTCTAATGTTGGCGGGAAGAACCACCATATTCCAAAAATGGACATGAGGAAGTTTGATGGGAAGGATCCTGTAACATGGATACTACAGATGGAGCAATATTTTGATATCCATAATGTGCAAAACACACAAAAGGTATGCATTGCAACTTTACATTTAGAACAAAATACATTTGTATGGTATCGATGGCTTTGCTCCCATAAAAAAATTGTCACTTGGTCAATTTTTATGAAGAGAATGATAGAACATTATGAGGATACGAAGAGCAACACCTTATTTAGCCAATTGATAAATCTCAAAGAAAAGGGTTTAGTGGTGGAGCACATTGAGGACTTCCAAAAATTGAATATAAGGGTAACTGATATTCCAGAGGAACACAAGATTGATGTCTTCATAGGGACTTTAAAGGATAACATCCAACATGAAGTTCACGTTTGGGAACCTGATTCATTGGAGAAGGCATTCATGTTGGCAAGAAAAATTGAATGTAAAATTATGGCGACAAGGAAGCCTACCACTCACATCTATAAAGATGGAAGTGTTGCTACTCCTAGACTTCCACAACCTACAAGGTTGACACCACAACAATTGGAAGAAAAAAGAGAAAAAGGGCTTTGCTACAATTGTGATAGAAAATACACTAAAGGTCATAAGTGTGTCGAGAAGAAATTATTTTACATAGATTGTGAAGAGGAGGAAAAAAATGAACAAGAAAAGCATATACACCAGGAACCAACCCTAGAAGAGGAAGAAATGAGTCCGATCATATCTTTTAATGCATTGGCAGGAATTACCACTCCTCAAAATCTCCATATAGAAGGACATATTAAGAAGAAAAAGGTAATAGTCCAATATGATTCAGCACAATTCAGTAGTCTCTTCTTTATCAGGAAGGTAGCCAAGGAAATGAATTGTTTCCTATACCTAGCACCAAAATGTCAAGTGATGGTTGCAAATGGAGGAACTATAAATTGCTCTGGAAAATTCCATAATATCAAGCTAACCATGGGGGAATATATATTGAATAGTCCAATGCTTTCCATTCCTATGGGAAGTGCTGATGTTGTACTAAGAGTACAATGGTTACAATCTTTGGAGACGGTAGCTTTTAATTTTCAAGAATTTTTCTTGAAATTTTTTTCAGAAGGAAAGGAAGTCGAATTACGGAGTATTGTCGGGAAGTCGGGAAAAATAATAAGCTCTAATGTCATGACAGAGCTTCTAAAGAAAGAAAAACGAGGCGTAATTGCACAATTATGCTCACTAGAAGTTCCAACATGAAAATCATCTATTTCTGTAGATCTCCAAAAAGTCTTGGACAATCATTCCGAGGTTTTTGAAACTCCCAAAGGACTCCCACCTATTCATGATCATGATCATGCTATTCATTTGATTCCAGGAAGTGTTCCTCCAAACATCAGGCCTTATAGATATCCTTATGTCCAAAAGAGCGAAATTGAACGTATGATTGCGGAAATGTTAGAGGCTGGTATAATTCAACCTAGTCAAAGTTCTTTCTCTGCTCCTGTAGTATTGGTACACAAGAAGAATCGATCATGGCGCATTGTTCGGATTATAGGGAGCTCAATAAGCTCACTATTAAAGATAAATTTCCCATTCCTGTGATTGATGAATTATTGGATGAATTACATAGAGCAATTTATTTTACCAAG
This sequence comes from Pinus albicaulis, assembly GCA_034641835.2. Taxonomy (NCBI): domain Eukaryota; kingdom Viridiplantae; phylum Streptophyta; class Pinopsida; order Pinales; family Pinaceae; genus Pinus; species Pinus albicaulis. The sequence continues at coordinate 1,163,242,472 of CM076572.1, read as the reverse complement.
TTGGATATTCGTTCAGGATATCATCAAATTAGAGTGAAGACTGAAGATATTCCGAAAACAACATTTCGAACTCATGAGGGTCATTATGAATTTTTGGTCATGCCTTTTGGCCTTACCAACGCACCTTCTACATTTCAAGGGTTGATGAATTCCATTTTCAAACCCTTCCTTAGAAAATTTGTGCTAGTATTTTTTGATGATATACTAATCTACAACAAGTCTTGGAAAGATCATGTTCAACATGTTGACAGGGTGCTCAAACTATTGCAGGAGAAACAATTATATGCAAAAACATCCAAATGTTTCTTTGGAGTACAAGAGGTGGAATATCTGGGTCATATTGTATCTCACGAGGGTGTTAAAGTAGACCCTAACAAAATTAAAGCCATTAAGGAATGGGAAGTCCCCACAACCATAAAGAAGTTGCGAGGATTTCTCGGGTTAACAGGGTATTATCGCAAGTTTGTTAAGAATTATGGGAGAATAGCAGCACCTCTAACAACATTATTGAAGAAAGATGCATTTTCATGGACTCCTGAAGCAACTAAGGCCTTTGAACATCTTAAAGAGTCAATGTGCCTAACACCGGTCTTAGCTACGCCAGACTTCACAAAAACCTTTATTGTGGAATGTGATGCCTCAGGAAATGGAATTGGTGTTGTTTTAATGCAAGAAGGAAGACCCATTGCTTTTGAAAGTCGTCCAATCAAAGGAAAGTATTTACAGAAACCTATTTATGAGAAGGAAATGTTAGCAATACTTCATGCACTAAAGAAATGGCGAACTTACCTAATGGGAAGACACTTCAAGGTAAAAACTGATCATGATAGTCTTAAACACTTTTGGAACAAAGACTATCTTCAGAAGAGCAGCAAAAATGGGTCACAAAGATGTTGGGTTATGACTTTGAAATAATCTACAAAAAAGGAAAGCTTAATGTTGTTGCAGATGCACTTTCAAGAAAGAATGAAGAGGTGGAAGCATTGCTTTGTGCCATTTATATTATCCAACCAGATTGGATAACCGAAGCAAGAGATGAATGGAAGAAGGACAAAGATGTATGGACACTCATTCAAAAGTTGCAGCAAGATCCTAGTACATATGATACATTTAGCTGGAAAAATGATTCCTTATGGTACAAAGATCGCTTATATCTTTGTAAGAATTCCCAACTAAAACAAAAGATTCTTCTGGAATTGCACACTTCTCCTTTAGGAGGACACTCAGGATTTTTAAAAACTTACCACAGGGTGAAGAAAGAATTTTTTGGGGATGGCCTTAAATCTGATATTCAAAAGTTTGTGGCGGAATGTTTGGTTTGCCAGCATAATAAATTGGAAACAATTAAGACCCCAGGACTTCTACAACCTTTATCCATTCCAAGTCAACGTTGGGAGGAGATTTCAATGGATTTTATCACAGGTTTACCTAAGTCCGAAGGAAAGAGTGTCATCATGGTGGTAGTTGATAGACTTACCAAGTAGGCACACTTTTGTGCATTATCTCATCCATTTAAATCAAGTACAATTGCTACTACATTTATGGACACAATTAAAAAGCTAAATGGAAACCCAAAGGTTATTGTGAGCGACATAGATCCCATTTTTATTGGAATTTTTTGGACAGAGTTATTTTCTTGTTTGGGTACTCAATTAGCTCATAGCTCATCTTATCGTCCTCAATCCGATGGTCAAACTGAGATATTAAATAAATGTTTGGAAGGATATCTTCGTTGTTTTCTATCTGATAAACAAACACAATGGGTCAAGTGGTTACCTCTCATTGAATCGTGGTATAACACTTCCTTCCATACTGCAGCAAAAATGACCCCATTTATGGAACTTTATGGATATCATCCACCGTCCATCACATCATCTTTAAGAGAAAATTCGAAGGTTCAAGCAGTGGAAGATCACATCAAGCATCAATAAAGAGTTCTACAACTCTTAAAGGATAACCTGAATTTGGCACAAAATCGAATGAAACAATAGGCAAATCAACATCGCAGTGAGAGAAGTTTTGATGTAGGAGACTGGGTATTTTTACGGCTACAACCATATAAAAAAATGTCCCTCAAGCAAGCTAAGAAGGATAATAAATTATCGCCAAAGTACTATGGTCCTTACAAAGTGTTGCAAAAGATTGGTACTATGGCATACAAATTGGAGCTTCCTGCTTCTTCACAAGTGCATCCAGTTTTCCATGTTTCATGCTTAAAGAAGGTTATAGGTGAAAATATTCCAATTCAAACAATATTGCCAGAACTTGATGAGGAAGGAAAAATCATATTGGAACCTAAAGCGGTCATGGAAACAAGAACTCGACAGCTACGGAATCGATCAATTTCAGAGTATCTCATCAAGTGGAAGAACTTACCCACTGAAGATTCTACATGGGAGAATGAGAATTTTATACAGAAGCACCCGGAGCTACTCAAGCGTTGAGGACAACACTTTTTTGAAGGAGAGGGGCATGTTAGGTCCCTATATCACTAGTATAGTCCCTTATTATTGTTAGTGTAACCCTTATTGTTATTATTGTACCCTTGTAACCCCCATTTTGTTATTATTGTGCCCTTAAATTATTATTGTTAGGTCGGCTAGGATTACATTGTGGCCCACTAGGATTACATTATGGCCCCATGGATTCCTATATATATATAAAGGAGGTTTTGTAAATTGTATCATCCAAGAATTTTTCATTCATGTAATGTATTGGAGGTTGCCCCCTTGAAGTGGCTTATTTCTAAGGCGTTGATATCTCTTTTCTTCTCTTTTTGGAGTTGGTTTCACAACAGCAGGCGCCCCGGGGCGGTCGAAGGAGAATGAATCGGGCCGTTAAGGTATTAAACCACACCGGTGTAGTGTTGGTGGTATAATGCATGGGGTCTTTCTAATTGGTCTTGGGATTTGTGCGATTCCCATAGGTTGTATCAACGCACTGGTGCATAGAATTATAGAAATGCACTGGTGCATAAAATTATAGAAACGCATTGGTGCGCAGTATCACACAAATGCACCGAGATTTATAATTGGTATCAGTATTCGTGCGATGCCCATAGGTCGTACAAATGCACCGGTGCGTATAGACACATAAACACCCTGGTGCACAGTATCACACAAATGTACCGAGATTTATAATTGGTATCGGTATTCGTGCGGTGCCCATAGGTTGTACAAATGCACCGGTGTGTATAAACACATAAACGCCTCGGTGCGTAGTATCACACAAACGCACCAAGATTTATAATTGGTATCGATATTCATGCGGTTTTTTGGCCGTAATTTTTTTTTTTTTTTATTTAACCTTGTTCCGATGCGTGGGATTTTATAGGCACACTGGTGCGTTTTCTTCATTCCGCACAGGGTGGTTTATGTTTTCGCGGACTTTTTATGAGGCACCGGTGCGAACGGTTTGTAAAGCACCAGTGCGCTACAGTAATACAACACACCGGGAGGGTGTGTATGGAGCGCACGGTGTCCGGTGTGCCAATGTTTTGTGTGGTTTTTTGGCCGTAACTTTTTTTGTTTAACCCCCTTCTGGTGCTCGGGGTTTTATGGACATACCAGTGCGTTTTCGTCATTCCGCGTCGGGTGGTTTATGTTTTCGCGCACTTTTTATGAGGCACCGGTGCAAATGCTTTGTAACGCACCGGGGAACTACAGTAATAAAATGCACCGGGTGGGTGTGTATGAAGTGCACGGTGTCCGGTGTGCTAATATTTTGTGCTGTTTTTTGCCGTAATTTTTTTTATTTAACCCCGTTCCGGTGTGCGGGGTTGATGGGTGCACTGGTGCGTTCTCTTCATTCCGCGCCGGTTGATTTCTATTTTCGCGTGCTTTTTATGAGGCACCGGTGCAGATGCTCTGTAAAACACCGGGGTGCTACAATAATAAAACGCACTGGGTGGGTGTGTATGGAGCACATGGTGTCCGGTGTGCCAATGTTTTGTGCAGCTTTTTGGCCGTAATTTTTTTTTATTTAATCCCATTCCGGTGTGTGGGTTTTATGGGAGCACCGCTGTGTTTTCTTCATTCTGCACCGAGTGGTTTATGTTTTCACGCGCTTTTTATGAGGCACCGGTGCGAATGTGTTGTAAAGGCCCAATGCGCTACAAAAATGAAACGCACCAAGTGGGTGTGTATGGAGCACACGGTGTTACGTGTGCCAATGTTTTGTGCGCACCAGTTCTTTCTCGTGTTGAACACACAGGTGAGTTTTACGGTGATAAGCACACTGTATGAAATACATCCGCAAACACCTGTGCCCACAAACCTCCTCTGGTAACCTCTGCTAGAAACGGATGTCTGGGTATTTCTATAAGGGGTTCCTCAAAAACATCTGCTAGAGGGTCTTTTCCTTGTAGTGAATGGTCTCATTAACAAAGTGTGTACCACGATCGCTCATAAATATCTTTGGACAACCAAACCTAGTCAATATATTTTTGAAAATAAACTACGCAGCAGTATCTTTAGTACAATATTTTACTGGCTTGGCTTCTTCCCATCTAGCTACATAATCTGTGGTAGTAATAATGTAGCGCACCCCACTATTTTTCCCAGGAGGATTAATTGGTCCAAAAAAGTCTATGGCCCATTTATCAAAAGCTTGTAGGGCCATTTGTGGCTGAAATGACATTTCATCTCTTCGCGATGGATTATTTTTTCTTTGGCATGCATCACAAGCTCGACAATAGGCATATGCATCGTTGTGCAGTGTGGGCTACCATAACCCAACACGCAACACCTTCTGCACAGTATATTTCCTTGCATGGTGACCTCCTGCCACTCCCCCATGAGCTTCAACCAAGATATCTTGTCTTTCATGTTCTAAAACATACCTTCTTAATACTTCATCTGCTCCCAACTTGTACAATTTTCCAACAATCAAGGTAAAGTCAATTGCGCGTGAAACCAACTCCTTCTTTTGTTCCACTGACTATTTAGCAGGCGCACTCACAGTAGTCAGAAAGTGAATGATTTATGCAAAGTGTTCATTAACTATTTTAATAGCAAAGAGCTATGCATCAGGTAGTCCCTCCTCCAGACTAGTTGGTTCCTCCCCATTCTCAATGGGTGATAAGTGATTGGGTCCAACATTCAATCTACCAGGCTTAACAATGATTTCAAAATCATATTCTTGAAATAGAAACATACATCTACAAATCTCCCCCCCCCCAACACAGGCTTATTGACCAGGTACTTCAAAGCAGAGTATTCAGTGAACATCTTGAAGTGCCCTCCGAGTAGATAATGCCTATATTTATGCAGAGCATAGACCATAGCCAATCCTTCCCTCTCTATAATTGAATAGTTGTGCTCTGCATTGGAGAGCTTCCTACTTTCAAAGGCAACGGGGTGATCAATATCTCCTTCTCCTGGCTGCACTAAGATAGCTCCAAGTGCAATGCCAGATGCATCAACATGCACATGGAAGACCTTGGACCAATTAGGGAATATAAAAATAGGTCCAGTAACCATATTTTCTTCTAGAAGCTCAAAGCTCTTTTGGCATTCTTCATCCCAAAAAAATGACTCATCTTTCTTCAACAATTTCTCCATGGGTGTAGTGATCAGAGCATAGCCCTGAATGAATTTTCTATAATATCCTATGTGTCCTAGAATAGAGTGCAGTTGTTTCTCATTGGTAGGAACCTCAAAGTTGATAATAACTACAATCTTAGCTGGATATACCATCAATCCTTGCTGAGAAACAATGTGTCCCAATAATATTCCAAAAGGAACACAAAATATACACTTCTTCAAGTTAAGATATATCTTATGCTTCCTGCAAGTGTCAAGCACCATGCATAGGTTGGACACATGCTTCTTTACCAGTCCAAACACAGTATAATCATCAAAGTACACTTCCAAAAACTTGTGCATGAATTACTTGAATACAACCACTACTACGCACGAGAATATAGTAGCTACATTCTTCAATCAAAAGGCATGACTGTGTGTTGGAAGGATGCCCATTCTATTGCAAAAGTGGTCTTAATTCAGTCTTCTGGTGCAATCCTGATCTGATAATACCCTGAAAATCCATCAATGAAAGAGTAGGCCTCTTTCCCTCCCAAATTTTCCAATATCTCATCTGAAAATGGAGTGGGGAAGGGGTCATGTACGCATGAATCATTCAGTTTGTGCAAGTCCACACAAATCCGTATTTCTCCTTTAGTCTTATTTTTCTGAACAACCATCGGGCTCACCTAATCAGACTATTCCATAGGCTCAATGATTCCTACAACAACCATTTTTTCCAATTATTCCTTCACTTTCTGCTCATATTTTGGATTTAACCAGTATGGTCGCTTATTGACAGGGTGTGCATCTGGTTTCAGAGTGATTTTCATAACTCCCAAATCTCCTACAATTCCTTTGAGCTCATAGAACTTCGTAGGAAATAGGTCCTGATATTTTGTCAACAACTCTGTAATATTTCCCACTGTGTCATCATCCAAATAATCTCCTATTTTGGAAAACTTAGGTTGCTCCTCTGTCCCAATGTTGAATTCATTTAGTTTTAAAGGCTTAGTTACATCCACCATTCCTAACAAAGGCCTTGCAACTGCACGCTCCCACTCAGATTATGGAATATTGATGTTTCTTGTATCTTCATCATTATCTTCCACTGACAGATTTCTGCAGTTGAAAATATCTTGCATCTGCGCTTCCCATGCTAGCAAAAAACATTCTATCTGAGGTCGGGAATCATCAAAGACAAGTGTTTCTATATCCTGTAGGGCTTCGTCTTGTCCCCTCTGATCCACCGGCCATGTCGAAGGTTAACTTGTAACCCAATTAAGGTTCCCTCGGCATAGGTCCATCTCCAAATACCATTTGTTGGTGAGAAAGAAGGTCTCTGAGCAAGACCCAGGTTCAAGAGAGAGGCCAAAAAGGTTTCTGCAGTAGTCTAGCACAACCCCAACATTTTCACCCTACTCTGAAGAGCAGAGAGTCTCACCCGAGGTGTGCCGTGACCTTAGTATCGTTAGGAACAGATCAAGTATCAACCAATCACAACTATAGAGAAAAACATAAATAAATTGGAACAACAAACAAATCTTACTACTTTGCACAAGATACCACTCATTAAGCATATTCAGGATGCAAAATTAAAATTTAAAAGTGGGCAATACATTCATAGTAACCAAATACTTGACACGGAACTCAAAACATCAAACACAGGCAGAAGTATATTTCATTATCAATAACAGATAGCTACATTACTCCGCAAAGTTGATTACAGAGAGACAGATTACAACAATTACAGAACAGAGCTTTCCTGTGGCTCTCTTCCTCAACCCTCTACTGGACTAACCTCTTGTCTACACTGGCTGATTGCCTATTTGTTCCTTTGCCAACGTGACTGTTAGTTTTTCCTCTTTTCCCGCTTTGCTGTTTGCCACTTCTTCCTGATCACTGGAGTTCCACTGCTTGTCCTTGTCGCTCATTCCTACCATCTGTGCTGGTTTTTCACAATTGTCGCACCACCTGTTCTCCATATCTCCACAACTGTGACAATTCCCTAACTACCGTGGTTGTGCTCCACCACTTATTCTCCGCAACTCAAAATCGTTTCATTTTCAAAACAAGTGCCCCAACAAGCCCCAACTACATGCTATTGACTCATCCCGAGTCAATCCTTTTCTGCTGCCTCGGTCTCCATTGGTCTGCCTGCCTCTGTGGCTTGCCCTATCTTCTCCATTTCCTCTCTCTGTCCAAAGAAGGGCCCCAACTCGGGAACCTTTGCCATTGCTGAAGATTTGAGTTCGAAAAAATCGTTAATTTCCTGTTGCCATTCCTTAATGAGCTGGTTAGTTTCTGTGGCAACTCGTTCAGCTTCAGTTTATCCTGAAATGGATGATAGATTTCTGAATACTTATTTAATTTTGATTTCAGCCTAAGCGGCCATTTGTTGTATTGCTTCTGCATTATGCTTCACTGGTTGCCTCAGTTCTCTGAGGACCTGCTTTGTGGCAGAAGAATGCTCTTCGATCTTCTGTGTTGTGGTCTCCAGTGCCTCCGCTTGATTATATAACTGGGTTATGCCGATGGGATCTGTGGCCTCCTTTATTTCTCATGAAACCTGCTGCAGTTTTGCTGAGATTGGTTTGGCCTTCATAGTTAATGAATTATAACACTCGTGTAAATGCTTCAGGAGGTTGTAAGCTTCTTTTACCATTATCCCCATGGTTTCTTACATTTCGGTTGCTTGTTTCTGCTTCTCTGTAACCTTCTCAGCGTATATGACTGCAGGGTTTGGTAACGCCGATTTGGTCACGAGCGCTTCCTTTAGCTCTTGATTTTCCTTGCTGATATTCGCACAAGTGGCCTTAACGCGGATAGATCGTTCGACTATGGTGCAAGCCGATATGTCTCCCGGTGTCTTGTCATATTGAGCCATTACTGTTGGCTAGAGATCTTTGAAAATATATGTTACCTTCTCTAGTTTTTCCTTCAGACTTTCCTTCTCTCCCTTTAACTGGTTGAACTCTTCAGTAAGCGCATTGATCTGCATTTATTGCTATTCGAACCTCTGCTGGAGGTCGTTGTGCAGTCCTTCTGCCTATTGTGCTGCACGCTGGATGAATTTGTATAGTTGTTTTGTGCCCTAGGTCTGCATACTCTCACCACCAGACATATTGTTATTTGGCGGTCTCTCTCTAAGTGGTTGACTACTGGCTATTGATTTGGCTGAGTGCTCATGTGGTGATGTGGGTTGGTTTTGTTGCGACAAATGACTCCCTGGGTTGTTCATGCTTGTGGTTGGATGAACCCGCTGTAGTATCAAATTTGCCTGCTGAAAAGGGTTCAAATCCTTTGGCAAGGGCGTTGTGTCTACGGTAAAGGATCCCCCGCGAAAAAATAGGTCCAGGAAAGTGCCCTGTCCCAATAGAGGTTGGTTAACCTTGGGTACCATAGTCGTACTCGAGTTAACTTCTACCTCGTTGTCTCCATTCGTCTTTCTTTTTGTCTTGACTGGGTCTGAAATGGTTTCTAATGTGGATGGAGTGTGGGTGGAACGATCTTTGGAAGTGAATGACATGTGAGGCGAGGAATAGTGAGTGCGAGGTGAAGAGGTATGAGTGTGGGGTGGAGATGAAGTTTGAACGTTCAAACCTGAGAACGGATTGAACACATGTTATAGGTAGCTCGAAGGTGACCTGGGTGGCCACCTCTATCTCCTCTTGCATTGGTGCTCTTGTATCCATAGGTTACGTGTGATCTTCCTCAGTGAGATCAGTTATTTGCCTAGGCACCATGGCTCTTGCTTTCTTGGCCTTAGGGGTAGCTATGGGTGGTTTAGGTGCCTTACTCTTTTGGATTGGAACTATTGTGGTTGCTTGGGGTGAATTAAACATAATGGACGACAGGGCAGTGAGTATGGGTGCAACTATGGAAGGTGACGCAAAACTTGAGGACTAAAATTCTGAAAAAGTAGGAAACACAGGAGAAGCACTTGTGAGGGTTTGCATTACCCGATTGAAGCCTTTTACCCTTGTGTCCAACTCTACTAGTATGGGTGTTAATTGCAGCCGAGACACTCTGCTCAGCGTCTCATCTAGTGTCTCCCCTAGTAGTGCTCTTGGCAGCATGCCCTCGAACGAATAGTGATGGATTCCACTTCTGATCTCCATTCCCACCCCCGAACAGGAGTAGACGTCGGTGTGAAATGCCTTTTCATCAACTTGAAGCTTTAACGGTCTCATTTTGAAAGTTGTTTCATCCACGCAAGTGGGCCTGATGTATGTCTTCTTGTGAGTGACCCCGAACCATATCCGAGAAGAATATCTATCTAGCAGACTCCTCGAAACCCTTTGCTGCCTCCCCACTATATCCACCATCTTCTTGTACCAGAACGTGAATGCATCTTCATTTACCTCCTTTGTGCTGGGGTCTCTCGAGATTTCCAGGGCGTAAACTTCATCGCATCGGCTGATCACTAGTGATTTCTGCGAGCTGTCTCACCCTCAGGGGCGGGTCAAAGTCCCTTAGTTATTGTAAAGGGTTAAAGGGAAAAATCAAGAGTCTCAAACCATGGTTTGAGACCATGGTATGTGCGTGCTTTTTATAATATAAATATGTAAGAGTCGAGTGAGGAAGGACAAGGAATGGAATCTTGGATCAGTTTTGTTATGCATCTTTGTTAGTCTGGGTTTTTTTCTGGGTAGAAAGGCTCCTGTTGGCTGTGTGCGCAAAGATCTAAGTCCTGAGCTATGTGCAGACTCTGCTGATGTGTGTGCAGAAAGATAGATTGTACTAAATTGAAAATGTCTTAATAAAGAAGGCATTTTTGGCAAACTGAGATTCTTATGTGATTTACTATCTTAGATTATCTGTTACCTATTCTATATCTAGATATGTTATGTTGTTGCACATTTACTTCTGTAAATAGTTAATTGCATCTATGCACAAGTATTAGTCTATGTTACATAAATTAACTATTGTGCGCGAACTTATCTCGAATTAGTCTGTGATAATATGCAGAAGGATTAGATCTATTACCATTGATTGTGTGTGCACAAATATGTTATATTATCTGTATTAATTCTGATTATATCTACCACATCAAAATCCCCCTCAGGGTGCGTAAACCTTGTTCCAAGACCACCCCATACTGATTTGGATGAGACTTTGGTCTGTGCAAGTAGATCACTACCGAAAGGGCCAATAGTTGGAGGGTTTTGTTGGTTGTGAAAAGACTCTGAACTTGGGTCAGGACCCCTTAAGCCAACATGGCAATTCACCAAATTTTCTTCTTTATTTAATTACCTAAATTATGTAATATTCATCACACCATGTCCACCTTAGGGAAATTTTATTATTTATTTTTCATAGATAGATAATTAATATTTTGTTTTAAAATAATATTTATTTTACAACACCATCTAAAGTGGGTATATTTGGAGTTAATTTAATTCAAAGTTTAACATATATTAGTTTACCTGGTTGATTTATGCCCATAAGTGGTGTTTTTATATTGGAGAATAGGGATTTTGCACCCCTATTGCGCACCTCTCCTAAATTATTAGGAATCCATTCCCTTATCATGTACTTAGGACTATGTGTCCTAATAGAGTCATAACTCCATGCTTTGATCTATTCCAAAGATACAAGACTCCATGCTTTGATCTTCCAAAAATTTAGGACTTTGTGCCATACTTTTTTTCCTAGATTCAAGACTCAACATCTTTATCTTCCTTGGTTTCAATATTTCGTGTCCCTAACCTCAATATATTCTCATTTATTTTTCTTTGAAGTTTCGTGCTTTTCCTCAAGGTATTGGTTGTGAGCTCATACCCATCTGATGGTTTGTTGGCAAGGTCTTGTTTCCCTATACCTACACACATCATATCCTCATAGATTAAAGGCACCAATTAAAAATCATAATGAATTAATTCGTTCACATTTTACCCAAATGTGTACATGACCTCTACAATCATTTATCAATTTGGCATCCTTCTAATAAAGTAACTATGCTCCCAATGAAATATTGGCAAATAAAATTTTAAGCATACATAATCATGTAATCATGCATCATCAACAAAATCATAATAATTTAAATGTTCTACAAAACAATGATCATTCATATTTGAAAATCGTATGTCATATACCATGTCATTAATTTAAAATATAAAAGAACATATATATAACATGCTATTAATCATTGTTTATCTAATATACATAATAAAACGTATAAACACACATAAGAAGAGATGAAACCATATATATATAATATACATATATAAAAATGTTCACCAGTTAAGTGACCCAACATGGTCCATAACATATCAATTTGGTATACACAATCAATGAAAATTCACCCTCTTTAGGTGTCACAAAATTATACTAGGCAAGGTGGGACACTACAACTAGGGATTGCAAATCCTATGATAGGAATGTTGTAAAAGTCATTATCATACCTATAGAAAAAAATTTTCATGCAGACAAGACAAATATCTAAATGGATTCAATAACAATAAGTATACATTAGTTGCTACTTAATTCAATTACAATACATAATGTTTTAAATGTCGCCATTTTGGACACATTGCACAAGACCATCAAGAGGTTACTTGAGAAAAATAGGGGAGAAAAGGTTTCTACCAAGCAAGGAGAAAATCAAACTAGGGATTGGAGAAGAAATAGGTTGAGGCAGAAAATAAACATCATGATATTTCCTTAAGTGCTCAATGAAGTGTGCTACACGTCATTTTGTCACCATTAGGAAAATGACCGCAAATCCGAATCTCTCGCTATCCGATGAAAGTGTCCCAAGAATTCCCCTTCAATGTCAGAAGCAAAAAAATCCCAGGGAGAATGAAAATTTTGGATTACATGGTCCAACGACCCACTTTTGGGAAACTGCACAGTTCCCTATCTAGATTCTATGCATACACATATCTTACCACTATTGCCAACGCAAATATGTTGGTCAAACCAAATTCTCCAACAGCCAAATCAGCCTTCCATAAGTGTCACACACACACCTCAAAGACAACTCCAAAAGTCATTTCAAGTCAACAAAAGAATCCCTCATCTAGATTCCCGGCATCATCCATATTTCTGGCATCCATATCAAGCATCATCCATATTTTCAGCATCCATATTTCCGACATCCATATTCGGCATCATCCATATTTCCGGCATCCATATCCACACGTGGGAGAGATAAAAGCCTCTTCTAGGTTGTACGAATCAATAAGATCATGAGGAATGTGTGTGATGAGATGATGATTAAATGGATACCATATATCTCCAATTTATATACATCAATGAGGGTGTGTGACACATCTATAGGGCTTGTGAGCCTACATTAGAAATCTGGACAACCTTGCACATGTTTGGAAAATAAAATCAAAATATATGTTCTGCTCATCCAAACAAGATGATATTTAGATCAATCTTACACCTATCCGAAAGAGGAATCCAACAAAAATATTATCATCATCATATGAGCAGTGTGACATGGAGTTTGTACCTAGTTGACAAAAATTAACACTCCCTCTCAACTAGGGAGAACTCCATCTGTCCACCTGTGCCATCCGGTGATCAGTACCATCATGTACTATCATCATGTGTTCCTACGTCATCCTGTTGTAACATGATTTTCCATATCAAGGGAAAACAAACGAGAGTGAGTCACAGAGGCATCACACTCTGCTCACCCGAAGTCACTCTAGAGGGTAAAACCTCAATAGACTCAAAAAGAGTCACATACTAACCCAAAGTTAGTTTACTGACCCAAGTCAGTTTAAAGGGTAAAACCTCAATAGACTCAAGAGAGTAACATACTAACCCGAAGTTAGTTTACTATCCTGAAGTCAATTTAGAGGTAGGAACCCTATTAGAATTAATCCCAGATAAAGGTTTTGCACACGTTCCATCCTAGACATAGAGAGTACGACAATCTCCGATGTGTCAATCGGTCTTTCTATTGGTCTTTATCCACATTTCCCACCTCATTGTCCAAATGAGAGGTACTTCCCATGAGTCCGAAACTCCATGGGTAGGATGCATGCGGGGCATAGATAAAAGAGAAGGTGAACCAACTCAAACATCATAACGGTGGGGAAAAATAACAACAAGGTTTGGAAAGCCTAGCCCCGTGTGTGATTATAGCTCCAAGAAGCTATCCCCAAGCCCCTCAGTGCTCCCAGAGCTCATAGTCCAACTCAAGCAGGACCCTTACAATAGGGTCTTTCCACGATTCCAAGCTTCTCATGGAAGGTTAGGAACTTGACCTTCCCTAGGGGCTTCATGAGAATATATGTGACTGGCTCATTAGTTCCTATGTGATCCAGCCTTACGGTGCCTTGTTTTACCATGTCCAGGACAAAGTGGTACTTAATATCAATATGCTTAGATCAATCGTGGAACACGGGATTCTTAGAAAGATGAATCTCACTCTGGTTATCACAAAGGATAACGGTGGTATCTAGCACATGTCCGAACAACTCACTAAAGATATTTCTCAACTAAAAAGCTTCACAATAGGCCATACTTGCTGCAATGTATTCGGCCTCAGCGATGCTTAAAGCCACCAACTTCTAATTCTTGCTCATTCAAAATATTGAAGCAGAATCCAAGGTGAAGCAACATCTAGATTTGCTCTCACGATCCACCACATTTCTATCCAAATCGGTATTAGTATATCTATGGAGTCTCAAACTCCCAACAGTGTATCTCAGCCCATGGTTGATTGTGCCCCAAAGATATATCAATATATTCTTGGCACCAATCTAGTGAATGTGATGAGGCTCAACCATATGTTGAATCAAAGTGTTCACTGCAAAACATACGTCCAGACGGGAGTTCACTAAGGACATCAGGGCCCCTACGAGTTGCCGATACTCAGTGGGATTTCCCATCTTGGGCCTAATAACGATTCCACACAACTTATTAAAGTTGAGTTCCATCAGTGTTGACACAGACTTACAGTCCACCATGCCAAAAGGAAAATCTCGCATGGCCTTTGCCAGACCTCAAAGCCTAGGAAATACTGCATCAGTCCTAGGTCTTTAATCTCAAACTCAGAAGTTAGCTCCCTCTTACATTGATGAATGAGAGGGTCAACACCTATTAGGAAGATACCATCCACATAGAGAACTAGAATGAGAGGCCTTTCTCTATCAAACTTAAAATAAAGGTTTGGATCAACATTACTTCGAGTGAAGCCCAAATTCATCAAGTATCTATCTATCCTCTCTTACCAAGCTCTGGGGGCTTTCTTCAACACATAGAGGGCTTTCTTCAACCTACATACATAGGTGTCTCTATCTTGGACTTCGAACCCCAGAGGTTGCTCCACATAAACCTCTTCCTTTATTGAACCATGCAGTCTTCACATCCATCTGATGGAGACTCCATCCTTGCGTTGCATCAAGGGAAATGATAGATTAGATGGTGGTATAGCGGGTGAGAGGTGCAGATATATCATCATAATCTATGCATTATTTTTGAGAGAAGCCTCGGGAAACAAATCTTGCCTTGTACTTTTCATCACTTACATTATTTCCACGATTAGTCGCACACGTGTGGGGGGGGGGGGGGTGGGGGCCCAGAAGAATGATGGAATCATTTCCTTAGGCCGTGTGATTCCTTAAAAAGGGGGGAGGTACAACCATTTATGAGAACTGTGAATGAGATTGATATAATGCATCCCATTATCCAATTTACTATCTGGAGATCCATGTTGAGCTTCAGAAGAACAAGACAAAGGAAATTCCAACTTACTCGATCATAGGTCAACCTTGAGTGGTATCACTAGGGAATTCGCAAGATTTATTGAGTGGATAGATTACTAATCCAAAGAGACTACATCTTGTATCTAACACCTGTGGAGAAAATCAAATTGTTGCTAAAATATTAGGTTTCTAAGGATGGGATTTATGCAACAAGAAATAGCCTTTGAAATGATCTTGTAGACAATGTTATAGTAAGAGATAGGCATATAATTATCAAAAGTGGATCCATCCAAATATTTAGGAATAAAAGTGAGAAAATTCAAATTGAGGGAACCTAGAACTTCATCAAACTATTTATATTTCCTAACCATTTTGAGGAGGCCATCCTTAAGAATGTCATAGTCGTCAACATATAATACCATGAATAGACCATCTAGACCATGGATTTGGCCTCTTTGTAGACAATGGATGGCTACTTTAACTTTACCTTCTGACACATCCTTAACCAAATCCTTATTCAAATTTACATAAACATAATTTTATATAATTATAAAAAATCTAAATTAGAATTAATTTATTTCTCAAATAACTTAATAAATATATGCTCTAATATCAACATTAAAAAACAAATATTTCTTGAACATCCATATTTTTAGTTACAAATAAGGTAAATGAATTTATTCTTCAAACAATTAATCATCCTTTAATAATAACATCAAAAAAAAATATCCCTATATTGAGTTTTTGGTGGTTAGGGACAAGTTGCATGTGAGAGCAATAACAACATTGTTCCATTTTCCACATGTTGGAAAGATAATGCCATAAACTGTGCAAACCAAGTGGGAGGTGTGAATGGTCTATACAGGCTCAAGTTAGAGATGGGGATTTTAATAACAAAGTGTTGCTTGCATAATTAGGTTGATTATAGTGTGAATTGTATCAAAATTTGGTGAAATGAGCACAACAAGCATGGGTCTCATCTTGTGGGTTCTAATCTCTAATTACATGCTAAAAATAAACTTGACTCCTCCATTTGAAACCATGCTCAATCTAATTAATTCTTTTCCTTCTCTCAAGCTCCTTCTAGGAAATTCAAGTTGTTTTTTCCTGCTTATTGTGGACCCTCACTCCTCACACAAGGGAAAATCCCATGTTCAAAGGACAAAAGTAGAGAGTGTTGTCACTATTATTGCTACCGTTGTTTAATAGTCAAATCCATTCGTCATTTAGAATTCGATCAACAACATGGAAGAAGATGTTAAGGTTGAAAGGGCCTATAGAGATGATAGGATGTTGGTCAGCTGAAAAATGATTTTTTCCTTGGTTTGGGAACTAACTACACATAGGATGCCAAATTCTACTAAATTTTGAACTCTACCAGCAAATGAAAACCTTTTTAGATCATGTTTTTCTTGCTAAGGATTTGGGTATAATTCAAGTAGAGGTTGGAGACATTGGAGAAAAAAAAACTATCGTTTTATCACTTTCTATTACTTGTTAGTGAGGCCAAATAGAGGGGTACTCCCAACTTAGATACTAGGATGCTCGAAAGAGTCCCCTATTATGTTGTATTTTGCTAAGGGTGCAGTGGATGGATGTTGTAACACACCCAACCCCCTTAGTCACCTTAAGGAAATGGAGGTTAAAAACTTCCTTTCTTTTAATCACTTCAAACCTCATTTCTTAGGTATCCATTATTTTGTCTTCATCGAGAGTTTCTTAATGATATGAAATTTGTCCCATTTTAAGGATGGGACACTAAGATATGGCTCTTAGAATATTTTCACACTAGTGCCACATCAACATGTTTATATATATGAAGCATAGCAGATGACATGGAAACCAGTGCCAGATGTCACCTCAAGGGTGTGCCTTGCTAGCACGAGAGACACTTTGCCATGTCATTCCTTACCTTCTTCATGAATTACTTTATTTTTATTTATTTAGGCCCTTTTACCTTTCTTCCCTTAACATTATTATTTTATTAATGCATGTCCAATTCAAATAATCAACACAAATTCCAAAGTAAGTAAATGATAATTTATTATCAACTTCTTGGCT
This sequence comes from Pinus albicaulis, assembly GCA_034641835.2. NCBI lineage: Eukaryota > Viridiplantae > Streptophyta > Pinopsida > Pinales > Pinaceae > Pinus > Pinus albicaulis. The sequence goes on along the minus strand of CM076572.1, from coordinate 1,163,225,218 downwards.
TTCTTCATCGTGAACTTGATTATTTGTCGTTGTTTACCCATTGTATGTTTTGGAGTTTTCTAGGCATTTTTTTGGTTGAAATTTCTTAGAATCCTACAAGGATTGGTTTGAATCACAAGTTTGAGCTGTAAACTCTCCACAATATGAGTGTTCCAAGGGTTTTTCAAGATGTTGAATCCATATATGTAGTCAAAAACTCATTTTAAATAATAAAAGATCATGATTTAATCAAAAACATTTTGCTGGATTCCATCCAAAAAGTCGAAAAATTATAATAATTAGACAATGGCTTATTATTTACTATATGTGTCCAAAACGATATATTTGGACCACCTTTGCCAAACAAATATTAGTTTAATATTTCTTTCATTCCCACTTCCAAACTATATAATATTTTAATATCCACCTTATGTTGGTGCAAATATCCTTTTCAAAACACTTTTCACTGTCATTACTTACACTTACACAATTTTCGAGTGATAAACAATTTGCACCAACATTTTTGTATTGTGCAAATTACATAGTACTTACTTAGTCTATTTTCTAACTATACAAGTTAAGGGTGTAGGTTTTGAAGAACTCTCCCACATAGACGTGCTCCCTCATGGATCATCCAACAAAGACTTAGTTATGCATGGATCATTCTACAAAGAAATATTTAGTATAATTTCTAAGGTGGAGAAGGCTTATCATAATCTTAAAACAATAATATGAATATATTTATGTTAATGAAGTAAGTAATTTTGATTGCCATGAAAGGATCAAGTAATATCTTATCTCATAAGCATAATTTCCACACAAACTATTACCAAATAAAAACAATAAATTTATATTTAAACATAATGCCTTCTTTCACGCAATGGATAACTCTTTCCCACCAAAAATATATGAGAAAGAATAAGATTTCTATCAAATGAGGGAGAATGTCTCAACAAATACCTGTTCAAATATTTCTATGCGAAATACATCAAATTTGATCAACTCTTCCAATTAGATAATTGATGAGAAATTAAGCCTAATAATTTACTTTACATTTTATATTCATCTAAGTAAATTTACTTCTATATAAGTGAAAGAGAATAAGGATTACCCCACCAAGAAATCTAGAGACATTTAAGCATCATGTTACATCTAGTGCCTACATGCATGATAATTTCAAAGTTCAAGAGTAAAAAAGAAGGCTCTTACACTTTGTGACAACACAAAGCTTTTTAAGCTTTCCATCTTAAACATGTATTATGCTCCATGGTTGTACCAACAACTGCTTACTATACATTGAATTTAGAACATATTCAGAGGCTTCATGGGTTCATTGATTATTTCTTTAATTAGTTATTTAGATGTTCTATGAAGACTTTTCCAATCGAATCTTCAATATGACACATTGATATTTCTAGGATTTCTCACATTTTAAGAATAAATTACAGTAACGGATTTATATTCAATTTCCTTCCAAATTCAATATTCAACTATTCACCTAAGATCAAATTCCAACTCATCACTAGTTATAAAACACTAAATAACAATATCATTTCATTAATAGAAATAAGTTTATACACTTATTTGAGCAAAAGTAGCTTGTTGGAAACTGAAGAAGCTAGTGCCATTCTCTATACAACTATAGGAACAACTACACTACAAATTTCTTTCCACTAGCCATCATCGAGCTAGATTTGATGACTTAAGAGGAAGCTCTCTCAGAGTTCTATAGATGCAAATTAGGTTAAAGGACATGAATGCTACTCTCCTTCATACACAAAGATTAAGTATGTTGTCTTTCAACCATAGAGCCATGCCTTGTTATCTCTCATCATGTCACCACTATACATCTACAGAGCATAAGGGAGCCCTTTTTAGTGGTTTTTGTGCATATATTCGACAATATTTCTTAGCATTTTCATTTGGAGCAACATTTACTTCCATCACTAATCGTGTAATCCATAATTTCACACGGGTTTGTGTGACTTGGATGAATCTTTGTCACCCCCAAGTAGATTCACACTTTCAACCCACATGTGTTTATGGTTTTTATTAAAAAATTCCAATGGTTCACTCGCATACACTTCTCTCTCTCTCTCTCTCTCTCTCTCTCTCTCTCTCTTACACACATTTCACTTACACTACTCACCATTATCCTCTACCCTGCTCTTCCCCACACAGACTCCCAACACGAGAATTTGGGGTTACTCCTCGAGCTACGCGGTCCCTTAGAAGTATCCACAATGGATATGGAGCCCATACTTCTAGATTTGCTTAGTAACACAAAGTCCATTCCTTCCCATGATTGCTAGTAGTTGGGTGGTTCAAATATCAAATCAAAATTTTAGTACATTGAATTCAGGTAAGGTAGGAAAATTCCTAGATCACCCTTACAAATTTTCCCTCAAGCATTAAGATCCATGTTGGGTGGTCTCTTCTTTATCTTTAGCAATATATTTAATAAAAAATAACATTTCCATCAAATGAATTTTGTCAAAATACCCACAGTGACCATTCAAGCATTATCTATCTTAATTGCATATCACAAAACATGGGGTTTAAAAAGGGGCGTTATAAATGTGCTCACCCTTAACTCCATCTTTTTCAACTATTAGTTTTATTTCCATTTTATAAGTTCTAGATTTATTATATGTCTACACTATATTATCATATCTTATCTTAAGACAAACCTAGTTTCCTACAAGGCAAAGTCCTAGTTAGGTTTGGTTTCATCTAGGTAAATCAACCATGTAGCCTCTATAGTTTTGTTCTAATTATGTATTTTATGTTTCAAAATAAAATAGAATAAAAACTCTTAAAGAATAATAATAATTATAATAATTCAGGCCTTAATAGTAAAATTAAAAAAACTTAAATAAGTGCAATTTGTGTGCCCATGTTACTATGAAGGCATATAGTTACTACTCTAGTAATTTTTGTAAAATTTGCATCATAATAACTTATGTTAAACTTAAATCTATTAGGGTTATGATAGTTGGTATTATGAATTACTATCCATTCTAGAAGAATATGAGAAATCTCAACTCAATATGAATAGTCATGGATATTTTAAGAGATATTTTAAAAGATGAATTTTAATGTTACAATTCATGTATTTACATGTATATTCATACGAGTTTTTTTAGGTATGGTTGAGTTTGAATTCTTCAGAAGCATTTATTTGTGAGATTTTTATTTTTAGCCATTTTAGGAAAAAAAAAATTTCCTCTTTGTTATAAAGCGAATAATACAAAATGATAAATTAGATTTCCAGTCTTACTGATATCAATTTGATTGATTTGTGCTATGGGTTTGAATACATATTCTACTTCTCTGGTTTTGAACCTGTAAGCTCTTAAGAAGAAACATATGCTCTTGATCATTAAACCAACGAAAATTCGATCTTATAACCTCCTTAAAAAACACGTGTTATTAACCACTATATCGACCAAAAAAAAATCAAGATTTGATCATGTATACCATTAACAATCTGGACCCCACACGCAAAGGTTCATGACCTGAACGACAAAACATTTGAGCAGATCCGACTTTACTATCTCCACGCCTGTGAAGGTCCTAAACTCATCTCCTTCCTCAACATCCACCATCCAGAGCGTTACAACACCCAGTTTATCCCTCTCTTTCTGTTTCTATAATTTATCTCCTCCCTCGGCATCTAGAGCGATACAACACCCAATTTTCCCTTCTCTCTCTCTGTTTGCATCCTTGATCCCCCAAACCGCCTCTGAAAGCGAAGAAATTGAAATGGAGAATTAGAGATCTCCTCTCGCAACTTCGGATGGTGCTTCCTCCTCTTCCACCGCTGCTGATTCTCTACCATGTGTTAATAAATACGATGTGTTTATTGTGGGGAAGTGAAGAAGAACTTTGCTAGCCATCTCTACCATGCTCTCTTTTCAGGTGGATTAAAACCCTTTTTAGATCAACCGGATTTGCAGGAAGGACTACCTTTTCCTTCTCAACTCGAAGCCGTTATTAGTAACGCTTCCTTCCATGTTGCCATATTTTCACCAAGCGAAACATTTAAGAATCTCAAGCGAAACATTTGGAAATACTCCAGCATGGCCGTGGCAACTTGGGGCATCAAAGGTCCTTGAAAGTATTGAAGCTGACGGGTACAAATTTCATGAAAGAATTTCCAAGGGGTTTTGAACTCTTCAATGATTTAGAAGTTCTGTGGATAGGAAACCCTTTGCTGGACACAGTGATGCCTTCGCTGGGTGACTTAAAGAAGTTGAAGGAATTGGGTCTGGAGTTTCGCTGGGAATTGAAGTGTTTGTCAGCTTTAGTTGAACGATCGAATGAGTTGAGTTGGTTGAAAGTGGCTGGTTGCCCCATAATCCACACATCAGAGGTATTTTGTGATAACGTTGTATACCCCAAGCTTTCATAGTTAATCTTAGAGGAGTGTATTAATTTGGCTGAGGTTGGAACATTACCAAAGGCACTAAAATATATCACATTGGATGTTACTAAATGGTATGGATGTTACTATTTTGATTGATCCCGGTGCAACTGAAAGTTTTATTTCTCCTAATGCTTTATTGAAATGTAAATTAGTGGCAATAGAGCAAGATGATTTCGATCAGGTTGAGATAGCCTCATGACGATCTCAAAAGGTTATCTGCTTAGTGAAAGAGTGCCTTTTAGACCTAGAAGTGTGTGTCACACATGTGAATCTTTATGTGACGCCACTTGGTCACTATGATGTGATAATTGGGATGGACTGGCTTGAATCTTGCTGCGTTGTGCTCGATTGTCAAAGAAAAACCCTTCAGTTTTTGAGTGATGAGGGTCAATCTAGGGTTCTCCATGGCAAAAGAAGACCTGTTTCCTTAAGACTTATCTCATTCTTGCAGATGAAGTGAAGTCTTAGAAAAAAATGTCAAATGTATGCTGTAATGACTTTAAATGAGGGAGAGCTTTTGTCCTTTGAACAATATCCTTTCCTTTCAGAATTCTCTGATGTCTTTCCAGAGGATTTGCCTGGTTTACCTCCAAAGCGTGAGATTGACTTCTCCATTGAGCTTAAGCCCGGTACTGAACCTATATCCAAAGCTCCCTACCGAATGTCTATTGTTGAACTTCGTGAGTTGCAGGTGCAACTTCAAGAGTTATTGGATCGGGGTATGATTAGATCTAGTGTTTCACCTTGGGGAGCTCCTGTGATATTTGTAAAGAAGAAGGATGGATCCCTTCGGCTCTATGTTGATTACAGGCAATTGAATCGAGTAACTATTCGGAATCAATATCCTTTGCCTCGCATTGATGATCTATTTGATCAAATGAAGGGAGCCACTGTATTCTCCAAGATCGATCTTCGATCAGGATATCATCAGCTTAGAGTTAAAGAAGAGGATATTTCCAAAACTGCTTTTCGAACTCATTTTGGTCATTATGAGTTCGTGGTTGTTCCCTTTGGGTTATCTAATGCCCCATGAGTTTTTATGAGTCTGATGAATGGTGTATTTTGGAAGTACTTGGACAAATTTGTACAAGTGTTCCTTGATGACATCCTAATCTATTCAAATTCCCTCGAAGAGCATGAGCAACACCTAAGAGTGGTATTGTGATGCTTAAGAGAAAATAAGCTTTATGCAAAAATGTCCAAATGCTCTTTTTTTCAATCAAAGATCCATTATCTTGGACACATTATCTCCAGCGAAGGAATTTCAGTTGACCCAGCAAAGATAAATGCAATTTTAGGATGGCCAACACCCTCTAATGCACATGAAGTGCGTAGTTTCATGGGTATGGCAGGATACTATCGGAGATTTTTTGAAGGGTTTTCAAAAATAGCTAGCCCAATCACTTCATTGCTTCAGAAGGGAGCGTGATTTAAGTGGGGAGATGAGTGTGAGCAAGATTTTTCCAAGCTCAAGCAATGTTTGACTACAGCTCCGATACTGAAGGTTCCAGATATGGATAAACCATTCATTGTATGTACAGATGTGTCAAAAGGTGGATTGGGTGCCATTTTATCACAAGAGGGTAGGGTGATTGCATATTCCTCTAGGAAGTTAAGACCTCATGAAGAAAACTATGCAACCCATGATCTGGAACTAGCAGCCATAGTTCATGCCTTGCGACTTTGGCGACATTATCTGGTGGGAAATAAATTTGAATTGAAAACAGATCATAGAGGTTTGCAACATATATTTACTCAAAGTGATCTTAATGCTAGACAAAGAAGGTGGTCAGAACTACTAAGTGAATATGATTTTGACATAACTTACATCAAGGGTACATTGAAAAAAGTAGCTGATGCACTTAGTCGATGGCCACGCATATTTTCAGTAATTCCACTGAAGATTGATTTACGGGAGCGCATATTGAGGGCACAATATGTAGATGATTGGTGTAAGGAGGTTAAAGTTTCTCTTTGTGGGGAGGAGGATAAGAAAAGGAAGGTAGAAGGCTATTCTTGTGATGATGATGGAATGGTGAGATTTATGCAAATAATTGTAGTTCTAGATCAAGATGGGCTTCGTGAGTTCATTTTGCAAGAAGCTCACCGTGCAGTATATATGGCTCACCCGGGAGTCCAAAAGATGTATGCTGATTTAAAGAAAATTTTCTTTTGGACAGGTATGAAGAAGGATGTAGCAAATTTTGTGGCAAAGTGTTTGGAATGTCAGCTAGTTAAAGCAGAGCATGGTCATCCAGCAGGATTGTTGCAGCCGCATAACATCCTTGAGTCCAAATGGGAAGAAACATCTATGGACTTTATTGTTGAATTACCTGAAACAACCAAAAGGCACAACTCCATTTTGGTGGTGGTGGATAGGCTTACTAAGAGTGCCCATTTTATACCTGTTAGAGATACTTACAAAGCAGCTGAAATAGCACAAGTATTTATAAAGGAGATCGTTAGACTTCATGGTTTTCCAAAGAAAATCATATCAGACAGGGGCTCTATATTCACAGGAAGATTTTGGACTAGTTTCCAAGGAGCTCTTCAGACACAATTAAATTTCAGTACAACTTATCATCCAGAAACTGATGGTCAAACTGAAGGAGTAAATCAAGTGTTGGAGGACATGCTTAGAGTGTATGTAATGGATCAACAATCTAAGTGGGAAGATTATCTTCCTCTTGTGGAGTTTGCTTACAATAACAGTTATCACCAATCTCTTGGTATGGCCCCTTATGAGCTATTGTATGGAAGACCATGCAGAACACCTTTAAGTTGGGATAGATTAGAGGACAAAATCTCTGTAGGTCCTGAAATTCTTCAAGAAATGGAAGAACATGTGTGTCGTATAAGACAAAGATTAAAGGAGGCACAGGATAGACAGAAGATCTATGCTGATATGCATAGATTGGATCGTAGTTTTAAAGAGGGGGAATTTGTTTTTCTTCGAGTAAAACCTTAGAAAAGCTCTATTAGATTTGGGAAAGGATCTAAGCTCTCTCCTCATTTTGTTGGGCCTTTTGAGATCATCGAAAGGATAGGACCAGTGGCATATCGTCTTGCTCTACCACCAGTTTTTCATTGCATGCATGATGTATTTCATATTTCAGTGTTGCATAAGTATGTTCATGATCCTTCTCGCATTTTAGATTGGCATCAATTACAGGTAACAGGTGAGGGGACTCTGAAGGCAGAGCCAGTTTGCATTTTGGACCATCGCACTCGACAGCTCAGACGTCGTATGGTGGACCACGTAAAGGTCCAATGGGACCCATACAGTCCTAGTTCCGCCACTTGGGAAGATGCATCTTCTATGCGTCTAGAGTTTCCATTTTTGTTTAATCAAACTTCGAGCCAAGTTTACTCCAAGAGGGGGAGTATGTAGTGTCCTATTTTTCCTAGTATATTTTTGTCACTCCTATTAAGGGTTATTTTTGATAAGTTATATATATATGGAATATTGATCACTAGATTGAGGAATAACATTTTATATATACATGATTGTATTTCCTCTTTATGTTTATGTATGTCATAGTGATCACTATATTGGGTAACAATGTTTTATATCCATGGTTTATGTATGGAAGATTGACCCTTGGTTTGGGAAAAATGTTTTATATAGTTGTATTTTCCCTTATGTGTGGTATATTTGATTATGTGTTTTATATGATGTTATGCATATGTCTCTCTTTTTGCATCTGACTTGTGTATCAGGTGTATGACATGGATGGAGAACCTGGATTGAGACACATAGACCCATGGATGCTCATGGTTATGTGGAAAAAAAAATTGGTTAAATTATGTTTTATGAATGATACATGACTTGCATGATTATATATATGTCTAACATTGTACTGAGCAGGATGTGGTAGGGGACCTGATCATTTTCCAACAAGGATAAATGACTGTGGAAGTCATTTCTTCAAAACCCAAATGACTGTGGAAGTCATGCACCATTCATGGTAAAATGTGGTTAAGTTAATTTCATTATAAAATTCATATGATTCCTTTGATCTATGAGATTGTGATGTATGTAGGTCTTCAAACAAGGCCTTACCAACGAACCATCAAATGGGTAAAATCTCACAATCAGTATCATAAGGAGAAACGTGGAGTTTCAAAGCACAGTAGATGAGAAAGCATGGAAATTAGGGCGTGGAGTCCTAAATCCAAGAAATATAAAGACGTGGAGTCTTGTATATTTAGGGCGCGGAGTCCTAAATATTTAAAAAGATCAAGTTATGGAATCTTAGATCTTTGGAGTAGATCAGGGCGCGGAGTCCTCAATCTACTAAGGCACGGAGATGCATGAAATATGAGTGCAGAATCCCTATTCTTCGAAAGAAAAATACCACTCATGGATAAATCTCAATCTGACAATTTTGGAATGACTTTCTAAAAATAGAAAGTCATGTCTAACATCTCAAGCATGACTTTCCAAAAATAGTAAATCTCCTTGCATAAATTGGTAATCAAGCATAGTTGAAGGAAATTAAATTAACTTATCTTTAATCAATCCTAATAGTTCAATATTGACTTAATCCTCAATATTATTAGTATTATCATTATCTTTTATGAGACTATGATATTTTATTAAAATGGAATTACAAATTAGCTTTATCCATTCAATCAATTCACACCTATCTCTTTCATGACTCTCATGGCTCTATGCACTCATCGAGGAATGGCATATTCCTCTTACACTCATTAAAGATATGTCATAAAATATTCCTCTTACACTCATTAAAGATATGTCATAAAATATTCCTCTTACACTCTCTTTAATGCTTATGTTACACTCTCCTTAAATAAGGCATGCATACCTCTCCTTAATGGCATAAGTTACACTCCTCTAAATGGAATACAATGCATGCATATTACTCCTCCTTTATGACAAGAATTGGTTTCTCCTCCTATATATGAGTCTCATGTATTCTCACTTGGGGAGGAGGGTGATGCCAAAAGTGGAAGAGACTTGAGGAAGGTTGTGAGAGATATGGAGAGCATCCAATTTCTTCCAAAAAAAAATCTAGATTCCGTACTAATCTACTAAGTGTCTATTGAGGTTGAACATGAGTGGTATTTAGAGGAAGTGAAAACTATCTTCCAGAGTTGCCTGGCATCTCTCTCTCTCTACTGTTGTATTGTGGTACTGGTTGTGAGCTTTTGCAGCTCGGGGGTTCCAGGGGGAGAAGTTCTTCCTGGATATGGTTGGGAGGAAAACCGGGTAGTTCATGATGAGTTGGTAAGGATATTGGCATTGGAGCATACTCTTATTGGAGCTGGAGCATACATCCATCCTCTTGGAGTTGTACAAATTCACTGTCAGGTATGTGGGTCAAATTATATTATGCATTTTATTTAGTTTATTTCATAAGCTTTTGCGTGTTTGGTTGTTTGCTGAAACTTACATGTATATGAAGTGTTGCACACCAAATGTGAGGAAATTTCGTAATGATTGTTGAAGTATTTTCTTGTATAATGTTGAATCGATTGAAGGAAAGTCCTAATGGATGAATCTTGTAGGCTATCATGAATTGGATGAAAATGTTTTAATGGCTTAATTTTTGTTCTCCTCCTCTTTTTACAGCTCTAGATAAGTTTTCATACTATGTGTTTGATAGAAGTCATAAATGAGATTGTAGGATTCTTAGGTAGTTGTTGTTTTCAAGAATCGTATTTTTGGGCGTCCCTGTTGCGATTCAGCTCCACTTCAAGGGGTATCCGTACCAATAGACCATTTCACCCCAACTTTGATTTCAAAAATCAAGGTTTCGGACATCGATTCCCAAATCTGCTCTGTTTTGTAGATTTGCTGTTGCATGTAGAAACACCTGTTGTTTTGTTTTGTTGTTTGGTTCTTTTTATCTTGGAACTGCCTCATAATTTATAGTGATGAATCTGATATAGGCTAACCACTTGGAAATTGTTCTTAAAGTATAAATGGTTAATAATTTGAAAATTTAAATAACCTTATGGCAACTTGTTTTATGACTGCCAACTATTTGTCAAAATTCCTCAATGGCTGTACCTTACAATATTGTGAGCTATGTTTGAAATTTCTAAATATTTATATTCATTGGTATAGATTCAACAATGAACATGACTGATAGTCTACTAATATCTTAAGTTCAATTATTGACACTACTTACAAAAAAAAAAATGAAGTCATGTAACTTTGGATTCATGTTAGCTAATTGTTGTGAAAACACCTTAAAGAGATAATGGTTGTAAGTGTTTGACAAAATGCCTCAATGGCTATACATTTCATACTTGTAAATTGGTTTTCATAATGTTCAATGGTTGCATCTAATTACGTTTATGAACTTTCCATAAAAAAAAGGCTTAAGTTAATTTAAGATTTGCAATCAAGGTATTTCTAGTGTAATAACTCATTGAGTTAAAGGGTCTTGCTGAAAAGTCAAAATAGCAGTAAGTAATTTGTTGCAATATCAGCTCACATATGAATTCCTAATTATGGGATGCCAACTCTATATAATTTAAATTATCCTTTTAAGAAAATAATTCATAAGCATGTTATTAGTCACTCCTGAAAACATTTAATTACAACAGAATTAACAATTAGCTTATTGTAAATTGTGGTTCATAAAGGTTGACATTTATTCATCCCACTAAATAATTTATATTTTAGAAGTGATTTTAGTCTTTAGAAGCAAGTATTATGGTTGTATTTTTTTGGATCTTGATAAACCTAAGGTTGACATTTATTCATCCCACTAAATAATTTATATTTTAGAAGTGATTTTAGTCTTTAGAAGCATGTATTATGGTTGTATTTTTTTGGATCTTGATAAACCTTGAACTTTGTAGCTTTGAAGATAAGTTGGTAGAATTTAGGGTGTAGTGTACAGGACACCAATAACTTCTATAAAAAAATAAAAAATAAAAAAATAAAAATAAATAAAGAATAATAATAATAAATTAATTAATTAAATATATATATATCGCATTTTGATTTAATATAATATTTCTCTATTCCGGATGCAGATGTCTAACTGGCTCGATGGGACAACCGCCCTTGGGCAACTCCCAAGGTGCTTGGCATGTGGTGGCCACATGGCCCTCCACGGCGCCATTAAATTGGACTTCAATTCACCTGCGAGCAAAGCATTTACTCCACAGCGCCGGCTCTTCATCCTCCTTGGTAAGCCTGGTCGTTTCATTATGGACTTGGATTTGGTTTTTACAGAGCATTCCGACTCCACGAGAAAATGTTTGGAACCCCTTGGCGGTGCTTGCCCTGTGGATTGTGCAGAGCCCAGTGCTTGAACACACACCGGCCGTCGCTGCTCGCTTTATAGCTGCCTTGAAACTCTTCTTGGTTCTCATTTCTCTTATAGCGCCCTCTGTCAAGCAAACATCGTTTCTCAATTTCCTTCTGGCTCGCTCTGTGCTCTAGCTCCTTTCCAAGCCTTTCCCCATTGCCTGAGACCGGTTCACGTAGTCGAGTCGACCATGCCAAGACTCAGACAGCGAATGACTTGCCGCCGAGGAGGCACTCGCGACAGATCTGTAAGTGAACGACCCTCCTCCTGTCGACAATCCTTTGACTGTCCCTCTGGCCCTGCCCTTGCTCATCCGCTTGCCTCTCCTCCTCATGAAGCGCCTCGAAACTATGCCTCTTCTGCCCCTTAGCCCTCTGGTAGCCATTTTATTCGATAAACCACGCAGAGAGTGGAGCTACATTTTGACAGTGCTTTTAATCGTCCCACCATTACGGCCTTTATCACCATTACCCTGCGAGAAGAAGCTACTCTTCGTTCTCCTCCTTGGCATGAATCCCCTCCCGCTCCTCTTGATCCCTCTCCCGCTCCCAATGACCCCCACCCCAGCTCTGCTGTAACGCCCCCTGCCGATATAGGCGAACCCCCTGTCATTGCAGCTCCCTCCTTGGGCCTATTCTCTATGCAGGTGGACGCGAATGAAGTTCAAAACGCGGGAGCTCAACACGCGGATGCTGATGCTGAAGATCCCGGGGACGACTACGGGTGCCCCATTGAGGAGGAGCAGCCCTCTCCCATCAACACCAATTAACTCTGCTATGACATGGCTCAGTATGGTCCTTGAACTAGATTACTTTGCTAGAGATACTGGTTTTTTGTTATCCACAGCAGCATACTGGTTTTTGTTGTCGATAGTGTTATCTTTATGTTGTTTTCTCATGAAAAATGTTATAAACACCACACCGGTTTCCCTATACAAGGGCGGTGCAACTGTTTTTATAGAACTGGTTTCCCTATATGGGCAGTTCAGTATCAGGATAAAGCTTGGCCTTCAAGCCCAGTTTCAGGCTATCATAGCCGAACTGAGGCAGTTTTGTACTATAATGTTTACATAATAGAATTAGCACAATTTAGAAAAAAAAATAAAAAATAAGAATAAAAATAAAAATAAAAATAAAATATAATATAATATAATATAATATAATATTTCTCTATAATAATTATGGTAGGAAAGGTGGGACCTTACAGGGGAGGTCATGAGCCTCTTGCTTACCTATGCTTGTGTATTTCATTTTCCATTATGTCTTTGTGCAAACATTGGTGTTAAAGGAATTTGACTTGGAAGACTAAGCTAGAGCGAGTTATCCCTCTCTATTTGACTTATGTAGGGACCTTCCCTATGATGCCATTTTTTTTAAGGAATCAAGTTCTAGATATAGGAACCATCTCATATTCAACCAAATACAAAGTGATACAATTTAAGATGTACAACATTGAAAAATAAGCAATTAGGCAATCCATTTTATACTAGGCAATGTTAACCACATCCTTTATGAAGTTGCATATTAATTAAAAGTACATCAATATTGAAAACACCTAAATTTGAGATACATCGTCAATAACCATATATCACAATTCAACCATCATAACATTCACTTTTATAATATGGCCATTAAAAATACAACGATAATCATATAACAAAATTTATGAATATACAAGGTCTCATTCACCAAGGAGTGGGGTTTTAATTCTTTGCTTTGTTGTTGCTTGTACTCCCTTACTATCATTTGCATCCAAGTGTGAAAGATAATGTGTCTCGATAGAATGTTGGTGACTGATCGATTAACCTCCTAGCCTACTCCTTGGGTACTCTTCTTCCCCACAAACCCTCGAGATGTAATGTGGTTGTAAGTAGAAGTAGAAATACTAGCAGATAGAGGCAAGCTCTCTTAGCTCAAGAGCTCCCTCTCTGATCACCTCCACCTCACCAAACTCACTCTAGTCTTTGTAGTCAAGGCAATAACATTATCTCATCCATCCAACAATAGGGCCCACAAAGATCCCTCCACCCATAGCTTGCTCCTTTTATATGAGGCTTCATAGGGGGCACTTGGCACTTCATGAAAAATAACTATTTTTATTAATTTAAAGTTTTTATTATTCACCCACCCATGTGCCACCCTCTCACCAAGTCTCTCATAATTTCTTTTACTTAATTTTTTATTCAAAAATAATAATTTTCCTCACACCAAAATGACTTCCTATTAATTTTTATTTTCATTCTCCACCCTCTTTTGTTAATGAGGCCGGACTATTCTAGGAATGTTCCTAATTAACTTCATGCCCCTTTCTCCCCTTTTCTTATTAAAACTTTATGTACTTTGGATTTTATTTATATGCACATTCTCTACCTAATATTTTCCAAATGAGGGAAGGGTAGAGTTCTTAATTGGTCAAATCTTTTATTTCTTCCTAATCCCCCTTTACCCCAAGATTTACTCTTGATTTAGTTTACTTGGCTTTAAAATCACACTTACTTCATTATGTGAATTGATATGATTGCCTTATCTTAATTATATTCCAATGGTTTTTTTTTATGACGAGGGTGCCAATTCGGATGTGCCCTTCAAGAACTTTCCTTTGAAGTTCCAAGGGTGTCACACCAATCTGTTCTTTCTTGATGACAATGGTGCCAAGTCGGTCGTGCCCTTGAAAAGCTTGCCTTTGAATTTCTAAGGGTAGCATGTCGCTTTCCCTTCAAACATCTAGTGATTACGAGAGGAAGAACTAGGTGCGACGATGGAGACCACTATATTCTCCTACACTTCCCTCTATAGTGAGACTAATGATACTGGGGATTGAAGAACTTGCTTCTATGCGCACCCCTGTAAAATATTCGTGAGTGACCCAATCTGGGGCCTCCCCCACAACATCGTGATCTTCAAGGTATCACAATACTTCCAGTCCTAGTCACAACAGGAGTGTTAGCGGGTGGAATCATGGACATTGTCCAACCCCTCCCATAAAGTTCCATTTATCTATATAGACCCATCACCCATGTGAGAGTCGTTCAACCAAGTAACTTCCTTGTGCCTGCAACCAAGTAGCATGTCATTAATATTCACAACAACAATTTAAATTTAGCTTTAAATTTTGAGAGAATAATATGCAATTCAAATCAAACCATAGGTTGTTAACTCATCACATGGAAGTGCATCCAACTGGTCTCCTACCACACTCAATAATCATTAGTAATATCTATTCATAATGTTGGTCATTGATATAATTGCATATGCTAAATCATCATCATGACATAATCATGAATACAATCGCTAATTGTATGCAAGAAGCTAATGTAAATAAGACAACATAATGAATCCATCACAAAGTCATCAAACATGTTCATCACAACTATTATCATCCTCTTAGGCTTAGTGGCTTGAGACCATCCAACACCTAGTGAACCTAGATTAGGTAGAGAAATTTATGATGATTGAGGTATGCTTGAAGGTGATGGAACAACTATTGATTTTGCACCATAGAACCTTTGTTGAATCTCATTCATAAGAAAGGATTAGTTCCCTTGGTACCTCTTTACAGTGACATCTTCACCCATGATATGCTCATCATCATTATATCTTAGCATGCTAGTGCCTTATTGCAAATGATTTTGGATGAGCTTGTGATTTTTTCCCACCAAAACCTTTAAATAAAAAACCAATTGTTCTATCATAACTAGGCTAAAAACATAAATAAAAAACAAAGATAAATCTTAAAGAGAGAGCCCTATTTGAATTCTAGGAAGGCTAGATCCTAGGATTTGAAGTAGGTTTGTGGTTACCTCTAGTTTTCTTAGACTAAAACTTCAAATCCCACAACTTAAGAAATTACTAGAGTGATAACAGATCGCACACACATAAACAAGTAAGACAAAGAGACAATCAATCGCACAACAAAATATGTATATGGGAAAAGCACGCTGCCTAAAACCTCACTATCTGTATATTGTATAAATTCAAGGATCATGAAACAATGCAATGCTTTCTCTCATAAGAGAAACTCTGCCAACTGTCTCACACCGGTCTAGGAAAAATTGGACAAATACTTAGCCAATTCCTTGCCTCTTCTCAGCCTACCTTGCTCACGCATTCCTTGAGGAATTAATGCCATATTAAATAGGAAAATCCCTTGCCTTGACTGTGCAATCCATCCAAAGTCTCCAACTGACTCTATAACTGACCTCAACAATTTTCTAATTATACAACTGATAGTTATCTTCCCTTTAACCAATGTCTCAACTAGGTCTTCCTCATAACTTACATGCAACAACTATTTATAGTGAATTATCAGTTAACTGATTGATCACTCATTGTGAATTAATTCAGATTTAATTCACCGGACCTCTCACTAGCTCATCACTCAACTAGAACTAGTTAAACTGATTTTAACTCAATTAATTGAGTTAACTAATTAAAACTCATGCATAACTGCAACTGGACCCCCTTAAATCATGGAATCACTCTACATGCATCCTATCTGAACCTCAACTCAAATTTCCTAAGCTAACTCAGTCATTTTGACTTAGTTAACTAATACAAGTTGTTATGAGATGAAATTACAATTTCTCTTCCAAATTTAATTAAGGGAAAATTAAATTAGAAGCCCGGTAGTGGGGTGTCGTTTCTTGGTGCCATTTCAACATCTAATTGGGAAATCATACAAAAGATGACCACTCCTTCCTCTCCATACAATCCAATTACCAAACAACGGAAATGCAACCACTAAGGCCTTTCAAAAAATGGAACCTTTTTTAGATTGATTTGCCCATAGATTGTAAATGGTGCATTTTTTCCTTGTCAAGATGACCATTCCTTCCTCTCCATATAATCCAATTACCAATAACCAAAAATTCAACCACTAAGGCCTTTCAAAAAATGAAACGCTTTTTAGATTTGTTTGTCCTTTTAAACCAATCTTCAAAATACTTGTTGTGAAGGTATTTTTTCTCCATAATTCATTCCCATGGAGATTTAGTTTGAGAAAGTCCCCATAGCTTTCAGCCTATTAGGGCTTTGTTAAAAAGAAAAATATTTTTCAAATGGAATCCCCCCAATTTTTTGGGTGATGCAAACTTTTCCCATTTAACCAAAGGAATGCCACTTGATGGGTTACATCCCAGAGAAACCCAAAACTTTATTTCTTGCTTTTGAGGGGATACCTTTAGGGATTTTAGCTATTGACATCAAGTAAACTAGAATACTTTTGATAAGCACCTTGAGAAGTCTCAATCTACCCCCACTAGATAAGAATCTATTGACCTGGAGTGATATATGGCCTTCGACTTTGTTGTACAACTAGAGCCAATAATTTTTCCTATGGTTTTTGGGTTTTAGATGGAACTCCAAATATTTTAAATATTTATACAATTCTTTGTGATAGTAAGGATATAGATTTGAGGATTGTTGGATGAATGCTTCTTGTGAAGCATGATAGATAATACATGGTTTCTTAACATTTATGACCATTACCTATTTCTTTATAGATTAGGTCCAATAGGGATTCCAGGTTGAGAATATTGTTTTGAGTTTGGGATGTTGGAAAATAAAGGTTTTTGTATATTATATTGGACTTTCCATACTTTATAATTACTTGGCCTTTTATTACTTTTTATTTCTTGTTCATCAAGAAATTACCAAAACAATGAATATCACAAAGAGATGAAGTACATAATATATAGGCTCCAAGCCAAGGCAAAACCCCTACAAATGGAAAACCTAGAAAGAATACTTATATTCTTATAAAATAAATTCAAAATGAGACTTCCAAGACCCAAGCACCAAGTCATCCCTTCAAAAAGATATCCTTCAAGTAAGATGAGATCTTCCAAGGTCAACAAAGATCGAACCTTCTTCAAAGTATGCTCCAAACAAGTCTCAACCTCTAGCTCAGATTTGAAACTTTGACCTGCAATTTTTGATGCTGTAATTAGCCCATAAACCCTATATTTTCACACATGTGGAAAAAATCAGGTCAGTTTTCGACCTTCCTTTCTTCACTAGGTCTTTCTCCTTGCACCAATCCACTAACTGTTTTAATTTAATCTTTCTTCATTGTAATACTTGTCTTCGGAAACTATATACCTAAAGTTGTAAAAATTCCTTTCCATTTTTTTTTCTTTTTGTTTTACTTCAACTCTCCCCTTAGAGATGAAGAAGGTTTTCATGGTGGGGGAGATGTTGGAGGAGTTAGTAGGCTTGACCAACTAGTCTAATGGAAAAGGGCTAGTCAGCCCAACTGACCAACCCTAGTAAAGTTGGAATTATGTAATGTGATGTAAGGTTAAATAATGGTAGATAAAGAAACACGATTACTCAGAGAATTAAACATGTATACTTGTCTCTTCAGTATATATATATATATATATATATATATATATATATATATATATATGTTGGTTCAATACATAATAAAGAATATATTTATTCAACTTGGTTGTCTCTCCATTACTATATTTTCTCGTACCTTTATATGCTTATTGTATAATTGCTTGAAGTTTGTTTAGTGGTAACAATGTATGCTTTTTGCTAAATTACAACAAGGCTCCAAGCTAGGGAAAAACCCCTCCAAGGGGAAAACCCAGAAAAATACTTTTATTCTTATAGAATCAATTCAAAATGAGACTTCCAAGACCCAAACACCAAATCCAAATTTCCTCCCAAGCACCAAGTCAACCCTTCAACAAGATCGCCTTCAAGCATGATGAAATATTCCAAGGTAAACAAAGTTTGAACTTTCTTCAAAGTCTGCGCCAGATAGGTCTCAGCCTCCACCTAAGATCTGCAACTTCGGCCTACAATTTTTGACCCTGTAATTAGCCCAAAACCCCGGATTTTCGCAAATATGTGTTAGAAAATTATATATTACAAAGCAATGGAACACATAAAAATATGTAGAAATGCAAACACATAAAATATATAAACCAAGAGAGACACAGATATATGTGTTTCACCTAACTTGGGCTACATCCACGGAAAAACAACCAATCCTTCCTTTATATTATCCATCAAAATGAAGAGACACAACCTACAATAGATCCACGGTAATATCCTCTACTCTCTCACACAATCTCCCTTTCTATTTCTCGTTCAAAATACACACTCCACACACAGCCGCAATACAATTTCCTCATATGAACCCAGGGGTTGCCTTCTAGGTAAAAAAGCCCTAAATTAAATATAACTTCTATTGCCAGATCATCGGCCTAATGAATAGGTCATATTGACTACAAAATTACAATATTTTACAAGGCAATTTTACATCTATTTTTAGCTTCAGGGGCATTTCCCCTGGACCCCCCAGCTGGGGGGGATTGGCCCCCCTGAACCCCCACGGGGGGGACAAGTCCCCCTTGCACCCCCTTGCGTGGAGGGATGTACCATATTCCCGGGGTATACATCTGGTTGAAACA
Source organism: Pinus albicaulis (assembly GCA_034641835.2). NCBI lineage: Eukaryota > Viridiplantae > Streptophyta > Pinopsida > Pinales > Pinaceae > Pinus > Pinus albicaulis. Next base: position 1,163,206,092 of record CM076572.1, on the reverse strand, counting down.
AAGACCTCTGAATCAGGATGATAATCAGGCTCCACACCCAAAAATATGGACATAATTAGGTCAATTTTTGGCCTTCCTTACTTCACTAGGTTTTTGTCCTTTCTTCCTTGTCCTTTGCACTTGCTTTCCTTCTTATTTTATTGCAGATCGAACTTTTTGTGCTTCATGATCCAAATGATTCGAATTTCCTTCTTATTTATAGTCTTCCTAAGGGGTCAAATAAGCTTCCTTTGGGTCAACTTGTCCTTCTTAGGGTAGACTTGGTCTTGAAGGATAAATTAGCTTTCTAGACTAAAAAATAAATATTTTCTTTTGTAACAACAAGTCCAAATGGGAATATAATACATAAAAAAAAATCTTCGTTGACCTAATAAGCCCAGAAGCATGAAGAACATGCTTTGACCTAGACATGAGCATGAAACCATGCTTTGATAAATAAAAATTATTTTTCTTTTTTTATATATAAAATAAAGAATGTCATGTTTTACAAATGTCGATATGAAGATCGAATCTAGTTACATTCTCCAACATGGGACAAAGTAGAGAATGCCATAAATAAAAAGTAAGTGGGATAGAAAGTGTTGAGCAATTACAAGAATACCCTTGAGAATACCTTTGAACTACACTTCCAAGAATAAATTACTAAGGCTTATGAAACTAATGGGAAAAGATAAGAAGAATGAGGGCATCCTTTCCTTAGACCATGTGATTCCTTAAAAATGGGGGAGGTACAAAAATTTATGAGAATGGTGAATAAGATTGATATAATGCATCCCATTATCCAATTTACTATCTGGAGATCCATGTTGAGCTTCAGAAGAACAAGACAAAGGAAAGTCCAACTTACTCGATCATATATCAACCTTGAGTGGTATCACTAGGGAATTTGCAAGATTTATTGAGTGGATAAATTCCTAATCCAGAGAGACTACATGTTGTATCTAACACCTGTGGAGAAAATCAAATTGTTGCTAAAATATTAGGTTTCTAAGGATGGGATTTACACAATAAGAAATAGCCTTTGAAATGATCATGTAGACAATGTTATAGTAAGAGATAGGCATATAATTATCAAAAGTGGATCCATCCAAATATTTAGGAATAAAAGTGAGAAAATTCAAATTGAGGGAACCCAGAACTTTATCAAACTATTTATATTTCCTAATCATTTTGAGGAGGCCATCCTTAAGAACGTCATAGTCGTCAACATAGAATACTACTAATAGACCATCTAGACCATGGATTTGGCCTCTTTGTAGAGAATGGATGGCTACTTTAACTTTACCTTCTGACACATCCTCAACCAAATCCTTATTCAAATTTACATAAACATAATTTTATATAATTATAAAAAATACAAATTAGAATGAGTTTATTTCTCAAATAGCTTAAAAACTATATGCTCTAATATCAACAATAAAAAACAAATATTGCTTAAACATCCATATTTTTAGTTACGAATAAGGTAAATGAATTTATTCTTCAAATAATTAATCATCCTTTAATAATAACATCACAAACAAATATCCCTATATTGAGTTTTTGGTGGTTAGGGACAAGTTGCATGTGAGAGCAATAAAAACATTGTGCAACTTGCCACATGTTGGAAAGATAATGCCATAAACTATGGAAACCAAGTGGAAGGTGTTAATGATCTATACAGGCTCAAGTTAGAGATGGGGATTTTACTAACAAAGTGTTGCTTACATAATTAGGTTGATTATAGTGTGAATTGTATCAAAATTTGGTGAAATGAGCACAACAAGCATGGGTCTCATCTCGTGGGTTTAGATCTCTCATTACAAGCTAGAAATAAACTTGACTCTTCCATTAGCAACCATGTTCAATATAATTAATTCTTTGTCTTCTCTCAAGCTCCTTCTAGGAAATTCAAGTTGTTTTTTACTGCTTATTATGGACCCTCACTCCTCACACTAGGGAAAAACCCATCTTCAAAGGACAAAAGTAGAGATGTTGTCACTATTATTGCTATTGTCATTTAATAGTCGAATCCATTCGTCATTTAGAATTCGATCAACAACATGGAAGAAGATGTTAAGGTTGAAAGGGCCTATAGAGAGGATAGGATGTTGCTTAATTGAAAAACAATTTTTTCCTTGGTTTGGGAACTAACTACACATAAGATGCCAAATTCTACTAAATTTTTGAACTCTACCAGCACATGAAAACCTTTTTAGTTCATGTTTTTCTTGCTAAGGATTTGGGTATAATTCAGGTAGAGGTTGGAGACATTGGAGAAAAAAACTATCGTTTTATCACTTTCTATTACTTGTTAGTGAGGCTAAATAGAGGGGTACTCCCAACTTAGATATTAGGATGCTCGAAAGAGTCCCCTATTATGTTGTATTCTGCTAAGGGTGTAGTGGATGGATGTTGTAACACACCCAACCCCCTTAGTCACCTTAAGGAAATGGAGGTTAAAAATTTTCTTTCTTTTAATCACTTCAAACCTCATTTCTTAGGTATCCATTATTTTGTCTTCATCCAAAGTTTCTTAATGATATGCAATTTGTCCCATTTTAAGGATGTGACACTAAGATATGGCTCTTAGAATATTTTCACACTAGCGCCACATCAACATGTTTATATATATGAAGCATGGCAGATGACTTGGAAACCAGTGCCACATGTCACCTCAAGGGTGTGCCTTGCTAGCACTAGGGACACTTTGCCATGTCATTCCTTACCTTCTTCATGAATTACTTTATTTTTATTTATTTAGGCCCTTTTACCTTTCTTCCCTTAACATTATTATTTTATTAATGCATGTCCAATTCAAATAATCAACACAAATTCCAAAGTAAGTAAATGATAATTTATTATCAACTTCTTGGCTTTCTTCATCGTGAACTTGATTATTTGTCGTTGTCTACCCATTGTATGCTTTGGAGTTTTCTATGCATATTTTTTGGTTGAAATTTCTTAGAATCCTACAAGGATTGGTTTGAATCACAAGTTTGAGCTGTAAACTCTCTACAATATGAGTCTTCCAAGGGTTTTTCAAGATGTTGAATCCATATATGTAGTCAAAAACTCATTTTAAATAACAAAAGATCATGATTTAATCAAAAACATTTTGCGGAATTCCATCCAAAAACTCCAAAAAGTATAATAATTAGACAACGACTTATTATTTACTATTTATGTCCAAAACAATATATTTGGACCACTTTTCCCAAACAAATATTATTTTAATATTTCTTTTATTCCCACTTCCAAACTATATAATATTTTAATATCCACCTTATGTTGGTGTGAATATCTTTTCAAAACACTTTTCACTGTCATTATTTACACTTACACAATTTTCCAGTGATAACCAATTTGCACCAACATTTTTGCATTGTGCAAATTACATAGTCCATACTTAGTCTATTTTCTAACTATACAAATTAAGGGTGTAGGTTTTGAAGAACTCTCCCACAAAGACGTACTCCCTCATGGATCATCCAACAAAGACTTACTTATGCATGGATCATTCTGCAAAGAAATACTTAGTATAATTTCTAATGTGGAGAAGACTTATCATAATCTTAAAACAATAATATGAATATATTTATGTTAATGAAGTAAGTAATTCTGATTGCCATGAAAGGATCAAGTAATATCTTATCTCATAAGCATAATTTCCACACAAACTATTACTTGATAAAAACAATAAATTTATATTTAAACATAATACCTTCTTTCACGCAATGGATAACTCTTTCCCACCAAAAATATATGAGAAAGAATAAGATTTCTATCAAATGAGGGAGAATGTCTCAACAAATACCCGTTCAAATATTTCTATGCGAAATACATCAAATTTGATCAACTCTTCCAATTAGATAATTGATGAGAAATTAAGCCTAGTAATTTACTTGACATTTTATATTCATCTAAGTAACTTTACTTCTATCTCAATGAAAGAGAATACGGATTACCCGACCAAGAAATCTAGAGACATTTAAGCATCATGTTACATCTAGTGCCTACATACATGATAATTTCAAAGTTCAAGAATCCAAAAAAAGGCTCTTACACTTTGTGACAACTAAAAGCTTTTTAAGCTTTCCAACTTAAACATGTATTATGCTCCATGGTTGTACCAACAACTGCTTACTATACATTGATTTTAGAACAGATTCAGAGGCTTCATGAGTTCATTGATTATTTCTTTAATTAGTTATTTAGATGTTCTATGAAGACTTTTCCAATCGAATCTTCAATATGACACATTGATATTTCTAGGATTTCTCACATTTTAAGAATATATTACAATCACAGATTTATATTCAATTTCCTTCCAAATTCAATATTCAACTATTCACCTAAGATCAAATTCCAACTCATCACTAGTTATAAAACACTAAATAACAATATCATTTCATTAATAGAAATAAGTTTATAAACTTATTTGAGCAAAAGTAGATTGTTGGAAACTGAAGAAGCTAGTGCCATTCTCTATACAACTGTAGGAAAAACTACACTACAAATTTCTTTCCACTAGCCATCATCGAGCAAGATTTGATGGCTTAAGAGGAAGCTCTCTCAGAGTTCTATAGATGAAAATTAGGTTAAATGACATGAACGCTACTCTCCTTCATACACAAAGATTCAGTATGTTGTCTTTCAATCATAGAGCCATGCCTTGTTATCTCTCATCATGTGACCACTATACTTCTATAGAGCATAAGGGAGCCCTTTTTAGTGGTTTTTGTGCATATATTCGACAATATTTCTTAGCATTTTCATTTGGAGCAACATTGACTTCCATCACTAATCGTGTAAGCCATAATTTCACACGGGTTTGTGTGACTTGGATGATTCTTTGTCACCCGAATGCAGAGTCACAATTTCAACCCACATGTGTTTATGTTTTTTATTAAAAAATTCCAATGGTTCACTGGCATACACTTCTCTCTCTCGCTCTCTCTCTCTCCCTCTCTCTCTTACACACATTTCTCTTACACTACTCACCATTATCCTCTACCCTGCTCTCCCCCACACAGACTCCCAACATGAGAATTTGGGGTTACTCCTCGAGCTATGTGGTCCCTTAGAAGTCTCCACAATGGATATGGAGCCCATACTTCTAGATTAGCTTAGTAACACAGTCCATTCCTTCCCACGATTGGTAGTAGTTGGGTGGTTCAAATATCAAATCAAAATTTTAGTACATTGAATTCAGGTAAGGTAGGAAACTTCCTAGATCGCCCTTACAAATTTTCCCTCAAGCATTAAGATCCATGTTGGGTGGTCTCTTTTTTAGCTTTAGCAATATATTTAATAAAAAATAACATTTACATCAAATGAATTTTGTCAAAATACCTACAATGACCATTCAAGCATTATCTATCTTAATTACATATCACAAAACATGGGGTTTAAAAAGGGGCGTTATAGATGTGCTCACCCTTAACTCCATTTTTTTCAACTATTAGTTTTATTTCCATTTTATAAGTTCTAGATTTATTATATGTCTACACTATATTATCATATCTTATCTTAAGACAAACCTAGTTCCTACAAGTCAAAGTCCTAGTTAGGTTTGGTTTCATCTAGGTAAATCAATCATGTAGCCTCTATTGTTTTGTTCTAATTATGTATTTTATGTTTCAAAATAAAATAGAATAAAAACTCCTAAAGAATAATAATAATAATAATAATTCAGGGCTTCATAGTAAAATTAAAAGTACTTAAATAAGTGCAATTTGTGTGCCCATGTTACTATGAAGGCATATAGTTACTACTCTAGTAATTTTTGTGAAATTTGCATCATAATAACTTATTTTAAACTTAAATCTATTAGGGTTATGATAGTTGGTATTATGAATTACTATCCACTCTAGAAGAATATGAAAAATCTCAACTCAATATGAATAGTCATGGATATTTTAAGAGACCTTTTAAAAGATGAATTTAATAGCAAAATTTGTGCGAGGGATTTGAATACATATTCTACTTCTCTGATTTTGAACTCGTAACCTTCTAAGAAGAAACATATGCTCTTCATACATATTCTACTTCTCTGGTTTTGAACTTGTAACCTTCTAAGAAGAAATATATGCTCTTCATCATTAGACCGACCAAGATTCGATCCTTTAACCTCCTAAGAAGAAACACATGCTCTTAACGGTTAGACCGACCAAAAAATCAAGATTTGATCCGGTATCCCATTAACAATGTGGACCCCCACACGCAAAGGTTCATGACCTAAACTACAAACATTTGCTTTAATTTATTAGCAGATCCGACTTTACTATCTCCGCGCCTCTGAAGGTACTAAACTCATCTCCTCCCTCAGCATCCACCATCCAGAGCGTTACAGCACCCAGTTTATCTCCTCCCTCAGCATCCAGAGCGACACAGCACCCAATTTGCCCTTCTCTCTCTCTGTTTGCATCCTCGATCCCCCAAACCGCCTCTGAAATCGAAGAAATTGAAATGGAGAATCAGAGATCTCCTCTCGCAACTTCGGATGGTGCTTCCTCCTCTCCCACTGCTGCTGATTCTCTACCATGTGTTAATAAATACGATGTGTTTATTAACCATCGTGGGGAAGTGAAGAAGGACTTTGCTGACCATCTTTACCGTGCTCTCTTTTCAGGTGGTTTAAAACCCTTTTTAGATCAACAGGATTTGCAGGAAGGACTACCTTTTCCTTCTCAAGTGGAAGCCGTTATTAGTAACGCTTCCGTCCATGTTGCCATCTTTTCACCAGAATATGCAGAATCCCGTTGGTGTTTACATGAACTCCTCCTCATGCGAGAGTCTGGGGCTCCAATAATCCCTGTGTTTTACCATGTCAACCCTGCTGATCTTAGGTGGGGAGTTTATGCTCACAGCTTGCACCAGCTCGAATTGAAGAAAACGTTGGACTCTCAAACACAACAAGGGAAGCTACGATATGATCCCGCCACTATTCAGAAGTGGAGAGATGCTCTTTCCTCTGTTGCAGACATAAATGGCTTTGATCTCAACGGCAAATATAACGGGTGAGACCTCCAAATCCCTCTTTTATCTTACAGTATATATATGATACTTTGCCCTATAGGGTTTCAATTATTTATTTTATGTTGGTGTTTTTGTGGGTGAATATCTAGTGACGAGGTGCACATGATAGAGAAGATCGTTGAACATGTGGTGAAAATAATTTTACCCAGCTGGAGATGTGTCAATTTACCCAGCTCCATGGGCACTGTTCCGCTGAGCAGGTTCCCTGCTAACGAAATCCGTTGAAGCTTCGTACAATTGAAGAGGGAAGAAGGAATGCTGCCGCTCAGCTGATTACCACCCAGAAAAAGATAATTTAAGTGGGTGGTCTTCTTGCTGCACAACTTCGACGGAATGTGGCCAACTAATTGGTCAGAAGCTATACTCAATGAAGGCGGAATATGTCCCGTGAGATGGTTAGCCTCCAGTTCAAGAACGATGAGCTGGCTTAGCATACCCAATCCGGAGGGAACACTGCCGTGAGGATATGTTTCCCAAGCAGATGGGGATTGTTCCTATCAAATTGTTGATTCCCAAGGCCATGGTAATTAGGTTGGGGAGAACACAGTTGTGGGGGAATGTATCCTGTGAGATTGTTATAGGAGAGAGTCAAGTTCCGCAAGTTGCGGCAGCTATCGAGAGTGGGCGGAATGGAACCCTGGAGTTGATTGAGAGACAGGCGAAGCATCTTTAAGCGAGAGAGGGCTCCCAATTGATAGGGGATGTGACCGTGGAAACTATTATTGCGAAGGCTGAGTACTCTAAGAAAGGAGAGATTGGCGAGAAGGGGAGAGATTGTACCTTGTAATCCCATGCTGTATGTAGCCCAACATCCCACTGGTTTAGATGAGAAAGTCACAGATTTTGAAGCTACAGTGTTCAAGCAACAGCAAGCAACAGATTTTAAAAGTTTCATCTGATATAAAGAGCAGGTTAAAAATTAGTTACGACGCACTCAGTCCAGAGGAGCGGAAGATGTTCTTAGATATCGCCTTTTTCTTCATAGGGGAAAACAAAACAAGTGCCATGACAGTTTGGAAGGAATCAGGGTGGAACGGATTGCTGGGGTTTACAAATTTAGGGGAAAAATGTCAGTTGAAGTGGATGATCAAAATGTCATACATATGCACGATAAATTGCGAGACTTGGGAAGAGACATTGCACAGGAAGAATTCCCGCGCCGTCTTTGGCGTCCCACTGGGAACATTGATGATTGGTTGCACAAATACTCCTCTGTAAGTCCTCAATCATTCAAACTTTTTAAATAGTCCACAGAAATCTGTATACAATTTTCAATTTCTTCATCGTTTTTCACCTTAAAAATATTTAAATTTAACCAAAATATTTAAATTCAACCATAGTAAGCTGTGTACAGTTTCTTAATTCTCCATCGTATTGAACAGGTTTAACCAAAGCACGGGGAATTTGGCTGCTCCCTGAGAGACATAGCACCGAACGAGTGGGGACGAGCTCAGAAGTGTTGGGGAGCCGCGTGATATTGAAGCTTCGCAATAGACTGTCCAATAAACGTTATCATTTTCATGGTTGTGATGTCATGAATTTCCAACTTGTTGAGACTCAAGGACATCTGATAAATCTTATTTTGCGGGTGTACTCCCCAAATCTCTTATGGCTTTCTTGGCGTCATTGTCCCTACACTTGTCTACCTTCCTGGATCACAACTAAGAATTTAAGGGTTTTGAAAGTGGAGGGGAGTGTATTGGAAACATTATGGCAAGGCATATCGCAGGTAAATCTAAACTTTTTGAGTTTTTTTGAGTTCAAGTGTGTTCATTGGCTATTTAGGTCTCCAATTATTTCTGACGGTTTTCCATCTTTCTTACACTCGAAATGCTTGATCTTGCAGGCACCTTTGCAGCTGTAGGAATTAGAAATAATTAGTGCGAGCTGCCTCTCCTGCATTCCAAAGTCCATAGGGCAGCTGAAGCACCTGGAAAAGATAGTCATTGATTCCCTCTTTCTTGCTAAATTGCCCGAAGAATTCGGTGATCTGAACTCGTTGAAGGCCTTGGTGTTAGGTGCGGGTAGATTGAAATCATTACCAAACTCTTTGGGTAAATTGAGGAACCTCTACCACATGGATTTGTGTGGATGCCATCAGTTGGCCAGGCTGCCGGATTCCTTCTGCAGCTTGTCGAACCTCCACAGCTTGGACCTGAAGTGGTGCTCTCAATTGGAGAGGCTGCCAGATTCCTTTGGCAGCTTGTCGAACCTCCACAGCTTGGAGCTGTCTGAGTGCAAGATATTGGAGAGGCTGCCAGATTCCTTCGGCAGCTTGTCGAACCTCCACAGCTTGGACCTCTCTCGGTGCTCTCAATGGGAGAGACTGCCAGATTCCTTCGGCACCTTGTCGAACCTCCATAGCATGAACCTGTCTAAGTGCAAGATATTGGAGGGGCTGCCAGATTCCTTAGGCAGCTTGTCGAAACTCCACAACTTGAACCTGTCTTCGTGCTCTCAATTGGAGAGGCTGCCAGATTCCTTAGGCAGCTTGACGAACCTCCACAGCTTGGACCTGTCTCGTTGTTCTCAATTGGAGAGGCTGCCAGATTCCTTCGGCAGCTGGAAGAACCTCCACAGCTTGGACCTGTCTGGGTGCCAGATATTGGAGAGGCTACCAGATTATTTCGGCAGCTTGTCAAACCTCCACAGCTTGAACTTGTCTTGGTGCTCTCAATTGGAGAGGCTGCGAGATTCCTTCGGCAGCTTCTCGAACCTCCACAGGTTGAACCTATCTTCGTGCTGTCAATTGGAGAGGCGGTCAGATTCCTTCAGCAGCTTGTCGAACCTCCACCGGTTGTACCTGTCTTTGTGCTCTCAATTGGAGAGGCTGCCAGATTCCTTCGGCAGCTTGTCGAACATCCACAGGTTGAACCTGTCTTTGTGCTCTCAATTGGAGAGGCTGCCAGTTTCCTTCTGCAGCTCGTCGAACCTCCACAGCTTCTCCACAGCTTGGACCTGTAGTGGTGCAAGAAATTGGAGAGGCTGCCAGATTCCTTCGAGAGTTCAAGTAACCTTGAATATTTTAATGTTTCCGGGAGTGCTAATTTAAGAATCTCAAGCGAAACATTTGGAAATATAAGAACACTCCAGCATATAGATCTCAGAAACTGTGAAAAAGTTGAAGTATGGCCCTGGCAACTGTTGCATCAAAAGTCCCTGAAAGTACTGAAGCTGACGGGCACAAATTTCATGAAAGAATTGCCAAGGGGTTTTGAACTCCTCAATGATTTAGAAGTTCTGTGGATAAGAAACTCTTTGCTGGACACAGTGATGCCTTCGCTGAGTGGCTTACGGAAGTTGAAGGAATTGGGTCTGGAGTTTCACTGGGAATTGAAGTGTTTGTCGGCTTCAGTTGAACGGTCGAGTGAGTTGAGTTGGTTGAAAGTGGCTGGTTGCCCCACAATCCACGCATCAGAGGTATTAATCTTGTATACCCCAAGCTTTCAGAGTTAATTTTAGAGGAGTGTATTAATCTGGCGGGTGTTGGAACATTGGATAGGTGCTATAATCTTTAATGGGTATCCATTGAAAGGTCACATTGGATAGGTGTTATAATCTGAGAAGTATAGAAGGCCTTTGTGGTCTTCCATGGCTTCAATGGGTATCCATTGAAAGGTGTAACGAACTTCTGGTGCCACAGAGTGTAGAAGGGAGGCTGAAGCAGAACTGTGTGACAGTATATAGACATTAAAGTTTTCAAATCGAATTTAAAACCAGACAGACTAAAGTATAACCATGCCTGGTTGTAATATAAATGGTCTTTTAAGCGGGAAAGAAATGGAGTAAAATAGCATACATTTAATAATTCGCTTTCCATTTATTTTAAAATTTTATATTTAAAAGATATTTTAGTAAATTTTCTTATGATTATATTTTTATTCAATATGAAAAATAGTTGTATGTTTAACTAAATATTAAGATAAAGAAAAATAGTTATATGTTTTTTTTTAATATTAAGATTATAGCATCAACCGATTCTAAACTAGATAAGTATTTTTTTTAGTATTTTTTCTCATTAAAGTAATTTGTTTATTTCAACTAATTGAAATCTTATATTTTTAAGTGGAACGGAGTTGTTTAGTTCGTAAAATTTAAAAATTAAATATAAAATTAACGTAAATTAAATAATAATAATAATAATAATACTTTGTAATTATAAATAAAAATAAATATATGTTTAATTATATATATATATATGGAAAATGCTTATCAAAAAATGAAATTCATGGTTTAATTAGCATAAATAAATATAAATATATATGTTTGTTGTTTGTGAAAATGTTTATTGTTCATAATAAAAATGTATTATGAGTTTGAACTGTATTAATATAATTTTATTGAGTGTTAAGTTAACATGCTAAAAACTATATTAACACACGAAAGAAAATTTATAGCTAAATTAGCATCTATATTAATACAAGAAGGAAAATCCATGGCTAAATTAAAGATGCTAGAAAAGACTTGCCTTTCAATTTGGGTTGTATAATTTGAATGCATAGAGGCATAATTTTTCTTTGGGGAGGTCATGAGCCTCTTGCTTATCTCTGCTTGTGTATTTCATTTTTCATTATGTCTTTGTTCAAACATTGGTGTCAAAGGAATTTGACTTGGAAGACTAAGCTAGAGTGAGTTATCCCCTCTCTATTTGACTTATGTAGGGACCTTCCCTATGACGCCATTTTTTTTAAGGAAACAAGTTCTAGATATAGGAACCATCTCATATTCAACCAAATACGAAGTGATACAATTTAAGATGTACAACATTGAAAAATAAGCAATTAGGCAATCCATTTTATACTAGTCAATTGTTAACCACATCCTTTATGAAGTTTCATATTAATTAAAAGTACATCAATATTGAAAAGACCTAAATTTGAGATACATCGTCAATAACCATATATTACAATTCAACCATCATAACATTCACTTTTATAATATGGCCATTAAACATACATCGATAATCATATAACAAAATTTATGAATACACAAGGTCTCGTTCACCAAGGAGTGGGGTTTTAATTCTCTGCTTTGTTGTTGCTTGTACTCCCTTACTGTCATCTGCATCCAAGTGTGAAAGATAATGTGTCTCGATAGAATGTTGGTGACTCATCGATTAACCTCCTAGCCTACTCCTTGGGTACTCTTCTTCCCCACAAACCCTCGAGATGTAATGTGGTTGTAAGTAGAAGAAGAAATACTAGCAGATGGAGGCAAGCTCTCTTAGCTCAAGAGCTCCCTCTTTGATCACCTCCACCTCACTAAACTCACTATAGTCTTTGTAGTCAAGGCTATAACTTTATCTCATCCATCCAACAATAGGGCCCACAAAGATCCCTCCACCCATAGCTTGGTCCTTCTTTTATATGAGGCTTCATAGGGTGCACTTGGCACTTCATGCAAAATAACTACTTTTATTAATTTAAAGTTTTGATTATTCACCCACCCATGTGTCACCTTCTTACCAAGTCTCTCCTAATTTCTTTTACTTAAATTTTTATTCAAAAATAATAATTTTCCTCACACCAAAATGACTCCCTATTAATTTTTATTTTCATTCTCCACCGTCTTTTGTTAATGAGGCTGGACTATTCTAGGAGTAATGTTCCTAATTAACTTTATGCCCCTTTCTCCCCTTTTCTTATTAAAACTTTATGTACTTTAGATTTTATTTATATGCACATTCTCTACCTAAGATTTTCCAAATGAGGGAAGGGTAGAGTTCTTAATTGGTCAAATCTTTTATTTCTTCCTAATCTCCCTTTACCCCAAGATTTACTCTTGATTTAGTTTACTTGGTTTTAAAATCACACTTACTTCATTATGTGAATTGATATGATTGCCTTATCGTAATTATATTTCAACAGTTTTTTTTTATGACAAGGGTGCCAATTCAGATTTTCCCTTCAAGAACTTTCCTTTGAAGTTCCAAGGGTGTCACACCAATCTGTTCTTTCTTGATGACAAGGGTGCCAAGTCAGTCGTGCCCTTCAAAAGCTTGCCTTCGAATTTCCAAGGGTAGCATGTCACTTTCCCTTCAAACATCTAGTGATTATGAGAGGAAGAACTAGGTGCGATGATGGAGACCACTATATTCTCCTACACTTCCCTCTATAGTGAGACTAATGGTACTGGGGATTGAAGAACATGCTTCGATGCACACCCTTGTAAAATATTCGTGAGCGACCCAATCTGGGGCCTCCCCCACAACATCGTGATCTTCAAGGCGAAGGTATCGCAATACTTCCAGCCCTAGTCACAACAAGAGTGTTAGCGGGTGGAATCATGGACATTGTCCCACCCCTCCCATAAAGTTACATTTATCTATACAGACCCATCACCCATGTGAGAGTCGTTCGACCAAGTAACTTCCTTGTGCCTGCAACCAACTAGCATGTCATTAATATTCACAACAACAATTTAAATTTAGCTTTAAATTTTGACAGAATAATATGCAATTCAAATCAAACCATAGGTTGTTAACTCATCACATGGAAGTACATCCAACTGGTCTCCTGCCACACTCAATAATCATTAGTAATATCTATTCATAATGTTGGTCATTGATATAATTGCATATGCTAAATCATCATCATAACGTAATCATGAATACAATCGCTAATTGTATGCAAGAAGCTAATGTAAATCAGACAACATAATGAATCCATCACAGAGTCATCAAACATGTTCATCACAACTATTATCATCCTCTTAGGCTTAGTGGCTTGAGACCATCCAACACCTAGTGAACCTAGATTAGGTAGAGAAATTTATGATGATTGAGGTATGCTTGAAGGTGATGGAACAACAATTGATTTTGCACTGTAGAACCTTTGTTGAATCTCATTCATAAGAAAGGATTAGTTCCCTTGGTACCTCTTTATAGTGACATCTTCACCCATGATATGCTCATCGTCATTATATGTTAGCATGCTAGTGCCTTACTGCAAATGATTTTGGATGAGCTTGTGCTCATCCTAGAGCAATGTACACCCCAAACCATCATTGTTTTCAACTTCACTAGTTGTAATATTAATGGGTAATATTTCAAGCATGATGAAATATTCCAAGGTAAACAAAGTTTGAACTTTCTTCAAAGTCCGTGCCAAATAGGTCTCAGCCTCCGACTCAGATCTGCAACTTCGGCCTACAATTTTTGATCTTGTAATTAGCCCAAAAAACCTAGATTTTTGTACATGTGTTATAAAATTATATATTATAAAGCAATGGAACACATACAAATATGCGGAAATACAAACACAGAAAACATATAAAACAAGAGATACATAGATATAAAAATTCACCCAACTTGGGCTACATCCACAGAGAAACAGCCAATCCTTCCTTTATATTATCCAGCGAAATGAAGAGACACAACCTATAACAGATCTGATGCAATATCCTCTACTCTCTCACACAATCTCCCTTTCTATTTCTCACTCAGAATACACACTCCACACACAACCACAATACAAGTCCCTCATATAAACCAAGGGGTTGCCTTCTAAATTAAACATAACTTCTATCGCCATATCATCTGCCTAATGAACAACCCAAATTGACTATAAAATTACAATATTTTACAAGGAAATTTTACATATATTTTTAGCTTCAGGGGCGTTGCCCCCAGACCCCCCAGTCAGGGGGGATTGTCCCCACTGAACCCCCGCGGGGGGGACAAGTCCCCCCTGCACCCCCCCCTATGTGGAGGGGCGTGCAATATTCCTGGGGTATACATCTGGCTGAAACAAAGACCTCTAAAGCAGGATGATAATCAGGCTCCACACCCAATAATATGGACATAATTAGGTCAGTTTTTGGCCTTCCTTACTTCACTAGGTCTTTGTCCTTGCTTCATTGTCCTTTGCACTTGCTTTCCTTCTTCTTTTATTGCAGATCAAACTTTTTGTGTTTCATGATCCAAATGAGTCGAAGTTCCTTCTTATTTATAGTCATCCTAAGTGGTCAAATAAGCTTCCTTTGGGCTCACTTGTCCTTCTTAGGGTAGACTTGGTCTTGAAGGATAAATTAGCTTTCTAGAATAAAATATAATTATTTTCTTTCGTTACAACAAGTCCAAATGGGACTATAATACATGAAAAATAATCTTCATTGACCTAATAAGCCCCAGAAGCATGAAGAACATGCTTTGACCTAGACATGAGCATGAAACCCATGCTTTGATAAATAAAAATTATTTTTCTTTATATATATATGTATATACAGAATGTCATGTTTCACAATTGTCATTATGAAGATTGAATCTAGTTACATTCTCCAACATGGGAAAAAGTAGAGAATGCTATAAATAAAAAGTAAATGGGACAGAAAGTGTTGAGAAATCACAAGAATACCTTTGGACTATAGTTCCAAGAATAAATTACTATGGCTTATGCAACCAATATGAAAAGGTAAGGAGAACGAGGGCATCCTTTCCTTAGACCATGTGATTCCTTAAAAAGGGGGGAGGTACAACCATTTATGAGAATGGTGAATGAGATTGATATAATCCATCCCATTATCCAATTTACTATCTGGAGATCCATGTTGAGCTTCAGAAGAACAAGACAAAGGAAAGTCCAACTTACTCGATCATAGGTCAACCTTGAGTGCTATCACTAGGAATTTGAAAGATTTATTGAGTGGACAAATTCCTAATCCAAAGAGACTACATCTTGTATCTAACACTTGTGGAGAAAATAAAATTGTTGCTAAAATATAAGGTTTCTAAGGATGGGATTTATGCAACAAGAAATAGCCTTTGAAATGATATTGTATACAATGTTATAGTAAGAGACAGGCCTATAATTATCAAAAGTGGATCCATCCAAATATTTAGGAATAAGAGTGAGAAAATTCGAATTGAGGGAACCAAGAAATTTATCAAACTATATATATTCCCTAACCATTTTGAGGAGGCCATCCTTAAGAATGTCATAGTCATCAACATAGAATTCCACTAATAGACCATCTAGACCATGGATTTGGCCTCTTTGTAGAGAATGGATGGGTACTTTAACTTTACCTTCTGACACATCCTCAACCAAATCCTTATTCAAATTTTACATAAGCATACTTCTATATAATTATAAAATCTAAATTAGAATGAATTTATTACTCAAATAACTTAATAACTATATGCTCTAATATCAACATTAAAAAACAAATATTGCTTGAACATCCATATTTTTAGTTACAAATAAGGTGAATGAATTTATTCTCCAAATAATTAATCATCCTTTAATAATAACATCAAAAACAAATATCCCTATATTGATTTTTTGGTGGTTAGGGACAACTTGCATGTGAGAGCAATAATAGCATTGTGCCACTTGCCACATGTTGGAAAGATAGTGCCATAAATTGTGCAAACCAAATGGGAGGTGTTAATGGTCTATACAGGCTCAAGTTAGAGATGGGGATTTTAATAACAAAGTGTTGCTTGCATAATTAGGTTGATTATAGTGTGAATTGTATCAAAATTTGGTGAAATGAGCACAAAAAGCATGTGTCTCATCTTGTGGGTTCGGGTCTCTCATTACAGGCTAGAAATAAACTTGACCCCTCCATTAGAAACCATGCTTAATCTAATTAATTCTTTGTCTTCTCTCAAGCTCCTTCTAGGAAATTCAAGTTGTTTTTTCCTGCTTATTATGGCCTCTCACTCCTCACACTAGGGAAAATCCCATGTTCAAAGGACAAAAGTAGAGAGTGTTGTCACTATTTTTTCTACCATCATTTAATAGTCGAATCCATTTGTCATTTAGAATTCGATCAACAACATGGAAGAAGATGAGAAGGTTGAAAGGGGCTATAAAGAGGATAGGATGTTGGTCAACTGAAAAATGATTTTTTCCTTAGTTTGGGAACTAACTACACATAGGATGCCAAATTATACTAAAATTTTGAACTCTACCAGCACATGAAAACCTTTTTAGTTCATGTTTTTTTTGCTAAGGATTTGAGTATAATTCAGGTAGAGGTTGGAGACATTGGAGAAGAAAAAATATCATTTTATCACGTACTATTACTTGTTAGTGAGGCCAAATAGAGGGGTACTCCCAACTTAGATACTAGGATGCTCAAAAGAATCCCCTATTATGTTGTATTCTGCTAAGGGTGTAGCGGATGAATGTTGTAACACACCCAACCCCCTTAGTCACCTTAAGGAAATGGAGGTTTAAAATTGTATTTCTTTTAATCACTTCAAACCTCATTTCTTAGGTATCCCTTATTTTGTCTTCATCAAGAGTTTCTTAATGATATGCAATTTGCCCCATTTTAAGGATGGGACACTAAGATATGGCTCTTAGAATATTTTCACACTAGCACCACATCAAGATGTTTATATATATGAAGCATTGCAGATGACTTGGAAACCAGTGTTGCATGTCACCTCAAGGGTGTGCCTTGCTAGCACTAGGGACACTTGGCCATGTCATTCCTTACCTTTTTCACGAATTACTTTATTTCTATTTATTTAGGCCCTTTTACCTTTCTTCCCTTAAACATTATTATTTTATTAATGCATGTCTGATTAAAATAATCAACACAAATTCCAAAGTAAGTAAATGATAATTTATTATCAACTTCTTGGATTTCTTCATCGCGAACTTGATTATTTGTCATTGTCTACCCATTGTATGTTTTGGAGTTTTCTAGGCATATTTTTTGGTTGAAATTTCTCAGAATCCTACAAGGATTTGTTTGAATCACAAGTTTGAGCTGTAAAATCTCCACAATATCAATGTTCCAAGGGTTTTTCAAGATGTTGAATCCATATATGTAGTCAAAAACTCATTTTAAATAACAAAAGATCGTGATTTAATCAAAAACATTTTGTAGGATTCCATCCAAAAACTCCAAAAAATATAATAATTAGGCAATGCCTTATTATTTACTATTTATGTCCAGAACAATATATTTGGACCACCTTTCCCCAAAAAATATTATTTTAATATTTCTTTCATTCCCACTTCCAAACCATATAATATTTTAATATCCACCTTATGTTGGTGCAAATATCTTTTTCAAAACACTTTTCACAACCATTACTTACACTTACACAATTTTCCAGTGACAACCAATTTGCACCAACATTTTTGCATTGTGCAAATTACATAGTCCATAATTAGTATATTTTATAACCATACAAGTTAAGGGTGTAGGTTTTGAAGAACTCTACCACAAAGACGTACTCCCTCATGGATCATCCAACAAAGATTTACTTATGCATAGATCATTCTGCACATAAATACTTAGTATAATTTCTAAGGTGGAGAAGACTTATCATAATCTTAAAACAATAATATGAATATATATTGTTAATGAAGCAAGTAATTCTGATTGCCATGAAAGGATCAAGTAATACTTATCTCATAAGCATAATTTCCACACAAACTATTACCCAATAAAAACAATAAATTTATATTTAAACATAAAGTCTTCTTTCATGCAATGGATAACTCTTTCCCACCAAAAATATATGAGAAAGAATAAGATTTCTATCAAATGAGGGAGAATTTCTCAACAAATATCTGTTCAAATATTTCTATGCGAAATACATCAAATTTGATTAACTCTTCGAATTAGATAATTGATGAGAAATTAAGCCTAATAATTTACTTTACATTTTATATTCATCTAAGTAACTTAACTTCTATCTAAGTGAAAGAGAATACAGATTACACCACCAAGAAATCTAGAGACATTTAAGCATCATGTTACATCTAGTGCCTACATACATGATAATTTCAAAGTTCAAGAATAAAGAAAAGGCTCTTACACTTTGTGACAACTAAAAGATTTTCAAGTTTTCCAACTTAAACATGTATTATGCTCCATGGTTGTACCAACAACTACTTACTAACATATAATGAGTTCATTGATTATTTTTTTAATTAGTTATTTAGATGTTCTATGAATACTTTTCCAATCGAATCTTCAGCATGACACATTGATATTTCTAGGATTTCTCACATTTTAAGAATAAATTACAGTCACAGATTTATATTCAATTTCCTTCCAAATTCAATATTCAACTATTCACCTAAGATCAAATTCCAACTCATCACTAGTTATAAAACACTAAATAACAATATCATTTCATTAATAGAAATAAGTTTATACACGTATTTGAGCAAAAGTAGCTTGTTGGAAACTGAAGAAGCTAGTGCCATTCTCTACACAACTGTAGGAACAACTACACTACAAATTTCTTTCCACTAGCCATCAACGAGGTAGATTTGATGGCTTAAGACGAAGCTTCTCTCAAATTTCTATAGATGCAAATTAGGTTAAAGGACATGAATGCTACTCTCCTTCATACACAAAGATTCAGTATGTTGTCTTTCAACCACACAGCGAGGCCTTGTTATCTCTCATCATGTGACCTCTATACGTCTACAAAGCATAAGAGAGCTCGTTTTAGTGGTTTTTGTGCATATATTCGATAATATTTCTTAGCATTTTCATTTGCAGTTCTAGCTTAGGCTGATAAATTCAACATTGACTTCCATCACTAATCATGTAGTCCATAATTTCACATGGGTTTGTGTGACTTAGATGATTCTTTGTCACCCCCAAGTAGAGTCACACTTTCAACCCACCTCTGTTTTCGGTTTTTATTAAAAAAATCCAATGGTTCACTGGTATAGACTTCTATCTCTCTCTCTCTCTCTCTCTCTCTCTCGCTTACACACATTTCACTTACACTACTCACAATTATCCTCTACCCTGCTCTCCCCCACAAAGACCCCTAACATGAGAATTTGGGGTTACTCCTTGAGCTATGTGGTCCCTTAGAAGTCTCCACAATGGATATGGAGCCCATACTTCTAGAATAGCTTAGTAACACTAAGTCCATTCCTTCCCATAATTGCTAGTAGTTGGGTGGTTCAAATATCAAATCAAAATTTTAGTACATTGAATTTACGTAAGGTAAGAAACTTCCTAGATCTCCCTTACAAATTTTCCCTCAAGCATTAAGATCCATGTTGGGTCGTCTCTTCTTTAGCTTTAGCAATATAGTTAATAAGAATAATATTTACATCAAATGAATTTTGTCAAAATACCCACTGTGACCATTCAAGCATTATATATCTTAATTACATATCACAAAACATGGGGTTTAAAAAGGGGCGTTATAGATGTGGTCACCCTTAACTCCATCTTTTTCAGCGATTAGTTTTATTTCCATTTTATAAGTTCTAGATTTATTATATGTCTACACTATATTATCACATCTTATCTTAAGACAAACCTAGTTTCCTACAAGGCAAAGTCCTAGTTAGGTTTGGTTTCATCTAGGTAAATCAACCATGTAACCTCTATCGTTTTGTTCTAATTATGTATTTTATGTTTCAAAATAAAATAGAATAGAAACTCTTAAAGAATAATAATAATTCAGGGCTTAATAGTAAAATTAAAAAAACTTAAATAAGTGCAATTTGTGTGCCCATGTTTCTATGAAGACATATAGTTACTACTCTAGTAATTTTTGTGAAATTTGCATCATAATAACTTATATTGAACTTAAATCTATTAGGATTATGATAGTTGGTATTATGAATTACTGTCCACTCTAGATAAATATGAAAAATCTCAACTCAATATGAATAGTCATCTATATTTTAAGAGAACATTTTAAAAGATGAATTTTAATGTTACAATTCATGTACTTACATGTGTATTTATATGAATTATTATGAGTGTGGTTGAGTTTGAATTCTTATGGAGGCATTTATTTGTGAGATTTTTATTTTTAGCCATTAAATTAGGAAAATTTTAAGGATAAAATTTTATAAAAAATAAAATCTTGACAAAATTTACTAGTCCCTAATATACCAACTCTAAAATATTTAAAATTGTTTAATAAAAATATTCAAAAATCTAATAATTTTATATAATCTTTAAAAAAAAATACACTTTAAAAAAAAAATCAAAATCCCTACTCTAACTACTCCTCAAATATTTTTCTTTTCCATCATAACTTTTCCCTGTTTGTTATAAAGTGAATAATACAAAATATCAGAACTCTGATAAATTAGATTTCAAGTCTTCTCTCTCATAATGTGAAAAGGTTTTTTCCTATCAATTTTTCCTAACTATCATGGTGTGAATGCAGCACTTTTTAATTAGAAAAATTGTATTGATATCAACTTGATTGATTTGTGCGAGGAGTTTGAATACATATTCTACCCTTCAAGTTTTGAACCTGTAACCTCCAAAAAAGAAATATATGTTTGTAAAAAAAAAAAGAAATATATGTTTGTAAAAAGAAACACATTCGAGCCACTGACCTCCTAAAAAGAAACACATGCTTTTGATCCATCAAAATTCGATCCAGTGACCTCCTAAAAATAAACACATTCGACCAAATAACCTCCTAAAAAGAAATACATACTCTTGACCATTAGACGGACCAAAAAATGTCAGATTCAATCCTATACCATCAACAATGTGGACCCCACAAGCAAAGGTTCATGACCTGAACGACAAAACATTTGCTTTAATTTATTAGCAGCAGATCCGACTTTACTATCTCCGCGCCTGTGAAGGGCCTAAAATGATCTCCTCCCTCAGCATCCACCATCCAGAGCGTTACAACACCCAGTTTATCGGTCTCTTTCTGTTTCTATAATTTATCTCCTCCCTCAGCATCCAGAGCGATACAGCATCCAATTTGCCCTTCTCTCTCTGTTTGCAACCTCGATCCCCCAAACCGCCTCTGAAATCGAAGAAATTGAAATGGAGAATCAGAGATCTCGTCTCGCAACTTCGGATGGTGCTTCCTCCTCTTCCACCGCTGCTGATTCTCTACCATGTGTTAATAAATACGATGTGTTTATTAACCATCGTGGGGAAGTGAAAAAGAACTTTGCTAGCCATCTCTACCGTGCTCTCTTTTCAGGTGGATTAAAACCCTTTTTAGATCAACAGGATTTGCAGGAAGGACTACCTTTTCCTTCTCAACTGGAAGCCGTTATTAGCAACGCTTCCGTCCATGTTGCCATATTTTCACCAAAATATGCAGAATCCCGTTGGTGTTTACATGAACTCCTCCTCATGCGACAGTCTGGGGCTCCAATAATCCCTGTGTTTTACCATGTCAACCCCGCTGATCTTAGGGAGTTTCTGCTCACAGCTTGCACCAGCTCGAATTGAAGAAAACGTTGGACTCTCAAACACAACAAGAGAAGCTGCGATACGATCCCGCCACTATTCAGAAGTGGAGAGATGCTCTTTCCTCTGTTGCAGACATAAATGGCTTTGATCTCAACGGCAAATATAACGGGTGAGACCTCCAAATCCCTCTTTATCTTACAGTATATATATGAGAGATTGTTATAGGAGAGAGTCAAGTTCCGCAAGTTGCGGCAGCTACCGAGAGTGGGCGGAATGGAACCTGGAGTTGATTGAGAGACATCTTTAAGCGAGAGAGGGCTCCCAATTGATAGGGGATGTGACCGTGGAAACTATTATTGCGAAGGCTGAGTACTCTAAGAAAGGAGAGATTGGCGATAAGGGGAGAGATTGTACCTTGTAATCCCATGCTGTATGTCGCCCAACATTCCACTGGTTTAGATGAGAAAGTCACAGATTTTGAAGCTACAGTGTTCAAGCAACAGCAAGCAACAGATTTTAAAAGTTTCATCTGATATAAAGAGCAGGTTAAAAATTAGTTACGACGCACTCAGTCCAGAGGAGCGGAAGATGTTCTTAGATATCGCCTTTTTCTTCATAGGGGAAAACAAAACAAGTGCCATGACAGTTTGGAAGGAATCAGGGTGGAACGGATTGCTGGGGTTTACAAATTTAGGGGGAAAATGTCAGTTGAAGTGGATGATCAAAATGTCATACATATGCACGATCAACTGCGAGACTTGGGAAGAGACATTGCACATGAAGATTCCGCGCCGTCTTTGGCGTCCCATTGGGAACATTGATGATTGGTTGCACAAATACTCCTCTGTAAGTCCTCAATCATTCAAACTTTTTAAATAGTCCACAGAAATCTGTATACAATTTTCAATTTCTTCATCGTTTTTCACCTTCAAAATATTTAAATTTAACCAAAATATTTAAATTCAACCATAGTAAGCTGTGTACAGTTTCTTAATTCTCCATCGTATTGAACAGGTTTAACCAAAGCACGGGGAATTTGGCTGCTCCCTGAGAGGCATAGCACCGAACGAGTGGGGACGAGCTCAGAAGTGTTGGGGAGCCGCGTGATATTGAAGCTTCGCAATAGACTGTCCAATAAACGTTATCGTTTTCATGGTTGTGATGTCATGAATTTCCAACTTGTTGAAACTCAAGGACATCTGTTGCGGGTGCACTCCCCAAATCTCTTATGGCTTTCTTGGCGTCATTGTCCCTACACTTGTCTACCTTCCTGGATCACAACTAAGAATTAGAATTTGCGGGTGCACTGGCCAAATCTCTGATGGCTTTCTTGGATTACAACTAAGAATTTAAGGGTTTTGAAAGTGGAGGGGAGTGTATTGGAAACATTATGGCAAGGCATATCGCAGGTAAATCTAAACTTTTTGAGTTCAAGTGTGTTCATTGGCTATTTAGGTCTCCAATTATTTTTGACGGTTTTCCATCTTTCTTACACTCGAAATGCTTGATCTTGCAGGCACCTTTGCAGCTGCAGGAATTAGAAATAATTAATGCGAGCTGCCTCTCCCCCATTCCAAAGTCCATAGGGCAGCTGAAGCACCTGGAAAAGATAGTCATTGATTCCCTCTTTCTTGCTAAATTGCCCGAAGAATTCGGTGATCTGAACTCGTTGAAGGCCTTGGTGTTAGGTGCGGGTAGATTGAAATCATTACCAAACTCTTTGGGTAAATTGAGGAACCTCTACCACATGGATTTGTGTGGGTGCCATCAATTGGCCAGGCTTCCAGATTCCTTCGACAGCTTGTCGAACCTCCACAGCTTGGACCTGAAGTGGTGCTCTCAATTGGAGAGGCTGCCAGATTCCTTTGGCAGCTTGTCGAACCTCCACAGCTTGGACCTGTCTAAGTGCAAGATATTGGAGAGGCTGCCAGATTTCTTCGAACCTCCACATCTTGGACCTGAAGTGGTGCCAGAAATTGGAGAGGCTGCCAGATTCCTTCGGCAGCTTGTTGAACCTCCACAGCTTGAACCTGAAGTGGTGCCAGATATTGAAGAGGCTGCCAGATTCCTTGGGCAGCTTGTCGAACCTCCACACCTTGGACCCGTCTGAGTGCAAGATATTGGAGAGGCTGCCAGATTCCTTCGGCAGCTTGACTAACCTCCACCACAATGACCTGTCTCATTGCACTCAATTGGAGAGGCTGCCAGATTCTTTCGGCAGCGTGTCGAATCTCCACAGCTTGGTGCTCTCTTGGTGCTCTCAATTGGAGAGCTTGCAAGATTCCTTCGGCAGCTTGTCGAATCTCCAGAGTGTGGACCTGTCTAAGTGCAACCTCCACAGCGTGAACCTGTCTTCGTGCTCTGAATTGGAGAAGCAGCCAAATTCCTTAGGCAGCTTGACGAACCTCCACAGCTTGGACCTGAAGTGATGCTCTCAATTGGAGAGGCTGCCAGATTCCTTAGGCAGCTTGATGAACCTCCACAGCTTGGACCTGTCTTGGTGCTCTCAATTGGAGATGCTGCCAGATTCTTTCGGCAGCTGGACGAACCTCCACAGCTTGGACTTGTCTGCGTGTCAGATATTGGAGAGGCTACCAGATTCTTTCGGCAGCTTGTCAAACCTCTACAGCTTGAATCTGTCTTCGTGCTCTCAATTGGAGAGGCTGTCAGATTCCTTCGGCAGCTTGTCGAACCTCCACAGGTTGAACCTATCTTCGTGCTCTCAATTGGAGAGGCTGCCAGATTCCTTCGGCAGCGTGTCGAACCTCCACAGATTGAACCTATCTTCGTGCTCGGAGAAGCTGTCAGATTCCTTCTGCAGCTTGTCAAACCTCCATAGCTTGGACCGGGAGTGGTGCAAGAAATTGGAGATGCTGCCAGATTCCTTCTGCAGCTCGTGGAACCTCCATAGCTTGGACCGGGAGTGGTGCAAGAAATTGGAGAAGCTGCCAGATTCCTTCGGGAGTTCAAGTAGCCTTGAATATTTTAATGTTTCAAGGAGTGCTAATTTAAGAATCTCAAGCGAAACATTTGAAAATATAAAAACACTCGAGCATATAGATCTCAGAAACTGTGAAAAAGTTGAAGTATGGCCCTGGCAACTGGGGCATCAAAGGTCCCTGAGAGTACTGAAGCTGACGGGCACAAATTTCACAAAAGAATTGCCAAGGGGTTTTGAACTCCTCAATGATTTAGAAGTTCTGTGGATAGGAAACCCTTTGCTGGACACAGTGATGCCTTCGCTGGGTGACTTACTGAACTTGAAGGAATTGGGTCTGGAGTTTCGCTGGGAATTGAAGTGTTTGTCGGCTTCAGTTGAACGGTCGAGTGAGTTGAGTTGGTTGAAAGTGGCAGGTTGCCCCATAATCCGCACATCAGAGGTATTCTATGATAACGTTGTATACCCCAAGATTTCAGAGTTAATCTTAGAGGGCTGTATTAATCTGGCTGCGGTTGGAACATTACCAAAGGCACTCAAATATGTCACATTGAATAGGTGTGATCTTCCATGGCTTCAATGGTATCCATTGAAAGGTGTAACGAACTTCAGGTGCCACCGAGTGTAAAAGAGAGGCTGATGCAGATCCATGTGACAGTATATAGACATTAAAGTTTTCAAATGGCAATTTAAAACAAGACAGACTAAAGTATAACCACACCTGGAGTAAAATATTATATTTTCATTAAATATGAAAAATAGTTATATGTTTTTTTTTTTTAATTAAATATTAAGATAATGAAAAATAGTTATATGTTTTTTTTAATATTAAGATTATAGCATCAGCCGATTCTAAACTAGATAAGTATTTTTTCCTAGTATTCTTTCCAATTAAAGTAATTTGTTTATTTCAACTATTTGAAATATTATATTTTTAAGTGGAATGGATTTGTTTAGTTTTTTAAAAACTTGTTTTTCAATATTGGTAAAATTTAAAAATTAAATATGAAATTAATATAAATTAAGATAAGAAGAATAATAATAATAAAATAATTTGTAATTATAAATAAAAATAAATATATGTTCAATTAATTATATATATATATATATGGAAAATGCTTACCAACAAATGAAATTCATGGTTTAATTAGCATAAATAAATATAAATATATATGTTTGTTTGTGAAAATGTTTATTGTTCATAATAAAAATGTATTATGAGTTTGAATTGTATTAGTATAATTCTATTGAGTGTTAAGTTAACATGTTAAAAATCATATTAACACATGAAAGAAAATTTATAACTAAATTAGCATCTATATTAACACAAGAAGGAAAATACATGGTTAAATTAAAGATGCTAGAGAAGACTTGCCTTTCAATTTGGGCTGTATAATTTGAATGCATCGGAGCATAATTCTTCTTTGGGGAGGTCATTACCTCTGCTTGTGTATTTCATTCTTTTCATTATGTCTTTGTGCAAACATTGGTGTCAAAGGAATTTGACTTGGAAGACTAAGCTAGAGCGAGATATCCCCTCTCTATTTGACTTATGTAGGGACCTTCCTATGACGCCATTTTTTTTTAAGGAAACAAGTTCTAGATATAGTAACCATCTCATATTCAACCAAATACGAAGTGATACAATTTAAGATGTACAACATTGAAAAATAAGCAATTAGGCAATCCATTTTATACTAGTCAATCGTTAACCACATCCTTTATGAAGTTGCATATTAATTAAAAGTACATCAATATTGAAAACACCTAAATTTGAAATACATCGTCAATAACCATATATTACAATTCAACCATCATAACATTCACTTTTATAATATGGCCATTAAAAATACATTGATAATCATATAACAAAATTTATGAATACACAAGGTCTCGTTCACCAAGGAGTGGGGTTTTAATTCTCTGCTTTGTTGTTGCTTGTACTCCCTTACTGTCATCTGCATCCAAGTGTGAAAGATAATGTGTCTTGATAGAATGTTGGTGACTCGTCGATTGACCTCCTAGCCTACTCCTTGGGTACTCTTCTTCCCCACAAACCTTCGAGATGTAATGTGGTTGTAAGTAGAAGAAGAAATACTAGCAGATGGAGGAAAGCACTCCTAGATCAAGGGCTCCCTCTCCTAGCTCAAGAGCTCCCTCTCTGATCACCTCCACCTCACCAAACTCACTATAGTCTTTGTAGTCAAGGCAATAACATTATCTCATCCATCCAACAATAGGGCCCAAAAAGATCCCTCCACCCATGACTTGCTCCTTCTTTTATATGAGGCTTCATAGGGGGCACTTGGCACTTCATGCAAAATAACTATTTTTATTAATTTAAAGTTTTGATTATTCACCCACCCATGTGCCACCCTCTCACCAAGTCTCTCCTAATTTCTTTTACTGAAATTTTTATTCAAAAATAATAATTTTTCTCACACCAAAATGACTTCCTATTAATTTTTATTTTCATTCTCCACCCTCTTTTGTTAATGAGGCCAGACTATTCTAGGAGTAATGTTCCTAATTAACTTGATGCCCCTTTCTCCCCTTTTCTTATTAAAACTTTATGTACTTTGGATTTTATTTATATGCACATTCTCTACCTAAGATTTTCCAAATGAGGGAAGGGTAGAGTTCTTAATTGGTCAAACCTTTTATCTCTTCCTAATCCCCCTTTACCCCAAGATTTACTCTTGATTTAGTTTACATGGCTTTAAATTCACACTTACTTCATTATGTGAATTGATATGATTGCCTTATCTTAATTATATTTCAACGGTTTTTTTTTATGACGAGAGTGCCGATTCGGATGTGCCCTTCAAGAACTTTCCTTTGAAGTTCCAAGGGTGTTACACCAATCTGTTCTTTCTTGATGACAATGGTGCCAAGTTGGTCATGCCCTTCAAAAGCTTGCCTTTGAATTTCTAAGGGTAGCATGTCGCTTTCCCTTCAAACATCTAGTGATTACGAGAGGAAGAACTAGGTGCGACGATGGAGACCACTATATTCTCCTACACTTCCCTCTATAGTGAGACTAATGATACTGGGGATTGAAGAACCTGCTTCGATGCGCACCCTTGTAAAATATTCGTGAGCGACTCAATCTGGGGCCTCCCCCACAACATCGTGATCTTCAAGGCGAAGGTATCGCAATACTTCCAGTCCTAGTCACAACAGGAGTGTTATTGGGTGGAATCATGGACATTGTCCCACCCCTCCCATAAAGTTCCATTTATCTATACAGACCCATCACCCATGTGAGAGTCGTTCGACCAAGTAACTTCCTTGTGCCTGCAACCAACTAGCATGTCATTAATATTCAAAAGAACAATTTAAATTTAGCTTTAATTTTTGAGAGAACAATATGCAATTCAAATCAAACCATAGGTTGTTAACTCATCACATGGAAGTGCATCCAACTGGTCTCCTGCCACACTCAATAATCATTAGTAATATCTATTCATAATGTTGGTCATTGATATAATTACATATGCTAAATCATCATCATGACATAATCATGAATACAATTGCTAATTGTATGCAAGAAGCTAATGTAAATAAGACAACATAATGAATCCATCACAGAGTCATCAAACATGTTCATCACAACTATTATCATCCTCTTAGGCTTAGTGGCTTGAGACCATCCAACACCTAGAGAACCTAGATTAGGTATAGAAATTTATGATGATTGAAGTATGCTTGAAGGTGATAGAACAACTATTGATTTTGCACGGTAGAATCTTTGTTGAATCTCATTCATAAGAAAGGATTAGTTCCCTTGGTACCTCTTTACACTGACATCTTCACCCATCATACGCTAATCGTCATTATATCTTAGCATGCTAGTGCCTTATTGCAAATGATTTTGGATGAGCTTGTGCTCATCCTAGAGCAATGTACACCCCAAACCATCATTGTTTTCAACTTCACTAGTTGTAACATTAATGGGTCATAAGGTGTTGCATAAGTTGGTGGCCAAGTGACATGTGATGGTTGTCACAACCCCAAATGTCATCATTGCATCCAAGGAAAAGTATTATAACTAACAAAAAATGTTACTTTCTTGAAAATTTGTGTGAAATATTTTAGTTCCCTAAAACTTATTATTATTATTTTTAAATATGATCACTTTAATATTTAAACCAAATTTTTGGGTTGTTTGCGACTTTAATATTTATTTTAGTTTATCATATGAATTTAATTTATTATGTGGTTTATGAATTTATTTGTTAATTCTAAAATTTTAAAATTATGGAATATTATTATTTTAAATTAGAAAATATAGAATAAAGATATAGAAAATCTAACCAAGGGATTCAATCTGATCTTGTAATGTACTAAAACAAAATACTGAATCCTTCTACAATTTGTGGAAACAAAATTCGATCGCACAATTACATAACAAGTAAGAGGAAGAAATTATCAATCACACAACACAAGATGTATCTGGGGAAATCAACTGCTCAAAACCCTGCGATCTGTATATTTCATTAAGTCAAGACCATGAAACAATACAATGATATTCCTCCACTAAGAAACCTATGCACTTTGCTGACTGTCTCACTCTGATCTAGGAAAAATCGGTCCAATACTTAACCAATTCTCAACCCCTCTCTGCATAGCCTTGCTTACGCATTCTTGGGCTAATTGAGCCCCTATTAATTTGGAAATTTCCAATTAATGATTGCACAATGTTTCCTTGGCTTGCTAGTGAACTCATGCATGAACAATTTTCTAATAATACAATTGATAGTTAATTGATTGATCACTACTTGTGAATTAAATCAGATTTAATTCACTGGACCTCTCACTAGCTCATCTCTCAGTTAGAAATAGTTAAATTGGTTAGCACTCAAATAATTGAGTTAACTAATTACAACTCACAAATAACTATAATTGGACCCCCTAAGGATAGGAAAATCCTCTACATGCCTCCTCTTTGACCCTCAACTTGAATTTCCTAAGCTAACTCAGTCTTTCTGACTTAGTTAACTAATACAAGTTGTAATGAGATGAAATTATAATTTCTCTTCTAATTTAATTAAGGGAAAAATAAATCAGAATCCCCCTTTGGGTGTCATTTCTTGTTGCCATTTCAACACTCCCTCTCAATAAGAAATGGATTATTTGCTACCCCGATCCTGCCTTTGTGGAACTCGAACTTGCCTCTTTAAAGTGCCTTTTTCAAGATGTATGCATCCTTCTCCTCTGTGGGAATGTACTCTAATGACATAATGCGCCTCTGCACACAATCTCTGAGATGGTGATACCAAATCTCAATATGTTTTGTACCTGTCATGAAAAACTGGATTAACCGAGAGTTTTATGCAGCTTTGGTTATCACAATGTATCACCATCGGATCCATCTATTTCCTAAACACACCAACAAGTATCTTCCTCATCCAAATGGCCTCACATGATGTCTGGTTGGCCACCATGTACTCTACCTCTTCTGAACTGAGTGAAATTGGTCTATGTTTCCTGCTGTACCAAGAAACTGTTGATGATCCTAGGCTGAAGATGCCCCCTGATGTGCTTTTCCTGTCGGATGGACTCCCTGCCCAATCTGCATCAGTGAAGCCTTGAAGCTTTACTCCCTATGTCCGTCTGTTCCATAATTCATACTCTGTAGTGCCTATGAGGTATCTCAAAACATGCATGCCTGCCTTCCAAAAGAGCTTAGTAGGCTTAACCATAGCTTGAATAAGTTGATTAAATGCATAACATATGTTTGTTCGTGTGTTCACCAAATACATGAGTAAACCCACAAGCTTCCTGTAAACTATAACATCCACTACTTCACTTAAAGTAGCATCCTCCTTCCTCCAATTTCCTGCTAGAGGAGTCTCCATGGGTTTATTTCCCTCCGTGTGGAACTTCCTCAAAATCTCATTGGCATACTTTCCCCGAGATGCAAATAACTCCCCATATCTTTATGCAACCCCATTCTTTTGTGTGTTATGAGGTGCTATTGATTCTCTTTGAATTCCTTCTGATGCAAAAAATTTATTGAATTCGTTAGAGATGTATTCTCCCCCATTGTCACTCCTCAGAGCCTTCACCTTCTTCCCCGTATCTTTCTTGAAAAGTGCCTTGAACTCAGAAAACTTGGAGAACGTCTGATCTTTCTTTTGCATGAAGAAAATCTAACATTTTGTTGAAAAATCATCAGCAAAAATCACATAATACTTGTTCTTTGTTATGGAAGTTGTCAAGAACAATCCACACACATATGAGTGAACTCTCTCAAGGATCACGTTGGCTCGACTTTCCTTATCGTGAAAGGTTGCCTTGGTATACCTCCCCATTATAGACCATTTTCATGTATCTCTATGCACAAGTGCATCGTTTGGAAGTCCTATAGAAATCTGCTACATGATCGTCAAGGCACCATGATGAAGATGGCTCAATCTCTTGTGCCATAACTCATTGATGTCTTGGTTGTCCACCTTCTCTTCTTGCGTGGTCAATGTAGCACATTTTTCTACATCCATTTTGTAGAGGTTCTTTACTCGAACCCTAATGTTTTTCACCTGCCCGTGGCTTTGTGACGAAGGGACACCTTTCCTTTACTGAAGATCACATCATAGCCATGATATTCCAACATAGCAACAAAAACCAAATTCTTCTTTAAACCCGGAACATACATGACATATTTTAATGTGAGGGGTTTACCTGACTCTCTCTGAAAGGTAACTATACCGACGCCGGTAGTGCTATACCTTCCGTCATCATCCATCTCAATGTGCATCTAGAGATCCTTCTCCTCCAAGATATTGAAGAATTCTTTGTTGTTGGTCATATGGAATGAAGCTCCACTATCCAAGTACCACAAAGAACCCATCACCGATGACACCATGCATGTGATGCGAGTGAAGTCCAACTCGAACTGTGAAACAAGTGCTTCACCTGCTGCTTCTCCTGAGGCCTTCTTGTTGGTCTTATTTTGTGGTCAATTTGTGGCATAGTGTCCATGCTCATGACAATGGAAAAATTTCACCTTTGACAAGTCTCGCTTCTTTCCTGCATTGTCAGACTCTGATTTGGAATGGGACACCTTCCATTTTCCTTTCTTCACCTTTATAGCCAAGGCACAATTCTCCTCATTATCAATCTTTGATGAGGATCTATCTCTGGTGTTTCATCGAATTTCTTCTTATACCAAGTCGGACCACAATCACTCCTATTATGGTAGCTTCTCCCTTCCATTCACAGAGTCCTAGTAGCTATGCCAGCTCTTGTGAAGGCCTAGAAGAGCTAGGCTCACCAAATCATCATCAACAACTGTCACCCCAACACTTCCAAGTTCATCTCGACATTGAGTGAACTTCGTCAAGTATTTTTGGATCGTGTCGCCCTTAGCCATATTGATACTTATGAGCTTGTCTTTCAGCACCAACTTACCGTGGTCACTTCTATTTTGAAACAAATTTGTTAAGGCCTTCCAAATAGCATATGGAGTCACCTTTCCATGGATACTCGAGACAATATGATTTCAAACTCTCTCCAACAAGATCCTTCTCGCCTTTGCTACATTCTTCTTCCATGCATCAAGAAGTTGAGCATTGGTCGCAATGAACTGAGGAATATCACAGTCAATGAATTCCTTCAGTCCATTGTCCTCCAATAGTACCTCCATCTCATCCTTCAATTCTATGTAATTCGAATTTCCCTCGAGTGCATATTCGAGTATCAAGCCATTGAAAGACATCTTGATCTACTGCTGGTCCTGAAGAATGAATCTACAAATTTGATGTATTTGATGTACCTGATAAAAAATATATATATATTTGTTCTCTTCTATTGTGATTCCTGGTGCTCTAATAACATGTATAAAATCTAACCAAGGGATTCAATATGATTTTGTAATGTACTAAAACAAAATACTGAATCCTTCTACAATTTGTGGAAACAAAATTCGATCGCACAATCACATAACAAGTAAGAGGAAGAAATTATCAATCGCACAACACAAGATGTATCTGGGGAAAGACACTACTCAAAACCCCACTATCTATATATTGCATTAAGTCAAGGCCATGAAAATACAATACTATTCCTCTACTGAGAAACCTCTGCACTCCGCTCACTGTATCTCTCTGATCTAGGCAAAATCGGTCCAATACTTAACCAATTCTCAGCCCCTGTCTTCCCAACCTTGCTTACACATTCTTGGTCTAATTGAGCCCCTATTAATTATAAAATTACCAATTAATGATTGCGAAATGATTCCTTGGATTGATAGTGACCTCATGTACGACTTGCACAATTTTCTAATAGTACAACTAATAGTTATCTTCCCTTTAACCTCAAACTCATCTGGGACTTCCTTAGAACTGACATGCAACAACTATTTATAGAAAATTATCAGTTAAATAATTGATCACTACTTGCGAATTAAATCAGATTTAATTCACTGGACCTATCACTAGCTCGTCTCTAAGTTAGAACTAGTTAAACTCATTTTAATTCAAATAATTGAGTTAAGTAATTACAACTCACAAATGACTATAATTGGACCCCTTAAAATAGGAAAATGCTCTACATGCCTCCTCTTTGACCCTCAACTCTAATTTCCTAAACTAACTTGTTCTTTCTCACTTAGTTAACTAATACAAACTGTCATGAGATGAAATTATAATTTCTCTTCCAACTAAATAAAGGGAAAATTAAATCAGAACCCCCCTTTGGGTGCCATTTCTTGTTTCCATTTCAATAAAAAATTAGAATGGAATGGAGAATTTTTATTAAAAGGATCTCATATTTTATAATGTAAATCAATCATTAAATAAAAGGATAAACAAAAAGTATCATCCACTTGGAAATGGAGGTTTTAAACGAAGGGGAGAAAAAGGGGGAAATAAGGTCACATTTTGATTTATAAATTGGTACGAAGTAGCTCATCATAATAACTCTTACAAGTTTATATAAACTCTTTTTTATATGTAGTGTTTTATCTATGATTGAGTTTTGATATTATTATATTGAAAACATGAAATACCATCTACACCATGAGCAACAGAGTTACTTTGTGAAATTCAATATAGGAAAACCTATGTTGAGGACTATGACTTGTCCTTTCCTTCTCAAAAAAGAAAATATAAAGAAAAGTGAACTCAAGTTATGGAGTTTCCATTGAAAATTAGGGTTTTTATGTGTTTGTGCGGTTTTATCACTCCTAAAACAACTAAACCACAACCATTAATTGTCAACTAGGGCAGGTCTTTTTATTTCAAAGGTTTCTGCACTATCTGTGTCGATACATGAACAATCAGGTAAAACAGAAAAGATGTCACTGAACACACTTTCAGGATTGCAGAATGGGAACACACACTTTTAAAAATTAAAAGATACACTGCAGGAATGAAACTTCACTCAACAAGGAATGAATCCACACTTCATAAGAACTTCAGAATAAAGATAGGTGCGCCATACACTATTAGCTAATGATGAAACGACAATTGAATATATGAAATTGATTAACCTGTGTAACAACAAACAATGAACTTGAAAATAGGAGTGTAACTATCCCACAATGAAATGTGTGCAATGGTAATAAGAAATTCATGCTAACATGTAAGTAAAACAAATATCCTACCAATACTAAAGAGGAGGGCCCTTCCTCCCTAGAAGGGTGCAGGAATAAAACAAAACTACTTAAGGATTCAACACAATAATTGCAGTAACATCACCAGATATATGCTTGTATTAAAATAGTTGAAGATTACAAGATCAAAATGTCAGTATGATCTTTGCTATGTCGTCCCCTTCTCATGAGACTAAGTTATTTTATAAAGTATTTACAAAGCACCGAAATTAGGGAATGAATCAGTCATGAGAATCTCGTGATTCTCATGTTGATTAAGCTAACAAAAATAGTAATAAGATAGAAATTGTTACAAAATGCTTTTAATTAAAGATCTATAATGGTTGCACCACTCTTGTTTAGACACGATTATAACTGCTCATATTTTCTTAACTGTCCGCATAAGATTACTTCATGTGGCCTTTGACAACTGTCTTAAAAAATGGTGGCTATAGTCTTGACAACCCACGATGTAACAACATCTTTGTGGTGTAACAGAAGGAAATAACAAACCCAGAGTGTAACAACAAGTAAAAACAACAAAAACTATTCACCCAAGGCCATCCATAATTATGGCAACACTTGAAAGAAAAACATCCAAAATAACTCTTCCACAGATACCCTCGTTAGGCGTCCCCAAAAAAACATTATTTCATTCAATACTTAGTAGAAAATAACATAATAATACGTCAAAGAAAAGGTTGCTTCTTAACGAGAGGGAGTGGCATTGTGCTAGTGTATTTGTAGGTTTAATGGGGGAAAATGGCCAAAAATGGGGAAAACGATGCATCAAATATCCTCAAATATTTCACCCAACATGATCAGGAGTTCATAAATTTTGCTCAAAATTGAAAGTTACAGGATTGGATTGAAATCAGGATGGTTGCGTAGATCTTGTCTTCCTGATTCCGGCGCCGCAAACGTTTCGAAAAAACAATGTCGTATGAGGGAGATATCGCGTTCTGATCGAATTCCCAAACAATTAAATTTTGCGGCAGGGTTGACTGGGATGCTCAGTCAGCATGAAGGATGCACAGTCAACAAAAAGGAATATTCCAAATAATATTCATTTCCTATGGGACAACGAGTAGATGACAAGTGGCACTATATGATTTGTTTAAGGGTTGTACGTGTTTTTTTTAAGACCCAATGGGAGGGTGACACGTGGCCAGTCCTGAGGCCGGTATGTGTCCCTGGGAAGGTGTATTAAAATTTTATGGAGGTTTGCAGGGCTCGACCCAGCGAACTCCAGTAGAAAAATCACCTGCCACACCGCCTACGCTATGCTATGAGTCTTAACCTCTATATCTCTCGAGTTGTATTCCAAGTTTGATACATATTCGTTTGGGGGTTGGGACCGCCGGTGGTCCCAACCCCACCGATAGTCTCGTGGAAGGTTGGTCACATTGCAACATAAAAATGTAAAACCAAAACGTTAACCGCCCGAGTTCATCGCAACTGTAATGTTGAAACCTTATCGAATGCTGCAGTTACAATAAATAACTCCGCGCGGTCAGATCTTAACCCCACTTTTAACTCTAGTTGTAACTTGCCACCGGGGCTTGTGCTACAGTTTTGCTCCACTGTTGCGGTAACTGCAGAACGAGGGTTGGAATGTGGGCACCCCTAACCACCCATATTAAATGTAATGGTTGTCTATGGTGGAAAATTTAGAGCGCACTATTTTTGTGTGGAGTTGGCCAAATTTAACTCTAGTTAAGTGGAGTTCTCCACAATTAGTTGAGATTTTCTAGGTGTTACTGGGAAAATGAGTTGGAAACTCAATTTTCGCCCATTCTGAGTGAATGAAGAGTCAATATAGACTAATTGGAGCATTCCGGAGCCATTGGTGGAGAGAAAAAAACCATTAGAGGCCTGTAACTACATGTATTTGCAAAATTTTGAGCATAATGAAAGATGGACATGCCATTGGGAGCTGGACCAGCAGATGTAGCCCAAGAGGGGTGAACTGCTTCATCATGCCTACTGTGTAAATGTTATGTGGTGTTTTATTTCTCTGATATACATTGTTTCTCAGTGTTATTTTCTCTTATTTCATGCTTCTAATTCACTAAAATCACTTACAATTCATTGTTAGAATTCTTAATCCTTAAGCAAACTATGGAGACAAGTATGCACATGTTTTATAACTGAAAAGACACTTAGCACAACAAAACTAATACAGTCCTTTCAGATCAGATTGGTATCAAAGCTAGAGTTTATTCTCTGGTGTTGTTTTGTGCAAAATATTTGTTTAATTGTTTGCAAGTTTTAGATGCTTACAAGGCTCAAGCTCAAAAGAGGAGAAGGAAAATTGGTGGGAGCAGAAGGGTCTCAAGAAGAGCCAAAGCAAAGGAGAGAAATATTGCGACAATCTCCACCACCTAGTTCACATCCTAAGGAAGCATAAGTGCCATTAAGCATGCCTCAAGAGGAATGATAAATCCATGAAGAGATGGATCCCAAAGAGAAGAAAGAGTGTTCAGGAAAGCATTCCTTGACATGGTTGAGATGGTTAGAATCCTTTATCAAGAAAGGAATGAGAAACAGGAAGGAGGAGGATCCAAAATTCACAAGGAAGGACAGGGATCTTCAGGAGGTTACAATTATGAAGATAAGTCAAAGAAGAGAAATGGAGGAAATGGAGGCAGTGGAAAGCCACCATCCTCACCCTCATCATCATCATCCTCTACTTCATCTTTAGTACATTAGCCACACAAGTCAAATAACACTGGTAAAAGACCTTTTTTAAAACTTGATGTTAAGTTTGAATTGCCAATGTTTAATGGTGAAGTCAATGCATAAAATCTTGATAATTGGATTAGGTAATTGGATGTCTATTTGAGAATCCATAACCTTCAATATGATGATACCAAAATCCAATTAGCTTCATTGAGAATGGAAGGTGCAACACTTGTTTGGTGGGAAGCCAAGAAAAAGGAGGAGATTAAGAAGCATGGTAAGATTATTCTATCATGGACTAATTTCATTACTGCAATATAACAACAATTTTATCCATTAGCTCATATGCAGAAAGCCATAATGAAATGGAAAAAATTTAGGCAATTGGAGGGACAAAATGTGCAAGAATACAACCAAGAATTTAGGTGAAGAGCTCTCTTATTAGGGGTAGATTTGCACAGCCAAGATACTTTTCTCAAGTACATAGGTCGAGGCTTACATAGATACCTAAAACATACTATTCTCATGTTTAAATCCACAAGTCTAGATGAAGTATGTGTTCAAGCCACACATCTAGAAGCTAGAGGGAAAAACATTTTTGAAGAGGGTAGGAAGAAGCCTTTTAAGGGTAAAAACAAAGAGAAGACCTCAAAAGGTAAAAGAAAAAAGAATGCATCTGTTAAGAAAGAGGGAGAAAATTGGTTTGTAAAAATTGTTCAAAGGAAGGCCATGATGAAAATCATTGTTGGAAATTACATCTTGCAATGAGGCCCAAGAAATACAACAACAAAGGGAAACATAAAACTGCATCTACAACTCAACATGATTTAGGAGAGGATTTAGGTGATGAATATAAAATTACAACCATGGGATTGAAGAACATGAAGGAGAAAGAAATTGAAACTAAACCCAGTACTATTACATCAAACTGTCACATACATGCTCCAAATGAAGAAGAAAGAATTGAATTGTTTCATGTGAGGGTCATATCCAAACATACCGAGATTGACACATTTTTTGACAGTGGGTCACAAGAAAACTTAATCTATGAAGACTTGGTCAAGAAACTTAACCTTGAGACCATACAACATCCAAAACCATATCCACTTGGTTGGAATTTTAAGGATGCAAATTTACAGGTTTCAAAGAAGTGTATATTGCGGTTTGCAATAACTGCACATTTTGTTGACACAACTAAATTAGATGTGGTTCCGCTTGACATAACAGGTATTGTGTTGGGGAGTCCTTACTTGTATGATAAGAAATAGATCTTCCATCGCCATGAGAACAAATACCATTTATTCAAATATGGCAAGGAGTGCATTGTTAGAGCACATCGCAAGAAGACAAACATTGATATGGTAAATGCTGGACAGGTAAAGAGGTTGGTGAATTCAAGTAAGAATTTTTTTCTTCTAATGGTTAAGCCTAAAGCTGATGTTAATCATGAATCATTTGAGAGATGTAATCCTAAGTTGAAATCAGATTTATATGATGTAGTTGATGCACATCATGAGATGTTTCAGGAGCCAACATGATTTCCTCCAAAAAGGGAGATTCAACATGAGATTCAGTTGCAGCAAGATTGTCCTCTTCTAAACATCAGTACGTATCGCATGTCAATAATAGAGAATTATGAAATAAAGAGGCAAATCAAGGAATACTGATCACCAACCATTACAGTACTTGCAGTTGCAAACAAAATTGCAGCAATCAAGACATTTCAATTGGATGGGATTTCTTCAACAGTTTCATTTGGTTATAAGGCACAAGAAAGGTATTTTCAATAAAGTTGTTGATATGCTTTCAAGACCGATTATTAGTGCATCTACTCTACTAAAAAATGATTCTATTGTACATGAGAGTTACATAGAACAATATGCACATGATGTTGATTTTCAAGATGTGTATGCTAGTTTGAGTGAAGGGAATCAAGTTGAAGAAAAATATTATCACATGCATAACAATTTACTGTTTCATTTGGGAAAGCTTTGTATACCACAAGGAGAGAGGCTAAGTGTCATAAGAGAAGCTCATTCATCTCTTACTGCTGGACACTTTGGGGTAAGCAAAACAGTGGCGCATCTACAGAGGTATTGCTATTGGCCTCACATGATAGATAGTGTGTCGCGTTTTATAAGAGGTTGTTCTATGTGTGCAACAAGCATGCCTAGTAATAGGAAGCTTGGGTTGTACACGCCACTATTGGTACCATCAAGGCCATAGGAGAGTGTCTCCATGGACTTTGTTGGAGGTATACCTATGTCAAGAAAGTAACATGATTATTTTTATGTAGTTGTGGATAGATTCTGTAAAATGCGTATACTTATGCCATGTAAGAAAACCATTACTATTGAAAAAACTGTTGAACTTTATTTTCAACATGTATGGGTTAATTATGGATTTCCAACTTCTATTGTCAGTAACAAGGATTCCAGGTTCATTGGGAATTTTTGGTCCAATCTCTGGAGCATGATGGACACAAAGTTGAAAAAGAGTACTGCTTTTCATTCGCAAACTGATGGAAAGACTGAGGTGGTGAACATAACCGTTGTGCATATATTGAGAGGATATTGCAGCAAAAATCCTAAGTTGTGGGATGAGCAACTGCATTACATTCATCACGCTTACAACCGGGCAAAGCACTCTTCTACAAATACATCACCTTTTGAAGTATGCTTTGGGTATTTGCCAAAATAGCCATTAGACTTCATCTTTGGTAAGGATGTTGCAATCGATGGCCTTAGTGATATTGACAAGGCTCGAAAGTTCATTGAGAAAATTCAGATTATACATCAACAAGTTCAAGAACAACCTGAGAAAAGTCAAAGAAAATACAAGGAGAGGCATTAAAAACATATAGTTGATCACAAGTTTCAAGAGGGAGATGAGGTATGGTTGCACATAAGTAAAGAAAAGATGCAAGGGGAAGGTAAAAAGCTCAAACCCATTCGCTATGGTCCATTCAAGATCATAAAGCAAGTTGGTAACAATGCATTTCAACTTGAATTTCCTTCATATATGCAAATGTATTCAATTGTTAATGTTGAAAACTTACGTTTGTATGAGCCACCTTTGATCGATGATCAAGGAAGTGATGTTCAACTGCCTTCTATTGAAAATTTCTCGCCATAATTTCTGGATGAGCTCAAGGAAGATACAATTCTTGACAGGAGGATAAGAGCATCTAAAATGGGAAGTGTTGACTACCTTCGAGTTGGGCTCAAAGGCACTAAACCAAGCAAGGCAAAGTGGATGGAAGCTGGAAAGGTGAGGGAGTTGTACCCTCATCTACTTAACAAGTAATCAAGTCTTTTGGGGTCCAAAAGCTTCCCAATGGGGAGGAGTGTTCAGGAGTTCATAAATTTTGCTCAAAATTGAAAGTTATAGGATTGAATTGAAACCAGGATGGTTGCGTAGATATCGTATTCCTGATTCCAGCGTCGTGAACGGTTCAAAAAATCAATGTCGTATGAGGGAGATATCGTGTTTTGATCGAATTCCCAAACAACGAAATTTTGTAACAGGGTTGACTGGGATGCCCAGTCAGCATGGAGGATGCACATTCAACAAAAGTGAATATTCCAAAGAATATTCCTTTCCTCCAGGCCAACTAATGGATGACAAGTGGCGCTATATGATTTGTTTAAGGGTTGTACATGTTTTTTTTAAGAGCCAATGGGAGGGTGACACATGGCCATCCCTGAGGCCGCCCTGTGTCCTCGGGAAGGTGTATTAAAATTTGATGGAGGTCCGGAGGGCTCGACCCTGTGACCTCCGGTAGAACAACCACCCGCCACACTGCTTGTGTTACACTATGGGTCTTAACCTCTATAGCTCTTGAGTTGTATTTCAAGTTTAATACATATTCGTTTGGGGGTTGGGACCGCCGATGGTCCCAACCTGCTGGCAGTCCCGTGGAAGGTTGGCCACATTGCAACATAAAAAAGTAACACCAAAATGTTAAATTGCCATGTTCATCGCAACTATAATGTAGAAACCTTATCACATGCTGCAGTTACAATAAATAACTCTGCGTGGTTAGTTCTTAACCTTGCTTTTAACTCCACTTATAACTTACCACCGGGGTTTGTGCTACAGTTCCACTCCACTATTGCGGTAACCGTGGAATGGGGGTTGGAATGTGGCCACCGCTAACCGCCCATATTAAATGTAACGGTTATCTTTGGCAGAAAATTTATAGTGTGCTATTTTTGTGCGGAGTTGGCCAAATTTAACTCTAGTTAAGTGGAGTTCTCCACAATTAGTGGAGTTTTTCTCGGTGTTACGGGGTGAATGAGTTGGAGACTCAATTTTCTCCCATTCTGAGTGAATGAAGAGTCAATCTAGACTAATTGGAGCATTTTGGAGCCATTGGTGGAGATAAAACAACCATTAGAGCCTTGTAACTACATGTATTTGCATAATTTTAAGCATAATGAAAGATGGACATGCCATTGGGAGATGGACCAACATATGTAGCCTAGGAGGGGTGAACTGCTTCATCATGCCTACTGTGTAAATGTTATGTGGTGTTTTATTTCTCTAATATACACTAATGTTCAGTGTTATTTGCTCTTAATTCATGCTTCTAATTCACTAAAATCACTTACAATTCATGGTTAAAATTCTCAATCATTAAGCAAACTATGGAGACAAGTATGCACATGTTTTATAACTGAAAAGACACTTAGCACAAAAGAACTAATACAGTCCTTTCAGATCACAAATTCTCCCTCCAACTAAATCCACTGCATGTCCTCATGCAGATTCTTTTGAATGTTTATGGACCTCTTCTATTATGACACTGGTATGTTGTTGATGTAGTTATGTAAGATCATAGGCGCTAGCAGTGTGTTCATATTCGCTCCTATACTCCTGGGTATACATGAGCTGATGTGTCTAGGAATGTTCATCATATTTGTTTAGTTGGAAGTAAGGTTGGTAGTTCTCAATCGGAATCCAAATCAAAGGAAACTTGAATTTGAGCCCTATCGGGAAAGCTCCCATCATTTTGAAAATTCGTGCATATTCAGGGACTCGAGTAATAACTATAACGAAATTGGGGAACCAAAAGGGATCCCTTGATTGTAGTGTGTCACTAAAAGCTTCCGATCGTTCGATACTTCGAACTAATTCTTTACTTTTCAATTGTGCAAAGTTATTAAGACAAAACCCAATAATCCTTCTCCTATAGAGGGACGATTATTCTACCATGTTGTTGAGATTCAACAAGATGATGAGCTTAGTGAAAAGAGTCGCCTTCACTTAGTGGGCCCACAGGATATTTTTGGCGCAAGTCTATTTTTAGAATATGTCTATTTTTAGACATGATGATCACATTTCAGAAGTTGCAGGATGCTATTTGTGGATGGTTGGTCAAGTTGGAAAAATAAATGAAATTCTAGATTAACATAATAAGTCTATTTATGATCAGTCAATCTAAAAATAGATGGCCGATTATTATTACACAATAACTGTATTCTAAACAACAACCTATTTCTTGAGCACTTCCAGTTTAGGCATGCATGTGGCAACAACTATTAGAAGGACATTATCTCTGTGTTTACCGAGCTATTGCATGTAGTGGCTCGGGCTTAGAACTCAAGTGGCAGAGTTATAACATAGTTGGAAGAAGTAGTTATGGAGTTGTATTTAGTTTAACTCAGTTAGACTCAGTTGAGCTAGTTGTATCTAGTCTAACTGATTGATACACTAGTGAGAGTGGAGTGAATTAATTAGTTAATTAATTCACAAATAATAACTCATTAATCAATTGAACAATACATCAATTAACTATAGTGCATGGAAGTTTCAGTGGAGACCAGTGGAGAGATAGGTGAAAGGGCAAGATAGAATATATGTTGTGACTATAGTGATGCATTTATTGCATCACACACTCAACAGAGATTGTGCAGTGGAGGCAGGATAGCAGGTGGCAAAGATCAGTGCATGGATTTGCAAGATTAGGCCTGATTAGTGTATGACGATTGTACTGTACTGAGGGCTTGTGATAAGCTTTGTATGCTTGTATGAGATTTTCATATGATATCCATGTTACATAATATATAGTTGGGGTTTTCAGCTTCAGGCTTTCCCGGTTAAAAACTGTGTTATGTGCGATTGATAATTTTTGTTTATGCTTCACATGCCTGTGCAATTAATTTTTCCGCAAAATATTAACAAGTGGAATAGATTAAGTATCTTGCATAATGTTAAATAGTATGAGATCAGGTGGATCTTGGACATATGCATGCTTAGTGCATATAATTTCTACAAGGTTTACTGAGAAACTTTTTGAATTCATGCTTCAATTCAACGACCATACTGAGTTCTAGTCTCACCCTCAAGGTTTCCTTCTCTTCATTTATAGCAGATGATTTCATGGCGAGGTGCCAATCAACTTTATTTCTCATAAATGATATAAAAGCCTATAGCTGCAAATCTCCAACATAGGAAAAAGGGTTTACAATCATCTGCAAACTATCATGCTCAACAAATATATTATTCAGGAAGAGTTCTCATAACAAAATATGCTCATCAAAATTGCATGAGCGAAACACATTAAGAAAAGTTCTAGTGGAAACACTCCTTTAAGTTATGTTCTCATAGATAGCTCTCAACATGAAAATATAAAATTTCTCCCACAAGAAAATCAGGTAGGACGGAGATGATGCCCTGCAACCTGAAATTTTTAGGGCTAACTCATACATTTCACCTTTCTCTTTAGTCAGTTTCTCGACCTCCTGTTGTAGTTATTGTCTTTATTCTTACTTTTTCTTCTCAACTTCCCTTGATTCCCACTTTATTAGCTCTCCCGTCAGTAATTCTTCGGCCCATTGATCCTTAAGGGTATGAATAGTCTTCTGTTGTTCTTCCAAAGAAATCACTCCCTTTTTCAGGGAGAGTGCCATTTTTTTCCAATTCTGCAATTCTGATATCAAGAAGAGTCTTTCTAAATGACATCCTGATTTAGGGTCTTATACTATCTCATGTGCAGTAGAGGGTGTAACATCATCTCGTGTTTTGAGCTGCTCTACCTCTACTGCTGGTTCTTGTGTATCAGCAGCTTTAATAACAGTTTCGTTTGGATCAACTCTCAATTTTTCTTCCTTAGAAACCTCTGTCTCAACTGTTGGTTCTTTTGTGTCAGCAACATCTTTAACAGGTTCTTGTTTACCGGTTTCTAGATTAAATTCCATGGGGTGCTCTATTTCAACTGTTGGTTCTTGTGTGTTAGCCACATCATCAACGATTTATTATGTGCCATCCTCCCATGGTTCTGTTTGGGTTTCTTTTGAGATGGTGTTTGCAACACAAATATTCTATCCTGCTGTTTCCAAACCCTTAGCACATGCTATAAATAAATGACCCCGTGTGGTTTTTGATCCTAACTTATCGACAACCTTAACCAAATTTATCGAGACCCGAAACCTTTGTTTTCATGTTTCTATCTCCTAGTTGCCACTTCAATTCCTCATTTTCGGCTTCTAGCTTCTTAATTTTAGGCAACATGGTTCGAGTTTCTT
Organism: Pinus albicaulis; assembly: GCA_034641835.2. Classification (NCBI taxonomy): domain Eukaryota; kingdom Viridiplantae; phylum Streptophyta; class Pinopsida; order Pinales; family Pinaceae; genus Pinus; species Pinus albicaulis. The sequence continues at coordinate 1,163,161,202 of CM076572.1, read as the reverse complement.
TCTTATTTGATGAAGAAGTATCTTCCCACTTGGCATGTTCCTTCTTTTTTTTCTTCTTTATTTCTTCTTTCTTCTCCTTTTTTTTCTCTGATAAATTAGATTTCCAGCCTTCTCTCTCCTAATGTGAAAGGGGTTTTTTCCCTATCATTTTTTTCTAACTATCATGGTCCGAATGCATCACTTTTTAATTGGAAAATTTGTACTGAAATCAATTTGATTGACATGTGTGAGGGGTTTTCGGTTTGAATGGATGCGAGTCAAGTTGTAGTCCATAAGATTCGTAGTGGATAACATGCTTTCGAGTTCACCATTTTGTCGGGTTCTTCTTTTTGCGCATTCTTTGTTTTATGGGATGATCCACAAGTCTCCTTCACGCATTGTTCATGACACGTGGAAGGTGCAGGTGAGACATCGAGTTCCACTATAGGTGTTTCTTATATGCAAATTATTATTTTACTATTATTATCTAATTTTAAGGTCACACCGAAAAGAGACATCAAATTGGTGTATGAGACTTTTTGTTTGTGAGACAAGGAACCCACCTCAATCTGACTGCTAAGTCTATAAAGGCATACATACTCTACCCCTCTGGTTTTGAACCTATGACCTCCTAAGAAGAAACACATGCTCTTAACCATTGGACCGACCAAAAAGATCAAGATTTGATCCTGTAGACCATTAACAATGTGGACCCCACACACAAAGGTTCATGACCTAAACGACAAAAAATTTTACTTTAATTTATTAGCAAATCCGACTTTACTATCTCCTTGCGTCTGAAGGTCCTAAACTCATCTCCTCCCTCAGCATCCACCATCCAGAGCGTTACAACACCCAAATTTTCCTTCTCTTTCTGTTTCTATAATTGATCTCCTCCCCCAACATCTAGAGTGATACAACACCCAATTTTTCCTTCTCTCTCTGTTTTCATGCTTGATCCCCCACACCTCCTATGCAATCAAATAAATTGAAATGGAGAATTAGAGATCTCATCTCACAACTTCGGATGGTGCTTCCTCCTCTTCCACCGCTGTTGATTCTCTACGTTGTGTTAATAAATATGATGTGTTTATTAACCATCGTGGGGAAGTGAAGAATAAATTTGCTAGCCATCTCTATTGTGCTCTCTTTTCATGTGGATTAAAACCATTTTTAGATCAACATGACTTGCAGAAAGGACTACATTTTCCTTCTCAACTGGAAGCCATTATTAGTAACGCCTTTGTCCATGTTGCTATCTTTTCACCAAAATATGCATAATCCCGTTGGTGTTTACATGAAATCTTCCTCATGCGACAGTCTAGGGATCCAATAATCCCTGTCTTTTACTATGTCAACCCTGCTGATCTTAGGTGGGGAGTTCATGCTCTCAACTTGCATGAGCTCGAATTGAAGAAAACATTGGACTCTCAAACACAAAAAGAAAAGCTACGATATGATCCTACCACTATTCAGAAGTGGAGAGGTGCTCTTTCCTCTGTTGCAAACATAAATGGGTTTGATGTCAACGAAAATTATAACGGGAGAGACCTCCAAACCCCTCTTTATTTATATAGTATATATGGTACTTTTCCCTATGGTTTCAATTATTTATTTATTTTATGTTGGTTTTTTTGTGGGTGAATATCTAGTGACGAGGTGCACATGATAGATAAGATTGTTGAACATGTGGTGAAAATAATTAAAAAAAAACAGGGTTGTATGTAGCCCAACATCCCACTGGTTTAGATGAGAAAGTCACAAATTTTGAAGCTACAGTGTTCAAGCAACAACACGCCGGAAAAATCTAGGTTGCGAACATAATCGGCCTTGGTGGAATGGGGAAGACAACGTTGGATTTATAACTCTTCAATAAAATGAGTTCGAAGTACAACAAGTCCTCTTTTTTATCAGATGTTAGTGAAAAGGCTAATAAAATTTCATTACATTCAGTGCAAAGGGAACTTCTAAGGGGCCTGAATCAGGGCCTACTTGAAAGAGATCTGGATATAAATAACATTTATGAAGGTATAGGGAAGTTTGAAAAGCATCTCAAATTTGCTCATGTCTTGTTAATTTTAGATGACATAGATCATGAGGATCAGCTGGAGGCACTTTTAGCCGTTAAATATTTCTTTAGATTGGATAGTTTTATTTTAATTACATCTTGATATAAAGATGTGCTAGAAAGATCAGGAGTGAAAGAGTTGTGCATTTATAAGTTAACAAGTCTTCCTAGAGAAAACTCGCAACAACTCTTTTGTTCATACGCCTTTTGTCAAACAAATCCACTCCATGGATTTGAAGATCTTGTAGATTGGTTTCTTGAGGTGTGAAATAGACTGCCTTTAGATTTACAAGTACTTGGCGTACTTCTCTTTAGAAAACCTAAAACTTATTGGGATGCTAAACTTTTCAAATTGAAAGTTCAAATAAAAGTTTCAACTAATATAAAGAGCGGGTTAAAAATTAGTTACGACGCTCTCAACCCAGAGGAGCAAAAGATGTTCTTAGATATCACCTTTTTCTTCATAGGGGAAAACAAAACAAGTGCCATAATAGTTTGGAAGGAATCAGGGTGGAACAGATTGCTGGGGCTTACAAATTTAGAGGGAAAATGTCTAGTTGAAGTGGATGAACAAAATTTGATACATATGCACGATCAACTGTGAGACTTGGGAAGAGACATTGTAGAGGAAGAATCCCCTTGCCGTCTTTGGTGTCCCACTGGGAGCATTGATGATTGGTTGCACAAATACTCTTCTGTAAGTCCTCAATCATTAAAACTTTTTAAATAGTCCATAGAAATCTATATATGATTTTCAATTTCTCCACCCTTTTTCACCTTCAAAATATTTAAATTTAACTATAGAAATTTGTGTATAGTTTCTTAATTCTCCATCCGAATGAACAGGTTTTAACCAAAACATGGGGAAATTGGTTGCTCCCTGAGGGACATAGCACGAAACGAGTGGGGACAAGCTCAAAAATGTTGGGGAGCCACGTGATATTGAAGCTTCACAATATACTATCCAATAAAATTTATCATTTTCATGGTTGTGATGTCATGAATTTCCAACTTATTGAGATTCAAGGTCATCTGTTAGATCGTATTTTGCGGCTTCACTCACCAAATCTCTTATGGCTTTCTTGGTGTCATTGTCCCTACACTTGTCTACCTTCTTGGATTACCTTTAAGAATTTAAGGGTTTTGAAAGTGGAGGGGAGTGTATTGGAAACATTATGGCAAGGCATATCACAGGTAAATCTAAACTTTTTGAGTTCAAGTGTGTTCATTGGCTATTAATATTTCTTAAAAGGGTCTCCAATTATTTCTGACGGTTTTTCATCTTTCTTAAACTCGAAATGCTTGATCTTGCAGGCACCTTTGCAACTAGAGGAATTATAGATAATTAATGCGAGCTACCTCTCCCACATTCCAAAGTCCATAGGGCAGTTGAAGCACTTGGAAAAGATAGTCATTGATTCCCTCTTTCTTGCTAAATTTCCCGAAGAATTTGGTGATATGAACTCGTTGAAAGCCTTGGTGTTACATGCGATTCAATTGAAATCATTACCAAACTCTTTGGGTAAATTGAGGAACCTCTACCACATGGATTTGTGTGGGTGCCATCAATTTGTCGGGCTGCCAGATTCCTTCGGCAACTTGTCGAACTTCCACATCTTAACCTGTCTGAGTGCAAGATATTGGAGAGGCTGCCAGATTCCTTCGGCAGTTTGTCGAACCTCCACATCTTGGACTTGTCTGAGTGCAAGCTATTGGAGAGGCTGCCAGATTCCTTCGACTCACAATACAGGTAGGACGTCGATATCATATCAGAAGCAATCATCACCTCACTATACCTACTGCTACATAAGGAAATTTTCCCTTCATGTCGAGGAGAACCATGGAAACAATGATCAAGGTAGCACACTAGTTTCCAATAAATGAAGGCACATACATCATGGTCTTTGGCTCATTCAAACCTCCCCCTTTCCATGGTTTGTCACCAATAAGTTGTTATTGCAAGAGGCCTGCTACCAGATGATTAGCGGATTCTCAAAGACGCTGAGCAAAGGGAGGAAGAAGCTGTGGCTGACCCTCCCTCTTACTATTAGAGCTTACACGGTTGAAAAATTTAAGGAAGTGTAGGCAAAATATGAATAGATGAAAGGATTTTGGTTTTTACCTTTGCACTTTCAGTCCTATGACCCCGAGATGGTCGTACCAGCCCATTGTAAGAACTCCAATTTTTATTGGTCTTATCAACACACAAAGTCAAACCCTGAAGATGAAATAATAAATTGGCACAACACAGATAGGAAGCTAGGTCCAGGTGGAGACCCAGAAGGGGAAGAGGATTAGGAGGGACATTCCCAAGAGAACGTGAGTTTGCAAGAGAGGTATGCGGCCTTGAAAAGAAGGATGCAGACAGGAGGGTCCTCTTCCAAGTCAAAGAAACCCAAGCACATGACAATTGAAGACTCTTCGACTAGCCAAGAAGGATAAGGGAACAATGAGACCTTAGAACAAAGGAATTCCTTCCTGGCGAAACATAAATAAGAGTTTAGGAGGAAGAGGGAGGAAGAATCTAAGAGGTCGCAAGGCACCACAGGCCAACAACAAGAAGAACAACAACGGAGAAAAAAACAAGAAGAAGAGCAACATAGAAAAAAACAAGAAGAAGAACAACAGAGGATACAAATAAAAGAATTTAGAAGAAAGGAAGAAGAGGAGGCACAAACCAAGCAAGTAGAAGAATAACCAAGAATATTTGAAGAGTTGAGAAGAAAATAAGAAGAGGAGCAAAAGAACCAGGAAGGTCTTAAAAAGCAAACTAAGGAAGAAAAAAGAAAAGAGAAAGAGGAGGAAGAAAGAAGGAACTAAGGGGAAAAAATCAGGGAAGCCAAGAGCACTAGGATACAGTAGCTAGACCTCAATGAGTGGATTGACCTTCCCCCACTAAAATTTCCCCTGTCCACTCCTATCAGTGGTGGTCATTTTCCCCTTTTAGAGCTAGGCCTCTCGGAGGAAAGAGAAGACGAGGTACTGGATTTAACTTGACTTTCCTTCGATCAGTTCACCCTTAAGATCAGATGAGAAAGAAGAAAATGCTTCACCAAGAATCCAACTGAACCTTTGGTGGTAACTACAGAAAAGGACATAGTCCCAAACACTAGAACCAATCCCGAAATGATTGCTTTGGTCGGAACCACCTTCGCAGATACAACCAAGGTGAACATAGGGATAATGAGAAAACGAATTGAAAAACTATAGATCAGCCTCCACTCAGATGAAAAAAGGGCCACCAAGGAGGAAGAGGAAAAGAAGGCTCCATGAGAAGAAAACAAGGTGCTGCGATTGACACTCACCAATGCAAGTGAGATACAAGCTTCCATCAAAAGCAAAGCTGACACGTTAGGCACGACCATTATATTAGTTTATGAGGAGATGATGAAGTTGCGCCAGTCAGTCATTCCTATGGAAGTTATAAAAGAGGAAATAAATAAGAAATCATCCAAGTTAAAGGAGGCCTCAACAACTTTGGATAACATCATGGAATGGAACGACAAGTACCCTGAGGTGCTAGCCACCTTGCAAAAGAAAGATTGGATTACCATGCAAAATGACAAAGTACAACTCTGCATAAAGATCCAATCTCGGGACAAGCTTACCAAATATGTGCACAAGGTTATATACACGTATAATCATCTCCTCAGCTGGATAGACTCAATGGCCAAGGTCCATAACAAATCATCTATTGGGACATTGGAAGCTCCAAGGAGATGAGAATAAGTGTTGCAGGAAATTCAGGCATTTCTTGATCCAATCTAGCGAGCCTCCAGCTCGAGTGACTCACAGGTGACCAAGGAAAATATAACGTATTACATAGTAGAACCTATTAGGATATACACAAAATTGGCCACCTTATCCAACCAGGTCAACGCCAAGAAGGTCACGTCGATTCCTAACACATTGGATTTTTTTCACAGACATGGGGAAGACATGTATTTGTTGGTCCTGATAACTACAGAATACAAGGCATGGCAGACCTACCTTAGGGAGCAGTTACAGATTGATGCCCCAACTTATCAATCACCAGGTCATTAGCATAAGGTTGATGCATGTAATAGACCATCAATTTTTTGTTGCACAATATGATAGCTTAGGGGAAACTGAACCAGATCTCAAGAGAAACATGACAGAGTCCATAGGTCGCAGTCGGCCATAGGTCAAAATTTTTCATGGGTTGCAATAGTCCCTAGGTCGCAAGAAACCTTGGTCGTAAGTCAGCCCAAGAGTTAAGGGAAGGCCAAGGGCCACGGGCAACTCAAAGGTCATATCAACCTATATGTGAATTCTCAAGTGATATTGTAAAGGAATTTTTTTTGGTTTTGGGACTTTCGAGAGAGATATATTGTGCTTATTGAATGTATGTGTTTTGTGGAATAAAAGAAATTTGATTGGATATCACTATTGAATCCAACAAAAGTCTCTTGTGTGATCGTTTTGTGAATATTGTCTCTTCCACTGAATAAATGCTTCTTCGAGTTTTGGTGCACCTTTCTACTCATGTATCCTCTTGTGTTATGAGTTCTCTTGCAACATGTGGATGGTATATGATGCTCTAACTTCAAATATATGTCAATGAAATACTTTGTTGATATTTTCTTTAAATCAAAATTGGAATGTGCATAGGTTATAAGTAAACTACTTAGCCATCGTGAACTATTTTCACGTTTGTTAAGTAACATCATTATAAGTATGATATTGGTAAAAGTTTTGCTAACAATGCTTTTGCGTGAGTTTCATGCTTTGAAATCTACTTTTCTATTCATGGTGTTATGTTTCACAGGTGGTTCATCAATCACTGACTTGTGTTCGTTCAACATCCATGCATTATTCTCTCAGTGAGTCCCCTCCTTGTCTGAAAACCATCTCCACCGAATCAACGGAAACCAGGCCTACATACCAGATTGGATCCTCAAACCAAACAATGTAGAGTCTAATTGGGATTCTCCACCGTGGATATGCCCTACTGTTGGCGATATATTTCAAACCATCAACAAAAGGAAATTCGTATCCCTTTATATTCCAAGGCAGAAATGGGTACCAAGTTCTTAGTTAGTCCTAAAACATGAATAACATCATGAAGAAGAGTGGATTACCTAGAGTCCAAATGATATTTGACAGAACCAAAGTCCTTCATAGGATATGCATATTTTTCCCCAAGAATGATATTTAGATTTGACTTCCTCTCAACCAAGTTTGAGAGGAATTCCTTGTCCCAAAAGAAATGTCTAGAATCCCCTCTATCGACTAACCATCTATCACATGAATTTGGAGGAGAGGAAATAGAAAGAGAATAAATAAAGTATATTCATATTGTGAAGAAATAACATTGTTTTCATTCCTTGAGTTCCTAGATCTCTTTTCTCGGTGATAACCTTCTTCATCATCATCAGGAGCATCTCTTCTTCTTCTATCATCACCTCTTCTTTTATCATTAAGTGTGTTTTTATTGAAGCTATAATTGGACCTTGGAACATCTCTCTTTTCCGGACAATCTCGCGCATAGTGACCATGCTTGTGGTAGTTGAAGAACTCAACTTGAGGCTTTTATTTTATATACCTTCTCTTGGAGTCCTTGGATTCATGAGAAGACTTTCTTGGATTAGATGGTATCCCTTTAACTTTCCTTTTCTTGGCTTGAGCAGAAAATGCAGAGAGCTCTCCTTCTTCATGCTTTTGAATCCTCCCTCTGGAAATCATTGTGGTTTCTTCTTGATTACATTTGCCAACGAGCTCATAAAATGTTGAGAACTTATCATTGTTGCTTATAGTAGTGATGAAGGTTTCCCAAATAGGAGGAATACCATGAAAAGTGACCAACGTCGGCTTTTTATCATAAATAGGCTCACCAAAATTATGCATTGATCCCTTAATTTGGATATCCTATTGACATATGATTGCACAAATTCCCCTTTTTTCATCTTAATGTCCTTGAGTTGATTCTTCAAGGAGAGGATATGATTTAAATTCTTGACCTCATACAGCCCAACCAACTTATCAAATATATCCTTATACTTCTTCAATTTTCCAAAACAACTAAGCAAATGATCTTTCAAAGAATCAATAAGAATTTTATTGGCTTTGAGCTCACCTTTCTTGTATTTGGACTTGGAAATAGTATGAGCATTCTCTGGAGGCTTGGAAAATTTTCCTTCCACATATTCCAGGACATCATTTTCATCCAATATCACTTCCAACTTGATCTTCCAAGAAGAAAAATTTGATGAGTCACCCAACTTCTCAAAATCCTTGAAGTAAGAGGTAGACATATTGACCAAGTCAAATAGGCTCCTTCAACTTATTTTAAAGATGATTGTTTTAGTCTCTTATCTCCTTGTGCTTGTCTTCACCTTTGCTTTTATACCATGTTATTTTTCCATTTTTCTATGTTATTACAATCACTTAGCCCAATAATTTCTTCAATTAGAAATAAATTTCAAATCAATTTAATATTATTGAACAAATAGTAGTTGTTTATAGAATAATAAATGCAATGTACAATACAAGACAATAAAGAGAAATAGCAAGATACAAAATATTTAGTCAATTACTAGAGGAAAACCCCATAAGAGGGAAAACCCTTTCAAATTATTCTTCTATTAGATAGCCATCAAATGTTCAATAGAGAGATACAATTATTCAATTCATCAACAAAAGATTCAAAATAAATGCTTTGGCTATCGATGAGATTAACAAACTAATATCCCATATATGAGCCTCAAAGTCAAATATGGTCAACAAGTCAATGTTTGCAATTCTGCCAAGTAAAAAACAATCAAAGATTCCCTAACTATTCCATAAGTCAATGGTAAAACTCCTACAAAGAGCTTGTTCAAAAATAAAAATATTTGGTGTTCCAAGCTTGTCAAACCTTAGTCAAAACAATCCCAATGACTCGGTAAAATTAGTCAAAGGAGAGAGAAGAACTTTGTAGTCAAATTCATATTTTAGAGGTCAAACTCAATGGTCAGAAATATTCAAAAGTTCCTATAAAATCTCGGCTCCTCCACAGAAAAGCTCGGCCTCAAATTATCTAAATTATGCAAATCAAAGCAAGTCAAACTTGGTCAACAGTCATCCAAACTGAATGTCAATGCAAAATTTCAAAATTGCCTCTTTCCCTTCCCATGTGTGAGAATGTATTTCTCAATTGCATACATGTATGAGCCAATCCAAATAAGAAAGAGAAGAATATGCTTGTGATGCGATGTCCAAATGAGGTTTCCTTGACTTGTATTTATATGCTTCTTTGGAGACCCAAATTGTCCTTTAGGCCGACCTATATTTTTTTGCGCACGTGGGTTTTCACATTAAAAATATTTTTTTCCTTAACCAAATTAAATTATTCCAATTTCAAAGATGGTCTTCTTCGGATGAGGAAGGATGTCTAAAGGATGGAATTTTTCCTTGATCTGACAAATTAAAATTAAGAAATGAAACCCATATCATTGTAGTATAATCATCAATAAACAACATAAAGTACCTTTCACTTTGCAAGTTTGATGTTCTTGTTGGTCCACATGGATATTTGTGAACACTATATAGTGGTCTAGATGTCGAGCACTCTTTTAAATTGAAGCTCTCTCATGTATGTTTACCATGTTTGCAAGATTCAAAAATGACGCTTTTTGGTTTTGATATTTTGGGCATATCTCTCACTGCTTATGTTCTGTTTATTTTTACTAAAATATCAAAGCTAAAGTTTCCTAACCTTTTATGCCATAACCAACTCTCATATTACTATCTAATATAGCATTTTTATCCTTTAATTTTATTAATAAAATATACAGTGTCTAGATTCCTTATTTATTTTTCCATTGATGTTCCTAAATCAGTCTTCTTTATTTCACATTATTTAGCATGAAAAGTGAGATCATAACCTTGATCGTGTTGGAAAATGGAACTAGGTTTGGTATTTGTTGGCTTGAGGGGTCCTGACCCAAGTTCAAATTTAGTGCTTAACCAACAAAACCCTCTTACTACTGGCCCTTTTGGCAATGAACTGCTTGCGCGGGCCAAAGTCTCACCCGAAGTAGTATGGGGGGGTGATGGAACCATGTTTCCACACCCTGAGAGAGAATTAAATGAATTTGGAACCTTAAAGTATGCTTTACTACATAGACCGACTTGCACACCAGAAACCATAACCAGAAACCCTATATTAATTAACACAAATTTAACCTAGCGCGCGCATAGACAGAAGATCCGCAATTCCTTTAACGGTTCTAACAATGTGGTATTTAGCCCTTACAAAACTAGATCTATGCAACTAACATTCATGTCAACAATAAAATAGGTATGCAATCGATCCAATCAGAAATAATATAACTCATAAACATGAACAAAAATCATATGCTAAAATCGATCACAAGAACAAATTGCAAATACATTTAGTACTCAGAGTTACCCAACAATTTTTTATCCATCAATAGTCTGCTAAACCTTTACAATCCTTCAGATCTACCCACGCACACAGCCAGCGAGGTCCACACACAACTGGACTAAGGTCTCCACACACGCAGCCAGTAGGAGCCTTTTAGACACAGACAATTACACAGATTCACTTTAGAGCTCAATCATTCATCAAAACATACTTCACAACTTATCCAAGACTGTCTTATCCGACTCACTCTATACTTCTACTTATACCTTTTCCTCCACTCATCCTAAGGTCCGCAAACTATGGTTTGAGACTCCTAGTTTTACCCTTTAGCCCATTACAACTCATGAAGGGACTTTGACCTGCCCCAAATACCCTTGAATGTGCATTGCTTAGCGCGCATGACTCAAAAATATAAAAAATACTATTATTTACTCCAAAAATGAGGTCCTAAGGGACCCTGATCCAAAATTCCTCCAACACAATCTTGTGACTCGTCCCGAGTCACAGAGGTGCTGGGGTATTCATCTTGGTCTTCAGCTCCTTGATGGCGGTGGTGAAGGGAGCAAGGACGCCCATGCTCTGATCATAAGCACTCTGAGCTGTGTCCACCAACTTCTGAGAGGTCATCCCCTCTGCTGCGAGAATAATACTATGGTATGTCTGTCTCACGTTCTTATAACAACATCTAAGTCCTGTGATAGCTTCATTGCTTCGTCTTCCCACAGCTTCATGTGGGTGGTTAAGATGTGTTTCTTCCTTCGCAAGTTTTCAACCTCATCGTGCAACACCTGGCTCATCTGCAATCATGCCATTCTATGAGTAGGCACAAATGTGGGCAATTCCTCTCAAAGCTCATTGAACGCCTACTCTTTGGCGTGTAGTTCCTGCAAGATTTTCTTCACAAGTGGGTCGGTCTGTACTGAAGTCCACAATCCCATCGCTACGTCCAGGAGCTCAGTACCCTAGGTAAATGTCTCTGCAATGCTTGTTGAAGCCTCCTTAACCAAGGTAGCGTGCTGCGCTCATTCTTTTGGAGGATTTTCTGGTTGGAGCTTTTCTTGTAACTCTGCAATCTGCTGCTCAAAGTCTTCCTTAACTGCTTGCACTTCGGAGAGGGAGGCCTTCAGGGCTATTACTAATCCTTCGATCTTGGCTTGGTATGCAACAGAAGTAGGGATGGAAACCTCGGGAAGGCCACCATAAAGTCAATAAATCAAGCTTTCCAATTCTACGTGATGTGCCACTGCTGCGTGCTGAGTCATCTGAGCCTGAAGAGACTTTTCTATGCGTGCGACAACCTTCTGCTAAGCCTCTGAAAACTATTGGTGCATGTGCACCTCACGACACTGCAACTCATTTGTGATTATTGTCTATATCGCATGTAGCTTCTTGTTGGGAAGAATGGACAGGTCAATTCCAACCTCTGGACATGTTTGGACTTGTGCGCGCAAGGCTGGATGTTCCATTGTAACCGCAGCTCCACGGAATGGGCAGATCCGGCTATCTGCACTGCTGATAATCATACTGGTGCTCATGCTCGCTTGTTCTGGCCTCACTTGAGTCTCGCTCACCTAAATTCTATCAGTTTTTAGCTAAAGGACCTGTAAACCAGTCTGCGGTGCCTCTATTGTAGCTTTGTACTACTCCTCGAGTGCAGTCCACCGATCCTCAAAGGTAGATACAACCACATCTATGATTTTTTCCAAGTCATCCTGTGTGAGAGTGACTTCCTCCGTTGTCCAAATCCTTTGGTGCCTTCAAAGAGGGTCTGTGCGGCCTTACATACTTTGGGAACCACGAGATGGGCTCGACGAAGAGCGCGACCTCCTTAGTTGCGCTCACGGGTCTCTTTGACAGGTCACCTATAGGAGACCTATCCTTTGATGCCTGACACGGGTACTTGATCTATCTAGACGATGTCTGCAACTTTGAGGACGATCCCTTGGTCACCTTTCCCTTTCCTTTGGCAGGTGTGGACACAACTTCATGCACCTCGAGGACCACTTCATGTATGTCATCAGAGCCTGGTTCAGTAGACGCCGTAAGCGGCACAAAGTGCTCCTCAGACTGCGCACTCTTAGTAGCAGGATTAGTGGTAGTAATTTTGGGTGTGAAGATAAATTTTAGGTTGCTCACGTCAGATGCGGGCATCTCACAGCCAGACATACAGTTCACAGAGATAATGACAGGGCTCAATTCACTCGAACAATAAATGAATAGAATGCAACTCACTTCCTTACTTTTATAGGCGATCCATGGTAAAAACTGTCACAACTTCATTAATGGAACCTTATCCACGTAAAAATGGTCAAAAATCCTGTAATATCTCCTCATTAAATGCAGAAAACCCACTCCATCTAACGGTAAAATCTCTTTTTCACCCAGATTTACCGTTCCAAAGGCTAGTTTTTCCCATTGCGCACAACCTTTGCGCTCATGTCGCACTTGCTTGTGTATGTCCTCTACGCAACGCGCATACAAGTGGATTTTTTTTCTCCGGCCATATAGTCATTTAGTAGGCACATGGTTGTCCCTATACGGCTTTAGTCGACTTCCGTTGATGTACCCGGGAAGACTCTCACTTCACAGCGTCGCCAAGCGCATTGCAACTCCATTAGTGATCTCTTTTACAATATACATCCCCAACCAGTGCTTTCTGAACTTCCCTAGGTGGCACGCAAACTGACTGTCATAAAATAAAACCAAATCTTCTTCTTTAAATGCCTTCTACCGTATGTGCCTATCATATCAGGCCTTTTCGCGCACCTTATGCACTTGCTGATGAAAGTTAGCAATAAACCGATCCTCCTCTAAGGAAACCAATTGCGATAAACGTTCCTCCATTATTTCTGGTTCAACCATATTAGTGAATGTTAAAATGCACAGGCTTGGGATGATATATTCCATTAGCATGATTTCTTCTTTTCCATAAACCATCCTGAATGGTGTTTTACCAATCAAATTCTTGCATGTAGTCCTATAAGCGCATAAAAGAGAATGGATGCGCACATCCCAATCATTCCGATTTGCATTGCAGATATTTGTGAGAACATTCTCGAAGATTTTGTTGAAGGCTTCCACTGCACCATTTTCCCGAGGGTGATAGGGAGTAATATTCTGATGATGTATCTGAAATTCCTCTATCAGAGCTTCAATGGTATCATTAACAAAGTGTGTACCACGATCGCTCATCAATATCTTTGGGCAGCCAAACCTAGTCAAAACATTTTTTAAAATAAACTACGCAACAGTATCTTTAATACAATATTTTACTGGCTTGGCTTCTTCCCATATAGTTACATAATCTGTGGTAGTGATAATGTAGCGCACCCCAGTATTTTCCCAGGAGGATTAATAGGTCCAACAAAGTCTATGGCCCATTTATCAAAAGCCTGCAGGGAATTTGTGGCTGCAACGACATTTCATCTCTTCACGATGGCTTCCGTGTTCTTTGGCATGCATCACAAGGTTGACAATAGGCATGTGCATCGTTGTGAAGTGTGGGCTACCATAACCTAGCAAGAAACACCTTCTGCGCAGTAGATTTCCTTGCATAGTGAACTCCTGCCACTCCCCCATGAGCTTCAGCCAAGATATCTTGTCTTTCATGTTCTAAAACATACCTTCTTAATACTTCATCCACTCCCAACTTGTACAATTAGCCAACAATCAAGGTAAAGTCAGCTGCGCATGAAACCAACTCCTTCTTTTGTTCCACCGAGTATTCAGTAGGCGCACTCCCAGTAGTCAGGAAGTGAATGATATATGCAAAGTGTTCATTAACCATTTTAATAGCAAAGAGCTACACATCAAGTAGTCCCTCCTCTAGACTATTTGGTTCCTCCCCATTCTCAATGGGTGATAAGTGATCGGGTCCAACATTCAATCTATCGGGATTAACAATGATTTCAAAATCATATTCTTGAAATAACAACATCCATCTACAAATTCCCCCCCCCCGCTGCCACCAACAGAGGCTTATTGACCAGGTACTTCAAAGCAGAGTGTTTAGTGAACATCTTGAAGTGCCCTCCGAGCAGATAATGCCTATATTTATGAAAAGCATAGACCATAGAAAATCCTTCCCTCTCCATAGTTGAATAGTTGTGCTCTGCAGTGGAGAGCTTCCTACTTGAAAAGGCAACAAGGTGATCAATATCTCCTTCTCCTAGCTACACTAAGATAGCTCCAAGTGCAATGTCAGATGCATCAACATGCACATGGAAGACCTTGGACCAATTAGGGAATATCAAAATAGGTCCAGTAACCATGTTTTCCTTCAAAAAATCAAAGCTCTTTTTTCATTCTTCATCCCAAAAAAAGGACACATCTTTCTTTAGAAATTTCTCCATGGGTGTAGTGATCAGAGCATAGCCCTGAATGAATTTTCTATAATATCCTGTGTGTCCTAGAATAGAGCGCAGTTGTTTCTCATTGGTAGGAACATCCAAGTTGATAATAACTGCAATCTTAGCTGGATATACCATCAATCCTTGCTGACAAACAATGTGTCCCAATAATATTCCAAAAGGAACACAAAATATACACTTCTTCAAGTTAAGATATATCTTATGCTTGCTGCAAGTGTCAAGCATCATGTGTAGGTTGGACACATGCTTCTTTACCAGTCCAAACGCAGTCCAATCATCTAAGTATACTTCTAAAAACTTGTGCATGAATTCCTTGAATACAAAAACTACTACGCACGAGAATATAGTAGCTGCATTATTCAATCAAAAGGCATGACTGTGTATTGGAAGGATCCCCATTCTGTTGCAAAAGTGGTCTTACTTCGGTCTTCTAGTGCAATCCTGATTTGATGATACCCTAAAAATCCATCAATGAAAGAGTAGGCCTCTTTCCCTCCCACATTGTCCAATATCTCATCTAAAAATGGAGTGGGGAAGGGGTCATGTACGCATGAATAATTTAGTTTGCACAGGTTCACAGAAACATTTATTTCTCCTTTAGTCTTCTTTTCCTGAACAACCATCAGGCTCACCCAATCAGACTGTTCCATAGGCTCAATGATTCCTGCAAAAACCATTTTTTCCAATTCTTCCTTCACTTTATGCTTATATTTTGGATTTAACCGGTATGGTCACTTATTGACAGGGCGTGCATCTAGTTTCAAAGTGATTTTCATAACTCCCAAATTTCCTACAATTCCTTTGAGCTCAGAGAAATTCGTAGGAAACAGGTCCTGATATTCTGTCAACAGCTTCGTAATCTTTCCCACTATGTCATCATCCAAATAATCTCCTATTTTGGCAAACTTGGGTTGTTCCTCTGTCCCATTGTTGACTTCCTTTAGTTTTAAAGGCTTAGTTACATCCACCATTCCTAGCAAAGGCCTTGCAACTGCGTGCTCCCCCTCAGATTCTGGAATATTAATGTTTCTTGGATCTTCATCGTTATCTTCCATTGACAGATTTCTGCAGTTGAAAATAGCCTGCATCCGTGCTTCCCATGCTAGAAGAAAACATTCTATCTGAGGTCGGGAATCATCAAAGACAGGTGCTTCTATATCCTGCAGGGCTTGGTCCAGTCCCTCTGATCCACTGGCCATGTCGAAGGTTAACAGAAAAATTTCACTCCTTGTAACCCAATTAAGGTTCCCTCAGTGCAGCTCCGTCTCCAAATACCATGCATAGGGATTGGCCCCAATGTATGGACAAACATGTGAACCCATTCGGTCCTGTGCTTCTTGTCCTGAACCTCCATCCACGTAGCCAGGTGTTTGCACGAATCACCTCGGCCACAAAAACTCTTAGTTGGTGGGGCAGTGGGTTTCTCAAAGCACAAACGCCTCATTCTACTGCATTCCTCCCAATCCCCTAAGGTCCCCTTGTGTGTATCCCACCAACGTGCTGGAGTTTCATGCATAGCAAGATCGAGTGCCCAAAACCTTCGCTCTATCGGGGCAACCTTTTCCAAATTTTCCAAAAATAAAACAACATTAGTAGAACAATCAAAATAAGGTAATTCACGTACCTATGAGGAGATGCATCGCAAATTTTTAGTGACTCCAATGCAGTGCAGCACAGAAACATCCTGCAGATGATTATGCTAGTTCTCCATTTCTCCATCCAAGTATGAGAAACATGAGCTATCCTTCTCCCAATTGAGAATCCCATTAGCAGTTAGGTTGATCGAGTCCTCATCTCGCGCAGTCAACTTGTAGATATGGTCAACATCGTCTCCTTCACACACTGCTTCTGTATATCTCTCCCCTTTCGCAGGATCAAAAGGTACTATAACCCAAGTACCATTGTTTTCAGAGGTCATGCTCCTGTGCTTCAAGTTGATGATGCCCCCCATGTCGATCGCCCAATCCAGTCCTAGCAGTGCAGGGTAGGGGTCTGCATCATCCAAAATTTGTATCACTTCAAAGTCTGCGTGTACCTTTTCTCCAACAATGTCTACCATAACCTGCGGGAGTCTTCCTAATGGGATAATGTTCTGCTGATTAGCCATGCGTAACTGAATGGTGGAACATTTTAGCTTTGGTCCATCCATCTTCTGCCAAGTCTGCTTAGGTAGAAAATTTTCATCAGATCCTAAGTCCAAAATGACTTGATCCATCTCATATTCTCCAATTTGTATGGTCATGCACATCTCCCGACTAGTTCTCTTCTTATTCTTGTATATCTTATTTACATACTTGCTCTCAGTTAGAGGAAACTACTTATCTGTGCATCTATCTATCAGAGCCTAAAGGTTGTCTAATGATTTCTAGTTACGCAATAGCTTGATGCATGCTTGAAGGAAAGGTTTGACTTCATCATCAATCTTGGCTTCTGTGATTGACTTGGATGTGGACGCATTTGTAGCACTAAAATATTTTCTAGCTTCTATAAACGTTTCCTTCTCCTTTTGCAGGTTGATTCCTTCCTTATTTTAAGAAGCCGTCCTGATCCATGGCTCTACATCAACCTTCTTTCCCTCGTCTCCTCCAGTAGCATCACCACTACGTGTAATTACATTTACACTCGGATCGTCCTCTCGTAGCTCAGCTCTAACCATTTATATATTTTACATAGGTGTCTTTTGTTGCTTCTCCGACATTCTAGCAATCAAAATAGGAAAATATTCAATAACATGATCAAAATTTCTACAATACCTGCAAGAATATCATGCAGGGTTCGGACAGTCGCGCTCATAGTGCCCAACATCTCCACAGTTGTAGCAGATCAGTTGTCCTCTTCTGCGACCTACACCTCCACCTCTCCCTCCTCCCCTTCCTCTGGCTAGATCTCCACCGTGCCCAGAGGGGGATGCTGGTGAATATGGGTCAGCCTACACTCTATAGAGTTTGGAATTATCTATCATCAGATCAAATGTGCTGTAGTGGTGCTCGTCATGGCTAATCGAAGAGAAAAAACTACACCATTACTTCTTCAATTCTAGTACATAACTTCCAAATCTGGGGCAATGGTTTGTGTCATGCCATCCATCCACTTGACAATCAGTGCACCATAGTGTGGGGGTACCACTAGGTCCTCACCTCAACGAATTTGGCCCTCCCGCTGGTATGGAATCTTGAAGCAAGGTACAGTGATCCTTGGTGTGACCGGAACCCTTACATCGTATACACCATACATCTGCGCCAACTTCTTTCTCTCTGTCCCTACGCAAGTTATGAATTTCCAAATGCATTGCTTCTAGCTTATTTTGGATTAGTTGAGTTCCAATTTTGTCATCATTTTTTGGGGGTGGCTTCCAACTTCATAGAAAATTCAAGTGATTTTGCTTGAGAATCAATTTTATGTTGATTCAGAGGGTCATGGAGGTGTGGAAATAGCATGCCAATGAACCATTCTTTATGCTACTTATCATCATAGATAAATCCTCCATCACTAATAGTGCGCTTCAGTCATTGATCTACCTCCCAGACAGATTCGTTTGTTTCTTATTGAATTTATTTAAGCTCTGTTACACATTGTGAGTAAAACTTTGGTTTTCTAAACTATTGCTTCAAAGGTTTCTTGATCTCATCGACAGTTGAATCAACGTTCTGTGCCAGATATCCCATAAAAGAGTCCAGTAGACGACCTTCAAATGCCATAAATAGTTGCTCCCTCTTGACAACATCAGTATTGACATGTTGCGCAGTCCATACTGCATCTACAACAAACCAAAACCTTTCCATGTCCTCATCTCCTGCACCCTTGAAGGTGGGTATCTTCATATGTGCAACCATATCGCCTCCTAGTGGTGGTGGTGGTGGAATAGGTGAAGATGACCTACCCCAGCACGATTTAGACTGTGGGGTGGCTGGAGAGTTACCTTTGGTGTGCGCAACGTCACCACTCTTTCTATTACTATCAGGCAGGTTTCTCAAAGGGTTGTATACAGATCTGTCTCCTCTCTAGTTAACCCGAAAGTACTTTCCATTGCGCATAGTGCTTTCAACTTCTTTTGGGGTAATTCACTCGGTATGACTACACATAATACCCTTTTCACACTATAACATCTTAATTAGAAAAATCAAGGAGTGTATGAACTTACCTCTTAGTCCTTTGAAGAAACTCCTTTCTGCTTCAGAATATGAAACAAACTGATCTATTGCAAATTTTGTCACAAATCCACCCATAATGTTGTCAACCCAATGATCTACACTGCGGGTGATGGAGTTATCATTTTGATCTAACTGTGGGATCAACTCAGGCATCCACTGAGTGATCTTATCGTCCTTCCAGCAGGTCTGAAACTCAACTAGTCTTAATAACCACTCCTACAATTCATGTGAAAAGGTCACAAAGAAGATTTCGTGGACCTCGATTAAAATATACTTCTGTTCCCACTCTTCAATAGATAACTTCTTACTTATGTTCTCCTTGATGGAGAATTCATGTATCTTTTGCTCAAACCAGTCTTCTAATTCAATTTTTTATGGTTGCCACAACATCTAATCTCTCTCAAAATGATCCTGGTCCCGACAACGGAACCATTTGTTGGCTTGAGGGGTCCTGACCCAGGTTCAAAGTTAGCACATAACCAACAAAACCCTCTTACTACTGGCCCTTTTGGCAATGACCTGCTTGCACAAGCCAAAGTCTCACCCGAAGTAGTATGGGGGGTGCTGGAACCAGGTTTCCATACCCTAAGAGAGAATTAAATGAAGTGGGCACCTTCAAGTCTGCTTTACTACACAGACTGACTTGCGCACCAGAAACCCTAACCATAAACCCTAGGTTAATTAACACAGATTTAACCCAGTGCGCGTGCACAGAAAAAAGATCCGCAATTTCTTTAACAATTATAACAATGTGGTATTCAACCCTTACAGAACTAGATCTATGCAACTAACATTCATGTCAACAGTAAAATAGGTACGCAACTGATCCAATCACAGATAATATAACTCATAAACATGAACAGAAATAATATGTGAAAACAGATCATAGGAACATATTAAAGATACATTTAGTACTCAGAGTTACCCAACATTTTTTTATTCATCAAAAGTTCACTAAACCTTTACAATCCTTCAGATCTACCCACACACACAGCTATTGGGGTCTGCACATATCCAGACTAAGGTCTCCGTGCACACAGCCAGAAAGAGCCTTTTAGACAGATTCGATTCAGAGCTCAATCATTCATCAAAACATACTTCACAACTTATCCAAAACTATCTTATCTGACTCGACCTATACTTCTACTTATATCTTAGTGTTTATTCAATTTAATGTGTTAAATTTCTTGCATTAATTATCAACTGAGGTTTGTAAACTGATGAAGTGTGATGCACTGTATGTGCTTAATTAACCTATTTCTTACTTCGTTGTTTTGTATTTTATGTTGCTTTGGGGGGTTTTTATTCTTTGATGTCTAAGGATGTTTAATTTAAAAATATTAAAATATTTAAATGAATCTAATGAATTTTAAGAAGGAAGAAAATGAAGTGTTCCTAAGTTAATCTAATTTTCATAAAAAGAAACCAAAAGATGTTGTTTAATTCTAAAAACTAAGATTGAAATTGAAGTGCTTGTCTTAAGTAAAAGCAGAAAATGAAAACAACTAATGTACTTCTGGTTACTCCAGCATTCAATTTATGAAGTATGACCTTCTTGAGATGATGTGTAAGCAACTGTCTGTGCTTTAACTTCTAATGTCCTAAAACAGTAAGAAAATGATGCAAAGGAAAACATCTAATGTATATTTAGCTACTCCAACATTCAATTATGAAGTGTGATCTTCTTGAGATGGTGTTAAGTAAATAATTATACCTAATTATCTAGAAAACTAAGTAAAGTATGTAGAAGGTAACTCAGTAATTTCATTGATAAAACATTCAGTCTTAAAATATGATTAAATAAATCTCCTTGGAATGACCGTTAGGAATATTAGTGATGAAACTTAGTGAGGATCTGAAAGAAAAATGTGAAAGCATGTAAAAGTCACTATAGACAACTAATGTATATTTGACTTTATGCAACATTCAATGTGAAGTATTACCCTCTTGAGATGATATGTGAGAAGTCAATTATGCCTTAGTTTCTAAATTCCTACAAAGAAAATAACAATGTGCAGAGTAAATTCAATCACTATATGAATTAGACATTCAACCATTTAGTTTAGGATCATCATCTTGAAATGGCTTTTGAAAACATCCATTGACACAGTTAATTGAAAATTCTATTCTAAGAAAATGAATGAAAAAACAGTAAGGAAACTAGGCAACTGTGTATTCTTATTACTTCAATCTTAATTCGATTTGAAAATAGAGTTATCTATCTTCACGAAATATCTTAGAAAAACAAGGCCGCACAATTGTGATTTAATGTTATGCTATTGACAAAAAACTGGAATGAAACATTAACCTAATTAGAAAACAGATTTGCTAAAAACAGAGTAATGGAAATTGAACTAAAAGCAACAAATGAAAAACCTCCTCCAGTTCAAGGGCCCTTTGCAACTGATTTGGCTGAAATGCTAGCTGGTTAAGGATGCACTTAAATAGTCATGGGAAACATGAAATTTTTATTGTGATAAAATGAAGTCGGAATACAGAGTATCAACAAAAAGCTTAAACTTAACACTTAATTTATGAACTGTCATCTTGGTTCTGTACAACCGGTTTTTAAAGGAAAATAATATAACTATTTGTGAGATAAACTTGTTATAGGTGGCTAATTTGAATCAGAATTGCAATAGGACTGTTAGACTTTTGATTTGCTACGATAGAGCAAATCAAGAGTCCTGTTGCTTTCGGATAACGTACTTTGACCACACCTTTGACCATGATCTTAGGTCTGCTTTTCTGTCGATCTGGACCAAGTGAATAGGATAGAATCCATGTGGAGATGATTCTAGAAATTCCCATGTGGAAAAATTCTTCATTTGATACCTAGAACCTACCAGACCATGAGAGTAGCTACGGAATCCACGGTTAGCTGCATAATAGGTTGCATTTTGTAGCTAAATTGCAAAAATATATTCAAATAGCAAGAACATGAAAATATAATATGGCAATCATTTTAATGCATTCCTTAAGACAAAACCTAGCATTTATCATTGATTGTGGTCTATGATCATATGAGAAAGTGAGGGAAAAAGGTGAAAAAAACTGTCAAAGAGAGGGTAATTCTAAGGTTCAACATACCCCCACTGCAAAATCATTGCATGTCCTCATGCAACTTGCCAAAAATGTGAGTTCTCCTTCCTTATTGCATTTTCTTAGACACTTCTGCTAGTACATCCAGTCTCCTTCTTTTGTTATTATTTGAAGTGACTGTCATCCTGGGCCTTCTCATAATAAGCTTATACTTGAGGTTAATGACTGATTTGTGTAGTAACTTATACTTTCTTTTCAATTTCCTATTTTTCTTATATGACAGTCCTAGATGCAGAATGGTATTGTCATGAATTACCTTGTCCAACTTGTTCTGCTGCTTCAAAGTCTCATTCTCTTGTTTGATATGTCTGTTCAATATCTCTAGTTCCTAAATATCCTGTTTGAGAGCATCAACTAGAGGTTCTTGTGGATTGACAGAAGGTTCTGGGTTCATTGATGCATTTTTATTCTCCAATGATTCTACATAATAATATATTTTTTGTTGAATTGGGTCTATTCTTTGAGATCTTCTGCTAAGGCTACCTTCAAAATAATGAATAGGAGAATTTTGAGGACTGTGTGTAGGAGAAATGTTAACAGGAGATGGTATTGGAGTTTTATCATCTAAATTTATAAGCTCTGTCCCTTTTGATAATGTTTTCTTCATAGAACCTCAAAGTCTAGAGCTCCTTCTCAATTTTGGAGGATTTACATTCTCCTCATTTGTATCCTTACTCCTCTCTCTTATTTTACCTCTCGCCTTGATTTGCTTTCTGATTTTTGTCAATTCTTTAGAGATTAGCTTTTCATCATTCTTTTGTAATGAATATTTAGGTCTATTTTCAACATTTATATCAGTCTTCTTTCTTCTACTTCTTCTGACATTATCTTATTTAGGTGACTCTGGTGCTTTTTGAAAATGGTTTATAATAAGGAAATCCTCCCAGGTATCTCCTATGCTTCTTAAATGAAAATCAATCAGTATCTTTACCAACCCATGATGATGCATGGTGGTATCTATGAACTTTATTCTCTTTTGCACATTTGAGGCCATCATTTTAAACTATTTAGCAGAAATAAAGGAAGATTGATTTCACCATTTTCTAAGAAATTCATCAGTAAACGGATATGGTAGAAATACATGCAACCAAACCTTCCTTCACAAGTGATAAATTTTTGTAAAACCAAGAGCATGTTCCTCCATTTACTTTTAAGAGCTGAATTGGGGATACCTTTTCTAAAAATAGAGACATCCATACCTAGGTTTTTGAGTATTACTTTCCATCATTCACTGTGGAACTCCTTGTTTTTGAACCATATTTCACCATGCCTTGGAAGTTTTGTAGCCTAGGCCATGAATGACTCAGTCATTGCAAACTTGATATCTCCAATTTCTACTTCAGTGCCATCAAAATAATAAGCAAAGGATTTTGTAATCTCCTTATGAAAACCATTGAATTTCTCTATGAACTTAAGCCATCCAGCTTTCTACAACAATTATTTGATTTGTGGGTATCCTTCCATGTACTTTGATTCCACCGGTTCTGATCTGAAAATTAGCCCAATCCTTCTACTATGCAGAATTCTCAACCTTAGAATTTCCATTCTATTTTATGAAATGAATTGGCTGCAGATCTAATGAAAGTTTATTGAGGGTTTGTAGGAATAAATAGATGGTAGGGGTTTTGGAGAGACGTATACGAGTATGTCACTTCACAGGTCATAACCGTTTAATCATTAACGAGAGAGTTAATTAAGGACCATTCGGTGAAATAATGCGGAGAATATGGCTGATATGTGGTATGATGGAGATTTCAATCAAATCAAATGATGATTTTTCAAGGAAACATATGACATCCATATTATACATACTTTATATTTTAACCTTGCTATTTAAAATAAATTTTTGCCCTTTACCTTTTAGAAATTGACCTTTTCGTTTGTTGTTTTCTTTGATGTTGATCCTTAGGTACTCTTTTAGCATGTTGGTATTCAAAACATAATATTTCAATTCCTTGTAATCATCATTTGTTTGTAGGCTGTACAATTGTGTAAGAAATGCTGAATAAGATGTAGTTGCATAATCAAATTAGCTACAGATTGGAGTCAGCTGCAGAACATGATCAGCAACAGAATGGAATCAGCTGCAGAACGTGATCAACTGCAGAATGCAGCCAGCTGCAGAATGTGCTCAACAACAGAATGTGTATTCTGTAAAAATAAATGAAGTATGGCTATGGAACATCAATATGAAATGAAATGGAAGTGGAATATGTCTGTGAAATGGAATGATTTATGAAATGGAATGAAAGTAGAATGAGTTGTGAAATGAAATGAAAGTGGAGTGAGATGGAATGAAATTGTAAAATGAAATGAATTTGCAGATTATGAACTGCAATGAATGTATTTTTGTGTCACTACTTATTACAGAAAAGAAAATGGAAAATATAGGATGTCAAAAATCTTTGATTTTCACCCTATATTTTCTGTATAAGTATGCCAATCATTGATTGGTTTTCATACTTATACACTTTATTATTATTTTTTTATGTTGTTTTTTATTTTATTTTTTATTTTTATTTTTTATGTATGTAGGAAAAATAAAAGCTAAGTTAGTGAAGAAGAAGAATTATTCTTCACTAACTTCATATCAATATTGTCATGGAAAATCTTGACAAACTCTTCTTTTGAAAGTGGTTTATGATATACTTTCAACCGATGACCATTCACAAGAAGAGGTACATTTTCTTTGTCTATTTTCCTTGTCTTCACTGCTCCATTATCAAAGAATTTTTCAATCTCATATGGCCCAAGCCAATGAGTTTGAAACTTTCTTTGAAAATCTTTAAATTTTGAATCGAACAAAAGTGCCGAATACCCTACTTGAAACTTCTTCTCCTTGATATAATTATCATGCCATTTAGCCCTTTGCTGGTGGACTATACTGGTTCTTTGAACTGCATCTTGTTGGATTTCATCAATTTCATTGAGTTGCTCCAATCTATGTTTCTGTGCTTCTGATAAATCAAGTCACAATTGAACTGCCATCTTGAAGGTTTGGATCTAAAACTCTATAGGGAACAAGACTTGCTTTCCATAAAAAATTTCATAGGGAGTATGTCCTGTTGTGTTTCTCCATGTAGTTATGTAGGCCCATAAGGCTTCAGGAAGCCTTTCTACCCAATATCTTCTGTGTAGATGCACAACCTTAGTGAGAATTCCTTTAATCACTTTATTGGTAGATTCAACTTGACCATTTTCTTGTGGATGATAAGGAGTATATTTTATGTGCTTGATCTTGTAATCTTCCACGAGCCTTTTCACCACCTTAGATGTAAAATGAGATCCCTGATCTGTCACAATTTCTCTTGGAACACCAAAACGAGTGAAAATATCCTCAGAAAGAAAATTAACTACAGATCCTTCATTAGCAAAAGGTAATGC
Source organism: Pinus albicaulis (assembly GCA_034641835.2). Taxonomy (NCBI): domain Eukaryota; kingdom Viridiplantae; phylum Streptophyta; class Pinopsida; order Pinales; family Pinaceae; genus Pinus; species Pinus albicaulis. The sequence goes on along the minus strand of CM076572.1, from coordinate 1,163,135,759 downwards.
TTTAGCCTCTACCCATTTAGTGACATAATCAGTGCATACAAAAATATACTTCTTTTGTTTACATGGAGGATTAATAGGTCAAACAAAATCCAAGGCCCATTTTTTAAAAGGTTCTATGAGTACCTGAGGTTGTAATGGCATTTCATTTGATGGAGCAGGTTTCCCTACCCTTTGGCAGTTGTCACACCTTTTTACATATTATTTGGCATCTCTGAAGATGGATGGCCAATAATATCCTAAATGAAGGATTTAATAGGCTGTCCTCTTGTCAGCAAAGTGTCCACCACAAGGTTCATCATGACATGCTTTAACAATTTCAGGCATTTCATCTTCTCGAACACATATTCTGATAATGAGATCTGGACCTTTCTTATACAATTAATTGGTAATCCATGAGTATCTTACACTTAATTGAATGATTTTTCTTTTCTCTCTAGAAAGCAAATGTGAAGGTAATTTTCCTGTAGTTAAGTAATTGGCAATATCTGCAAACCAAGGAGTCTGAGTAGTTATTGCAAAATTATATTCATCATGAAATTTATCTTCAACTGGAGTGTCATCTTTGATATTTTGAATTCTAGACAAGAAATCAACAACTGTGTTTTGTTTTCTAGGTCGGCCTAGAACAGTGATGTTGAATTATTGCAGGAATAATAACCATCTTGTAACTCTGCCATTAGTAATAGATTTATTCATTAAGTATCTAACTGCAGAGTGATATGTATGAACAAAGGTTTCATAGCTTGTTATATAATGTTTGAATCTGTTGATAGCATGAACAAAAACTAAGAATTCCTTTTTAGTTACAGTGTAATTTAACTCTATGGGAGTCAAATTCTTGCTTGTGTAATAGATGGCATAGGGTATCAAATATTTTTGTTCTAATACAGCTCCTAGAGCTGTATCTGAAGCATCTGTTGAAATGTGGAAAGGTAGTTTCCAATTTGGACCTCTTAAGATGGGTGCTTCAGAAATTTTTGCTTTTAAAGTCTCAAATGCTAATTGGCAATCAGGATTCCAACTAAATTCACAATCTTTGGTGAGTAGTTTGAAGAGTGGGGATGCTATTTTGCTGAAATTTTCTATAAATATCTATAATATCCTATGAATCCTAGAAAACTTCTAATATCCTTTTGACAACTTGGAATTGATAGTTTGGAGATGACTTCAACTTTAGATTTATCAACTTTAATTCCATCTCCTAAAATGTGATGTCCTAAAACAATCCCTTCTGTAAACATCATGAAACATTTTTCATGGCTTAGTGAAAGGTTTGCTTCCTTACATCTTTTAAGAACCTTTTCCAAATTTTCTAAAGCTTCTTCAAATGTATTGCCATAAACTGTAAATTCATCCATATACACCTCTACACAATCATGTATTAGATCAGAAAAAATTCCTAATACTGCCCTTTGGAATGTTGTAGGTGCATTGAACATTCCAAAAGTAAGTACTCGTTAGGAATAAGTCGCCCATGGACAGGTGAATGTGGTTTTATCTTGATCTTCAGGTGCTACCTAAATCTGATTGTAACCACTAAAACCATCCAGGAATGAGAAATACTTTTTACCTGCTAATGTATCCAATACTTGATCTATAAAGGGTAAAGGAAAATGATATTTTAGGGTCGATTTATTAAATTCTCGATAACCAATGCATACCCTCCATTTACCATTATTTTTAGGCACAATCACTAGAGGGGAAACCCAGTGACTGTCCAAAATTAAGTAAATGAAGTTTACATTTAACAACTTTTGCAACTCCTCTTTCACAATTTCCCTAAGATTTGGATTCATCCTTCTTTGAGGTTGTCTGATAGGTTTACAATTTTCCTCAATGTAGATGTGATGTATACAAGTCTTAGGACTAATTTATTTCATGTCATTGTATTCCCATGCATATGCAGAAGAATGTTGTTGTAATGTTTTTATTAGCTTTTACTGTTGTAATTTTTCCAAGTTACTGTTTATGTTCAAGGTTTTCCCTGGAAATATTTCAACTGTAGAGCTACCAAATTCTTCCATATAATAAAGAGACATCTACTTATATGAAAAATATTCAATATTGGATTTTTCTTGAAATTTATCATGTTCATATTCTGGAGATGATTCAAAATTTTCTATTAAATTTAAGATTTGACTATCTTCACTAATGGTTGAAATAGTAAAGAGAGGTTGTATATCATTTTCATCATCATGTTGAGTGTGGAGCCTGATTATCTTGTTTATTTTGTATCACAGCGTTGGACCCCTGTACCTTAATGGGGTGGAAACGCCGCCTGTAATTAAATGCTGCCTGGGGGGTCTAGGGGGGGTGGCTATGACTTTATGGAGCTCCTCCCTAGTGGGGGGGGGGGGGGTTTGGGGGCAGCGCCCCCGAAGCTAAAAGCAGATGTAAACTTTCCTTGTAAAAGTATAGTAATTTCTAGTCAATCCGTGCCATTCATTATGCCGATGATTTGATGGTAGAATTTATGTTTAGTTTAGGGTTTTTTTTTCCTAGAAGGCAACCTCTTGCTTGTATGAGGGTATTGTATTGCGGCTATGTATTGGATGTGTATTCTCAGAGCGAGAAATAGATAGGGAGACTGTGAGAGAGAACAGAGGATATTACATCGGATCTGTTGTAGGTTGCATCTCTTCCTTTTGCTGGATAATAGAAAGGAAGGACTGGCTGTTCAGGGTGGACGTAGCCCAAACTGGGTGAACCACATATATCTGTGTCTCTCTGGTTTTATGTGTTTTGTGTGCTTGTATTTTCTGCATATTTTATGTGTTGCATTGCTCTGTAGTACATAATTTTCTAACACATAAATCCATTCTTTGCCATCTATCTCTGTGATTGTTTTTGCTGGAGGATATAGAGTGAATTTCTTAGTTGAGTTACCATCAGAAATATACATGTCACTAGATCTACAACTAATAAAAGCATCATTTGTATCCAACCAAGATCTTCCTAATATAAGTGGATGTCCTTCTATATTGTTCTTAGGGGTTAAGATCATAAAATCATCAGGGTACTACAAAGAATCTAAGGACACTGAGATATCTTCTAACACACCATCTAGCTTGATTACATATCTATCTGCTAATTGCAGTAATGTAGGTGTATAAAGAATATTAGGAAGCTTGAGTTGTTCCATGGTTTGTTTGCTCATAATGTTTATTGCTGCTCCTAAATCAATCAATGTATTTGGAATTTCAACTCCATTGATATGTGTTTTTACAACTGGACTTCCTGGATCTAAGTATTTTTGTATGGAAATTTTTCCCATCATTATGTTTGCTATTTTTCCTGCAAGCTTAATTCTTTTTATTTATTTTGTTTTTCTTCCCAGTTTCTTCATACTCAACTCCTTTATTGTTTTAGATAAAATTGGAATTTACTTGATGGTTTGTAACAAAGGGATTTTGATACAAACATTTTTCAATTCATCTAGAAAATCATAATTAGGCAACATAATATGCTTTTCTACCCCTCTATCAACTTGTAATGTTTCATGAAAATGAGGTGTAGAAGTAGATACTGATGGTTGCTATGTGATAGGAGTTGGGTTTATTGGTTCTTTTTGTTTTTCTTTTTCAAAATTTTGGTTTTGAAGAGATGTTCCTTATTCAAAACTTTTATTGGGTTGCAGAGAATCTTCCTTAGAATTGTCTTATTCCTAAATGACTATAGAAGGCTTTTTCTTTTCTAATATCCTACTAGATCTAAGTTGGACATCATTAAGATCTAAAGGAGTAATCACGTAGGTTTGAAATTGTTGTCCTTCTATCATATAGGTATTCTGAGGATTTTTATTGTTGGGGTTTGGTAATGATTGGGCAGGTAACTGATTTGGTATCTAAAGGAATGGTAGTGAGAGTTGTGGATTTTGGTTTTGGTTTTGGAGTTGGGGTTGTTGATTTTTTTGAGGATTTTTTTGAGGAGGATAGTTTGGATAAGATGGAGAATATTGATAGTATTGAGAGAATATTCCATATGGATTTTGCATTTCTTGAGCCCAAGGTTGAGATTGAGATTAAGATTGAGGCCAAGGTTGCTGCCAAGAATTCCAGTTTGGTGGGAGCTGTGTATACATTTGGTTATTAAAACCTTGAGTTTGTGGCCCCTGCCATGGTCTTCTAGAGACAAAGAAAACAGATTCTGTTGGATTTGAAGTTGTTTCTTCTTGAAAAACAACCTTAAGACCAGGAATTGGAGGACAAATATTAGTCTCATGACTTTCTAAACAAATGATATAGGTCTCTATGACTTTTGCATCAAGAGGAAATTCTCTTAAAGCATGCTTCTTTCTACATTTGGGACAGAAAATAACTAAAGAATTAGTCTCAACTTTCTGCTTGTTTTGTAACTTAAGGGTGTCTATCTGTTCACTAAGACTCCCTAAAATGTATGTTTTAAATTCATCAAGCATGTTTCCATTTTCTGCCCTACTCACTGTTCTAGTTGCAGATCTATTTACCCTAATAAGAGCAAGATCTCTTGGACCTTTCCCAGTTTTTGATTTTCCTCTTGAGAGATGAATACATAATTCCCCAATGTCAGGTAATGGGAGTTGAGAGATTTCCCCCTTCCCCATCATGTTAAGGATGTCTATCCACTCATATCTAATGGATTTTAACAAAAGAGCTTTTAAAGTGTCTTGATCTAGATTATCCATTTTTACTCTTTTTATGTTATAATTGAATCTTTCAATTAAATCCTCCAAATTCTCATCCTCTTTTTGCATCATTTTAAACACTTCATCCTTGTGATTAATAGGTATGCAATAATCCAAATACCTTTTTAAAAATGCTCTCTTCATATCATTCCATGTTCTGATAGATCGAGTGATTAGACTCATGAACCATTTTAGAGTTGCTCCTTTCAATGTTGAAGGAAACAATTTGAGTTTTTGAGAGTTTTGTAAATAATCATAAGTTCTGTACAAGACTTCAAATTCAAATAAAAAGGTTTCAGGGTCTTCAATTTTCAATCCATGAAAGTTTGGGAGGATAGAAGGTGAGATATTTTTCATTGTGGCATTTGTACCTTCATCAATTATAGGGAATCCAAAAGAACTTTTAATTACCCTATTTTTTCTGCCTCCTAAATTTCCTCTATCTCTACCTCTATCTGCTCCTCTACCTCTACCTCTATCTCCTCCTCCAAATATTACATTTTCTCCATTTAGAATTTATCCTTTTCCTTCTCCTTCTTCTCCTCTTCCTGCCATTATAGATTCTTCAGAGCTGATACAAGAGTCAACTTGTAAGGTTAACTGCTCTTCCTCTGGTTCTTCTATCAATGGTATGTTGAAGAAAGGTTCTTCTTCATCCTCTCCATTAGGAATTTCTAACTCTTTAGCTAAAATGTGTTCTCTTGTAGAGGTGAAAAAGGTTACTCCTTCTGTTGGAGACCTAGGATCTTCTTCTTCTAAGACTGCCTCAGTAGATGAAGTAGGGGATCCTCCTAATTGGATTTCTGACCTTAGAACTTCAGCAAGTCTATGGCTAGTGAAATATGGAATATGATTTTGAGATGGAGGTGTATCACTTCTTAGTTTTGGTGGAGTGAATGGTGTTGTAGGGATTAAAATCCTGCCTATAGCTATGAATCTTCCCCTAGAGTCTCTTTCACTACGTATATAATTTTTTTTTAGATGTAAGAAATGAGGTTACCTAATTACACTTCCCTGGAAATAGCACCAAAATGTTTAGTTAATTTAATGTCTTAAATTGCTTGCATTAAATATCAACCGAGGTTTGTAAACTGATGAAGTGTGATGCACTGTATGTGCTTAGTTAACCTATTTCTTACTTCATTGTTTTGTATTTTATGTTGTTTTGGGGGGTTTTTTTTCTTTGATGTCTAAGAATGTTTAAACTAAAACTATAAAAAGATTTAAATGAATCTAATGAATTTTAAGAAGGAAGAAAAGGAAGTGTTTCTAATTTAATCTAATTTTCATAAAAATAAACCAAAAACTGTTGGCTAGCTAGGACCTAATTTGGAAAACAGAGCATCTATATTATCATATCATTAGTCCTATTCCATGGATTTAATTCTAAAAACTAAGATTGAAATTGAAGTGCTTGTCTTAAGTAAAAGCAGAAAATGAAAACAATTAATGTACTTCTGGTTATTCCAACATTCAAATTATGAAGTATGACCTTCTTGAGATGATGTGTAAGCAACTGTCTGTGCTTTAACTTTTAATGTCCTAAAACAGTAAGCAAAGGATGCAAAGCAAAACATATAATGTATATTTAGCTACTCCAACATTCAATTATGAAGTGTGATCTCCTTGAGATGGTGTTAAGTAAATAATTATACCTAATGATCTAGAAAAATAAGTAAAGTATGCAGAAGGTAACTCAGTAATTGCATTCATAAAACATTCAATCATTTAGTCTTAAAATATGATTAAATCAATCTCCTTGGAATGACCTTTAGGAATATTAGTGATGAAACTTAGTGAGGATCTGAAAGAAAAATGTGAAAGCATGTAAAAATCACTGTAAAAAACTAATGTAAATTTAACTTTCTGCAACATTCAATGTGAAGTATTACCCTCTTTAGATGCTATGTGAGAAGTCAATTATGCCTTAGTTTCTAAATTCCTAGAAAGAAAATAACAATGTGCAGAGTAAATTCAATCACTGTATGAATTAGACATTCAACCATTTAGTTTAGGATCATCATCTTGAAATGGCTTTTGAAAACATCCATTGACACAGTTAATTGACAATTCTATTCTAATAAAATGAATGGCAAAATAGTAAGGAAACTAGGTAACTGTGTATTCTTATTACTTCAATCTTAATTCGATTTGAAAATAGAGTTATCTATCTTCACGAAATATCTTAGAAGAACAAGGCTGCACAATTGTGATTCAATGTTATGCTATTGATAAAAAATAGGAATGAAACATTAACCTAATTAGAAATTTTTTTTGCTAAAAACAAAGTAATGGAAATTGAACTAAAAACAACAAATGAAAAACCTCCTCCAATGCAGGGGCGCTTTGCAACTGATTTGGCTGAAATTCTAGCTGGTGAAGGATGCACTTAAACAGTCATTGTCAACATGAAATTTGTAATATGATAAAATGAATTCGGAATACAGAGTATCAGTAAAAATCTTAAACTCAACACTTAATTTATGAACTGTCATCTCGGTTCTGTACAACCGTTTTTAAAAGGAAAATAACATAACTGTTTGTGAGATAAACTTGTTACAGGTGGCTAATTCAAATTAGAATTGCAATAGGACTGTTAGACTCTTGATTTGCTACGATAGAGCAAATCAAGAGTCCTGCTGCTTTCAGATAACGTACTTTGACCACACCTTTGACCATGATCTTAGGCCTTCTTTTCTGTCGATCTGGACCGAGTGAATAGGATAGAATCCATGTGGAGATGATTCTAGAAATGCCCATGTGGCCCAATTATTCATTTGACACCTGGATCCTTCCATACCATGAGAGTATCTATAGAATCCACAGTTAACTGTAGAATAGGCTGCATTCTGTAGCTAAATTGAAAAAATATATTCAAATAGCAAGAACATGAAAATATAATATGGCAATCATTTTAATGCATTCCTTAAGACAAAACCTAGAATTTATCATTTATTGGGGTCTGTGATCTTATGAGAGAGTGTGGGAAAAGGTGAAAAAAACTGTCAAAGAGAGGGTAATTCTGAGGTTCAACACTTATCCTGCGCTAATCCTAAGGTCTGCAAACCGTGGTTTGAGACTCCTAGATTTACCCTTTATCCCATTACAACTCATGAAGGGACTTTGACCCACCCCAAATCCCCTTGAATGTGCATTTCTTAGTGCGCACGACTCAAAACTACAAAAAATACTATTATTTACTCCAAAAATGCGGTCCTAAGGGACCCTGCTCCAACAGTCTTCATAATGACTTTTGTAATAATGAAATTGTATATTTTATATAAAAAGATAAAAATATGTTTTATTTATTCAAGCATGGTTTTCGTGTTCAAAACCTAGGTAAAATCATGGTCTTGATGCTTCCAGGGCTTGTTGAGTCAAAGAACAATTATTGCCATGTATTATAGTCCTATTTGGAATTTTTGTAACAAAAGAAAATAATTATTTTTGAGTTTAAAAATATAATTTGTCCTCCTAGACCAATTCAACCCAGCCATGAAGAAGTTACACTAGAAGAGGCTTATTCGACCTCTTGAAGTGTATAAATAGAAGGGAATTAGACTCATTTGATAGATCACACACAAGTTTGATCTGCAATAGTAAAGGAATCAATTTCAACCAAAATTCAAGAAGAGAAGGACAAGTCTAGAGTGAAGGAAGGAGACATAAAATTCATACCATTTCTACTTACAAGTGCAAAAATTAGGGTTTTTTGGGCAAGTTGCAGGCTGAATTGCATACATGAAGTTGCAACACCGAAAATTTGACTAGAGAAGTTTGACCTTCATTAACTCTTGTGGACTTTGAATTGTTTGAAAATATCTTGATGGAGTGTTGACTTGGTACTTGGGAGGAATCTTGGCTTTGGACTTTGGGTCTTTTAAGTCTCATTTTAATTTGATTCTATAATAAGAGAAGTATTCTTTTTGGGTTTTCCCCTTGGAGGGTTTTTCCTTGGCTTGAAGCCTATATCTTGTGTACTTTGTATCTTTGCAATCTTCGTTGTTTTGGTAATTTCTTGATGAAGAAGAAATAAAATTAATAAAGGCCAAAAAATATCACAAGGAATTATCAAGTTAAGGAAAGGAAAATCTAATATGTAAACACTTTGAATTTCCAACATGGGATCAAAGCTAAGTTGAAGTAAGGAAGTTGGAAGATAACATTTTTGTTGGAATTTTTTTTTAAAATCAATCTAGAAGTAGTCATATACTCTTTCTTCTCAATGACAAGTTTTATGAAGAAATATATCAAGACTCTTAGGAGTCTCCTTGAAGCTATCAAAGGATACATATTGAAGTACATCCTCAAGCTAGAGCAAGAAGTGATTGGTGGATGTTTCTTCTACACTCTCACATGTAATTTTAAGGATGATAATGTATGAGCTATTGATATTGGAGCTTCTAGGAATATGACACGTGAATGCAGTAAACTCCAGACTTTATCAAAAGGAACCTCCTCTCATTCAATCAAAATTGGAGACAAGAAGAGTTATCTAGTGAAAGGGATTGTATCTACTTCGTTGGATCTAGATACCAGTGGAACAATTAATCTCAGTAATATACTCTATGTTCTAGGTTTGAAGAAACATTTACTTTATATTTATTTCCTAGAATACAAAGGTGATATGATTTCTTTTCTTTACAAAAATCTTTTGGTTTGGGAAAAGGGATATAGTATCTAATATGCCAAGATAATTGGGATTCATGAGGGGATGTTGTGTATAGTTCTTACACATATTACTCAAGCTCTAGTACAATTATATGTTAGCCCTTTTGAATTATGGCATAGAAGGTATGGACACCTTCACTATAAGATATTGTCATATTTGAATCAAATGGTCACTGGCATCCCTTAATTTAAGTACCAACATGAAGGAATATATAAAGGATTTTCTCTAGGAAAGAATGTAAAGAAACCATTTGCAAGAAGTTATATAAGATCCAATGACATCTTAGATCTCATAAACTTTGATGTGTGTGGACCAATGACAGTAAATATCTTAGAGGTCAGCAATACCATGTGACATTCATTGATGATTACTCTTAGAGAACATGGATATACCTCCTCAAGAACAAGGATGATGTATTTGAGAAATTTCAAGAATTCAAGAATGAAGTAGAAAAATATGATAGAAAGAAAGATAAATACCCTGATATCTCATAATGGTGGAGAGTACACCTCCAAAGAGCTTATAGAATTTTGCAAGGAAGAAGGGATAAAGAGGGAGCTAATTGTTACTTATAACCCTGAACAAAATGGTGTGGTTGGAAGGAATAACATATCAATTGAAGAATGTGCTAGATCCATACTCCATGATCAAGATCTCCCTAATTTCTTATGGGGAGAAGCATTTGTAACAATGTTCTACTTTCAAAATTGAAGCCCTCATAAAATTATCAATAACATGACTCTAGAAGAAGCATTTATAGGAAATAATCCTAGTGTGGATCATCTCTGAATATTTGGATGTCAAGTTTACATGAACATTCCAAAGGACAAGAGGAAGAAATTGGATCCTACAAGTACAAAAGGAATATTTGTTGGTTATAGTGCTTCATCAAAAGCATACAAAATCTAAATTAAAGAGGATCATCATATTGAAGTAAGAAAATATGTCACCTTTGATGAAATTGCAGCTTACAAGAGATCCAAATATATACTGGTAGATTTGGATGAAGAAGAGGTACCCATTTTTGAGGAAATCTCAAAATATGTCAATGTTAACGATCCTACATCTATTCATGAAGATGTTGAAGGACCTAGTGAACCAATGAAACATGTTGTTATTCCAAAAGCCCGTAAGAGACCTGATTGGTTGAAGAAAAATCTATAAGAGGTAGAGGGACATGCAACAAATAAGGGAACTTTTAGAGAAATTACGATACCTAAAAGTTATTCTAGTTATGCAACTTATATGAATAATCTCATTGAGGGTGAACCATCCTATGAAAATTCAACTAAACATCAAGAATGGAGTAATGCAATGCAAGAAGAATTTTAATTAATTATCAAGAATGATGTCTAGGAAATTGTTCCTAGACCAAGTGAAAATATATTGTCAATTCCAAATGGATATACAAGATAAAAAATGTAGTGGATGGGAGCATTGGTAATTATAAACCTAGATTTTTGGAAATAGGATTTTCACAAAAGCAAGGTTTCAATTATGAAGAAACCTTTGCTATTTGGTTGCAACTATGGGATGGAACATTCATCAAATAGATGCAAAAATGAATTTTCTAAATGGGACCATTTATGAAGAGGTTTATATTGAGAAACGTCAGGGATTTGAAGTCCATAAGGGGGAATCACACGTCTCCAAATTGGAAAATCCTCTATATGGCTTGAAACAAACACTTAGAACATGGTATGCTAGGATGGATCCATACCTATTGAGACTTGGTTTTTTCAACAGCTACACAAATCCTAACCTCTACATCAAAGTGTTTAAGGGTGAACCTCTGATGATACTTTTATATGTCGATGAATTACTTGTTACAGGTGTGGAACATCGAATACATGAATGCAAGAGGGAGTTGGCAGCTGAATTTGACATGAAGGATCTTGGGCTTATGCACTATTATTTGGGACTAGAGGTTTGGAAGAAACCTGATGAAATATATCTTGGTCAAGGAAAATATGTGATCAAGATATTTCAAAAATTTAGCATGATGGTTAGTAAGTGTGGTGGTGTTTTTTCTACATGGATCTACCAAAATGCACCTCTCTAGCAATTGGTTTCTATTTGCAGGAGATCACAAAGAAAATTATGTTAATGTTAGTAAACAGACTAAGCAATGTAAACAAAACTCAAAGGGTAAGCTAAGCATACAATACTATGAACTAAAACAGAAATAAAAAAGATACAAATGCTGAAATGGAGCAACAACCCAATAAGAAAAATGGAGAAATCTCCCTTTATTAGGTTTTGGTGGTATGATGAATACAATGCTAAACTCCCTTGAGTGATTCCTTTGAGATGTGGAGCTCAAATACCCAAGACAAGGGGGGATCATTTCCTCAAGTTCCCTGAAAGCACCTCCTCCCTCTCTCAAAAGGATGGTGATCACTATCATATGATGAAGCTCTCTCTTGGGCTAAGATGTTGGATAGCCAACATGTTAGTCTCTCCAATCCCTCTGCTGCTACACTTGCAAGTTGTTTTTCTATGGAGAAATTTGGCCAACATAACAATGCATCTCCTTTTTCTCTTCCCATGGCCAATTTATATATAATTTTTTAAAACTCTCCTCCCTCTCTTGGCCCAAGATTCATAATGACCCAAGAGTAGGGAAGAGGTTCCTTTGCGGGTTGCATGCCTCCTCAGGGTGGTTGAAATTCAGATGTCCTTGAATGTAATGGATAGAGAATCATATTTTCCAAGTGTGTCAATTGGTATTGGATGGTGAATTTTTGCCATCCCCAAGACCACGCAGCTATCGAAGGAATAAGCGCATGGTGCGTAAAAAGCCTTTGCTACTGGTGCGATGTCCTCCAATTTCTAACTGAACCTTAGGAATATTTAAATTTTGTCCTTTTGAATTTATTTATTCTTTGAAAATATTTATTTGTACCTTCTGCTTGAGATTTTTCTAATGTCTTTTTCTTGTATGATTTTCTAGTGTTAACAGTTGCACCCTGATGTATAAGGTCTAGGAGGAGCTGTATAGTCGAAATACATTACGTTTATTTTTTGTGAGATCCTTTTGAGAGAGAGAGAGAGAGAGAATAACTTGTTTTTGAAATAAGTAGCGAGAATTCTTGTATGAAGTAAAAAATAAACCATGCTCTGTCGGAAATTTGCAAGAGATCAAATGAGAAATATTTCTATGAGGTGGGCATGTCCCATGCTCGTGATGTTGACTAGTTAAGCTAATATTGATAGATATTGGTTCTATCATGTCACATTTGTGGTAGGTGGCTTGCTGTTGGTTGATGACGACAGTTGCTGACACCCTAGGGGGAATTTTTATTTGAACAAAAAAGGCTGAATGTGGCACCCACATGCATTGTATTGGTATGGAAAGTTTGGAGAAATTGATCAATGTATGCATGGATCTTTGACTGTTGGGGACCTTCCCGTGTAAGCATTTTGAAAGAGATGCCTATGGATATACGAGTCTTCTATGAATTCTAACGGAGTGCAACGATTATGAAGTATGATACCATCTTTGACATGAAAAATGGCATTGATGTCGAATGTCAAGAGGATCGATGAAATCAATGGGCAATGTTAATTCCCACCATGTCATCTGAGTATGCCCATATTGTGGTGAGGATTCATCCAAGGTAATACCTCCTTCTTGGAAAGTGGTTGTAGAAGTCGACAAGAAGGAAGCATCAACCAATTGAAATAAGTACTAATATAGGGGACCAAGGCTCTTGATGAAGCAGAGTGTAATGTGATAGGTTAATGAGACATGACGACAAGGGATGGCTATAACTGATGATGATGGTTAACTGGCCTGATGTAGGAGCTGTAAATGCGAGTGGCAGCAGTCATAAAAACTTCTGATGGCAGAATCCATGGGGTCGGTAGGACACCCACACTGTTTGCTATAACTAACATGGTTGGTTGTGGTAAAGAATGCGTAGCTCCAACCAAGGGTGATTAGGGGCTGCTGCCAGGTAAGAAATGTAAATTTATGGGTGGGATTTTTCTCCTATAAAAAATATTTTTACACTTGCCAAAAGAATATGAGAGTGGTTTGTATGTACACGCATAAAGACAGATGCCCCATTAACATGTATGATCCTGCATGATGATGCAAGGAGTGTGTTTTTCTGAGGGTGGGGGCCCCATTGGTTTGTATCGGTGGGGTGATGAGGCGGATGAAATTTCACATATGGGATATGCTTATGAGGGTGTGATAGGTCAAATTTGAAACGCGATGATGCGTTTTTGTTGATCCACTTGTAGAGAATGGTGGCCCGGGAACAAGGTTTTGACATGCCATAAGTAAACTGACTGATGTTTGATAATGGATGTATGAACATGACATGGTTCTCGAGCCGAAGTTTGTGGCCATGGCTCTAGATATTGACATCTGGTCTACATGAGTGATGGATGCATGGAGGGGGTGGGCGTTGGGCCCGAAAATGACTTTATCGGAAATTTGGATTTATGAGGTCCAGATAAAACATGATGAAATGTTGATCACTATGCTCCTCATGGTTTTGTGATTGGATACTCTGAGCACCAGTTATGGGCTTCATAAAATGGTAAAAAGAGCGATATATAGGCTAATATGGCCCACTTTTAGGTTATTTGTGTTTTCCGAGTGTGTCAGTGTAGAGCTAGTTTCTAGAGCTTTTCCCACCATTGCGATCAGCCAGAGTACTCAAGATTCGCGTGGATAGTGTCAAGTAGGAGCTAAAACCTCCTGTCATTCAATTTTGTCATTTTTATGTCTAGGTGGGCCATACATGAGGGTGTTGTATGGAATTTTGTCCTTTTTTTTGTAGGACCACACAGGCGAGCCAAGTTAGCGCGCAGTCTTCGCGCAAAGAATTTCTCTTTACACGGGGACCTCCTGGGCTATCAAAATTTCAGCGTGTTGTGTCATGCGCGCACCAAGAAATATAAAGCGTGGGGTTGTCGAAATTAACTTAACCACATGGTTTTTTGGAAAAAATGACTTTTTTGGTGTTTCCTTGGTGGCAGAATGTTGTGGAGAGAGAGAGATTGGCCTCGCCTTCGCATAACAGTAGCGCAAAACCCACATACTTGAGAGACTTGGGCACAAAATGGGCTACTCAAGTTGTTTGAGAGCTGCATTTTGAGGTCCTAGGATGCATTTTTTTGGTACCTAGTTAGGTTCTAGGGTAGGCGATGACATGTGATGGTTTTACGCCAGGAAAAATTGAGGATATGGCCTAAGATTAACATTTATTTTCTGAAGGGCCTTTTGCTTCATGGGGAGGCTCTTTCGTATCCACTCCCTACTGGGGGAGTGAATATCCATGAGTGGGCTGAGCAGGCTAGGCACTGCGAGCGTAACCCCATCTCGCGGTGTTATGTTCGAGTGGACGTTGTTCCAGATTTGGCTGAACGAGCTGCTCTGGCCATGATAGTTCATTTGTCAGGATCATTATCACCACACCGAGTATCAAGACCACATATCGCTGTGCTGTGCTACATTAGGGGAATTTTGAGGTCTAAAATGGGCCTCTTAAGGAAAATGTACAATCAAAATTCACTTTATGCGAACCAATCACATTTTAGGGGATGACATCATCCCTAATAGTTGAGGTGGCATTTCTTGAGTTAAAGGTACTTACTTGTCACATTATTAATGGTGGATAAAAACTCATGGTTAACCATGGTAGTGCTCTAAGTACTTTTAAAGTCAAAGTAAAGTACTCATAATAAATGTCATTTTAGACTTTTTGAATAAAATATATTATTTTCATTTCATATTTCTTGAAAGAAACAATGCATATCCCTATACATTTATTATATTATATTATTTTTATATAGTATATTAATTACATGTTATTATACAATTTAAATAATATATATATGTATATTTTTTCTAAGTAAGAGTAATTCTATTAGTAAAACGTATGTTACAGCGAGGCCACGACGTCAATAGTGCAGGTCATCATTAGTGGCACAAGTCCAGCAAAATAAAAAAAAATCGAGCTGCCCGCATGGGGAAACCAACCCATGTAAGGTTTGTAATGCTGCCTCTATGGAGGAAACCAACTACATCATAACATAGACTAATACATCCCAAAAAAACAAAAATAACAAGAGAACCGGAAAATATTACTTGGTCAAGGCCTATAGAACTAAATACCATAGTCATCCAAAGGAGGCTCTTCTTCAATCCGACACCAGTACTCATCATCATCGTCTGGTAAGGGGCCATGTTGAGTTGTTTCTGCATCTGCACCGATTCCACCTTCTTGTTTGCCTTTGTCCTGTAGGCGGCTCGAGCTGCTTTCGCCCATCTTGTGAGAAGTACACCCTTCTGGAGCTTGAGGAGGTTGCATGATGTCAAAGGGGCCAGGCATGTTACTCGGGCGTGCGGGTGAGGAGGGGCCATGGATCACCTCTGGAATTTAATGAAAAGAAGCCGTGATGGTTGCCGCAACCAGAGGGCGGTTGGTGCTGCACTGGAAATGGAAATGAGCAGTAGTCGGGCTGTGCAAAGAGGCAGAGGCAGCGGGACGAGAGAGAGGAGGCGCCATGTGTTCAGAGGCAGTGCGCCAAGGGGAGGAGGTGGCAAGACGATTATGCCCACTACGTGTGTTAGGGTAGTGACCCTGAAGATGCTCATGAGAAGACGATGAGGAGCTGGAAGTGGAAGATCGACGTCGACCAGAAGAGCTGCCCTGGAACTGCCTCTCCGGCATCTCAAGCGATGCCTGAGCCGAGGCATGTCAACACACAGTGAGAGGGAGCAGACAGAGTTGGCAGTGGTGGACAAAGAGGCGGAGGGAGAATTGAGCTCGAAAGGGGCGGAGGATCATAGAGGACAAAAAGGGCTCTGAGAATAATGGAAGCCGGGGAGGAATTCAACACGGCAGCCCAGGTTGCATCGCCGGCCGAGAGAGGTGCGAGAGCTAGGCTCCTCAACCTCCGGGGAGCAACCAAATTGTAAAGGCAAAAGCAGAGGCGGCATAGAAACAACCAGAAGGAGCTGAGGTGATACCTGTAACCCAAGCGTGAAGGCGAGGAGATGAGGAGGAGAACCAGAGTGTGGCATTTTGAAATGTTGATGGCCTCAACAACCGCAACGACATAAATGCCACACAAGGTGATGGCCTGGAGTTATAATTACATGGAGGCGCCATAATTGAGGCCTACGGGTGTCCATGTGGCCTTGCCACGCGCCGTCCCACAAGCCCATCACCGTATTCTTACACCTTGACACCCACATCCGGGGTAAATAATATAAATTTTAATTAATAGCATATAATATAATTAATAATTTATAAATTTATATTTATATTTTATTTTAAATTATTTAAGTACAAAGGAAAAATGCATTAGTTGTTCAATGATAATGATTTTTTCTTAAAAAACTCATTCTTATTTATAGTCACATCAATACAATTTTTTTATTAATTTTATTTTGGTACAACTTTTGAATTGAATTTAACTATGGTTACATGGATTGTGGTGCAAAAAGTGAATTGAAAATTCATAAATATTATTTTATTGGTTTAGCGATTATTTTATTATTTCCTTAGGAGGCCCATTTTAGACTTCAAATTTCCCTTAATGGCTGAAGTTGGGTCACTTCTTTGATTGGGCTATATTTGTGTATCAGGGTATGGTTAGGCAGCTGGCCAAGGCATGGAGGGGTGCGACGAGGACCTTTTGCTATGCGAGCATCCTATGTTGTATTATGTATGAGCGGGTCGTGATGATACCACCCTTTGTTCTGGTACCTTTGAGCCCTTAGAAGGATCCTCGAATGCATCGATGGGCACCTGTGATTCCCCCATGCTGGCGGGGGCGAGGTAGGTAGATACTAAGATGATATGGTCGAGGCATGGTTTGAGTTGAACCTAAAGTTGTTCCTCGAGTTTCTGTATGCGGGGTTCAACTTCCAGGGGGATCCGGACATGGGTATTCCTTTCGAATATACATGGGGACTGAAAGGTATGATCTTTTATATTTTCTGCATTTTAGAGTTTCATCTTTTGTGTATGTATATATATGTCATTGATGGTGACAATGATACTATTTTTGGTTTTCTTTGCAGATGTGTGGCAGACAGGGCGTCCCCTTGCCTTCTTTGTATGCCATGAGCCTAGGAGGAGGGGTACGCCTAGTACGGGTTAGGCCCAACTAGGAGGATAGATCGGTGCAAGTGGTCCCTCAGGGGAGGGTAGCAATGTTGCGGCTTCTAGTGGAAATGTTGCTCTTTTGGCACCTGCATAGGTTGCAGAGGCATGTGTGGTAGTGGTAGAGGCGTTCTTGGTGGCTGTCAATACTCAGGTGTTGGCGGAAGAGGCATGAGAAATGGATGTTGAGGCTTAGTTGGTGGCAGCTGAGGCTCAGGTCACATATGTTGCAGCTCATGTTGAGGCTACAGATGCTCAAGTTTTCAATATTTATAGGATTCCTAGAGGCGGCCAGAGAGGCTGACTCAGGGTTTGTCCACCAGGGGTTTTGATGACCTAGATGACATATGGTTAGATACAGTGATGGCCCAGGAGAGGGCACATCGACCGGATTTGAGTCAATCAACACTTGTTGCGGAATCTACAGCTCCAATACTAGCGCTAGGTGCTCATGTGGGTCCAGAGGACCCACCTAGTGGGGCTCAGCCCTAGAGATGATGTATGATCATGGAAAGCACCCATTATGAGGATGCTTCCCTATGTTGGTGATATGTATTTATTGACTGACTTGATACCCAACAGGATTGTTTAGTTGTATACTAGGACACACCTTCTTTGATATATAAATAAATAAATAAATAAATATATATATATATATATATATATATATATATATATATATATATATATATATATATATATATGCGAGATGTATTTTTGGCGGTTCTTATGGTGTGTCTATAATTATTTTTATGATGTTTTTATATGTTTATGATGGATGATTTTCTTATGATGGTATTGCACTCATGGTTGATGGTTTATATGAGACGCATTCCAGTATAGGGCATGGTTAGCTATGTGATCGGCTACCTGATTTCGATCTCTTGGTATATGTGTAAATGTAATGTGATCAAAGTGGCAGACCAAACTTCATGCTTAAAGGTGTGAATCTCGTACTTGAAAGGTTTGGTTTAACTTCAATACCACTAACCAGGAATCAATAAATACATGTAAATGGTTAATGCTTTGGTTGGAGGCATTGCTCAACAATCTGATGACAATGTCATATTCGGCTTGATT
Organism: Pinus albicaulis; assembly: GCA_034641835.2. NCBI lineage: Eukaryota > Viridiplantae > Streptophyta > Pinopsida > Pinales > Pinaceae > Pinus > Pinus albicaulis. The sequence goes on along the minus strand of CM076572.1, from coordinate 1,163,117,212 downwards.
TTTTGTGGCATACCCGATACACACTCTATTGGCAAGGTATGGTGATCGGTCAGGAGAGTATATGGCCTAGACGGCGACAACTAAATTTTGTGACCATCAAGAGGCTCCATCAGGGAATCCAAAATAGTATATGGGCAGACGATCCATCTATGACACAATGAGCATGATTTTTATAACAAGTCCCTAATGAGTGTGATCATCATAAAATTTTTTATGTTACATACATTTTTACTCTAGGGTACTGAGGCTTTCCGCCTTATGGGTGCAATTTTTTGAGGTAGAGCCCATTGACAGGGTTGGTTAGGCATGTATCTTTGGGCTCTAACAAAATGTATGCTCCTTTGAGGAGACAATGTTTGATAACGTAAGGAACCTTCCATAATGTTTTGAAATTCCCAGGTCCTAAGGCTTCTTTCACAACATCATAGCGAAGGACTAGCTCCCCCTCGGAGAATGAGTGATTGGTGATGTTGCAATGAAATGATGCTTTCACTCTTCTCTTGTGGGATTTGTTTTTTTGGAAGGACTCTCTCTGGAATTTATTGATGAGTTCTAGTTGAACCAACTATTGCTCTAAAGGATGAATATGAGTGAGAAGTTCGATGGATTCATGTAAGTTGTGAATTTCGTGTTAGATGGGAAGCACGACCTCCACTCCATATACCAATTGGAAGGGTTTAAATATTGTTGAGGATTGGACCAGTGTGTGGTATGCCCATAAGGTTGAAAACACCATATGGTACCAGTTGGTTTTGTGGTTGTTTACCATGCGCTGTAACATTGTTTTGAGTACTTTGTTAACAACTTCTACCTGGAAATTGGACTGGGGGTAGTATCATGATGCAAACTTGTGAATAAAGCCAAGGTGTTGGGATAGTTCCTGGAATATTTCATTCTATAAATGATTTACATGGTCGGATACTAACTCCTTGGGTACACCAAATCGTGTGATGACATGGTTGAAGAAAAACTAGGTTGTTGAATCTGTGATGTTATTGTATGTGGGTGTTAGCGCTCAAATCTACCTTAGGCTGAAATAAGGTAAAACTCAAGGCTACATCAAACCACGCTCAGCCTCGTAGCTAGCCCTACGAGGACAGGAGAGGGCTCTCTCCGGGTTTATCTCGGCAAAAGGTCTTCAAAGGGGCTGAGATGACTTATAACGAATACTGATTTTAGGCTAGTAAAGAGATAGGAAAGTTTGATTTTGATTTTTTGGGTTTTTGTTGAAAAAATGGGAAAAACAATTTTGGGTCCGGGGATAAGGCCAGATCTTTGCAGAATTCGAGTTGGGGCGAGGTAGGCAGTAGTCTTGATGCTTTTGATCAGGTGTATGGATGGATCAGAACGACAAGGAGCTGAAGAGGGCAAGGGAGAAGATGGATCCTCTCCAAACAGGAGAAAACATGTAAAACTAAACAAATTTAAAGGCAGAGCACTGAAACAATGGATTCAACCTCATTTACTCATTCATTTAGTTTCAGAAGCATAAGAAGGGAATGGCATACATTAAAAATGAAAGAACTTACAATAAACTGAGAGAAAACACCATCAAGAACTGAAAGCCACAAGAATCCCAACAGGTGCTGCAAAACCTCTGATCTTTCCTTAGCCAAAATGTGAAAAATATGTACAATAGTGTGCCAAAATTTTCCCAAGAGTCCAACCAGTTCCAACCTTTGAAAATGATTGAGAAAATACATCATATAGACCATCCTAACCCCTTCCCATGCCTCTAGGGGTCGAATTCCTCCTTCTAGGAGCAGTTTCAACTAATTCTAAACAAGGAGCTAGAATCTAGGCAGCCAAACAACTTGCCTCTAAAAGGAAGGAAACTGATTCTTACACTTGATTTTTACTTTTTTAGGAGTGAATCTTCTAGAATACGTAAAAGTGAGTCCAAGTTACATGCCAACCAAAAAATTACATCAAGATAACTCAAAAATTACATCCACAATCAAAACTGGTCCAACTGGCCGAAATTCTGAGCTGGAAGATGAAAAATTAGCCAAAAATCTCTATGCGTCGCGCGCCTGAGCTCTATGCATCGCGCGCCTTTCAGCCTGCTTTTGGGGCACTTCCCAGCATCAAAATCCAGCTCATGATAGCTTGTTGGAAAGCCCTGGATATCTGCTATCCAAACCAAGTGGAATTTCCAAATTTGGAGCTCATTTACCCCTCCAAAACTTCATTCTCCCAGAAGTACTTCCTGCTGGTGCAAAAGGTGGCAGAACGGTGATTTTCATGGTGTTTTGGCCCCTTTGATCATCCAGAACTTGGTGAAATGATTTGGTCCTACTGGAGCATGCATAACTTTCCATGACAAACCCAAAAATATAAATTTTTCCTCCAGCAAGTGTTCCAATCATAAGCGAGCGCGTCGACGCGCTACGCGTTGGGCTGAAAAATCTGTTTTGAGACCAAAATTTTCCAAAATGACAAAAACTTCTTCAAATTTGCTCAAATTTGGAGCGAAGACCCTCCATCATGTATCATGCCCAGCCAACGAAGCCTCGGCCAAAATCCAAAGTGGATCAGGCCTCTTTCGCCGTTTTAGTGCTTTGCTCAACCTTGCCTTCAGGATCTTCATTTTAGGTCGGCAGAAGTGATTACGAGCCCAATAATGATTTTTCATATGACGGAACATGTCTTTGTCTCTGTCCTGAACCTGTGAATGTACCTGCGCTGATGTAGAAGGCGAGACCCCTTCCACGCCATGTGGAGATAGTACTTGCGCTGCTGATGAAGTCAACGAGACCCCTTCCACCCCGGGTGGAGATAGTACTCGTCGTGATGCTGAAAAAAAAGCTCTGTGGCCTCTCTGATATGTTACCACTACTGGTGCACTGCTATGCTTCATCTCAGTACATCAATCTCAACGGTTGAGTCACTGTCCTGCTCATATCCTTGCTCATATGATGAATTTGACTCTGACATGCTGCTGAAAACAATATGTCTGACAAATATATGCTGATGTAGGTGTAGTGAAGACAAAAGTTCAGTGTATGCTAAAAACCCAAATATGTCACATGTGTATCAAAGTATCATAGGAAAGCCACAATGAGAATAGTTTTGTCAAATGAGTTTGCATGAAAAAACAGTCACTTCTTTGACTACAAGGGGATTTTGACAAGTGAGAAGAAGAGAGTATAATGTGGGGAAAACAACTATTAGGAACAAAATGAAAATATCCCTTGCAGTGTTTGACAATGTCAATGGAGGATGTGGACAAGTGAAAATGGGACTATGTCATAACATGAATGATAACAGTGTGACAATGGTATGGTAATGGCAATGACAACAATGATCTGAATAGGAGAGAGAGAGCTTGAGGCTATGGTAAAACATAAGAAATGACACCAATAATAATAGAGAGCATGAGCTAATATGTCAATAACACAAGTCTGGAAACCCCCACAATATCACTAACATGTCTTTCGAAACCCTAAGGAGTGAATTTGGCAATGGATATAGGGTTTACATTTCACCATATCAAACACTTGTTTTATTCACATTCGAAACTCCATAGCATATCCATGAATCACTGAGCAGGCATAAATAACTTACTTGCAAACAAATGAAGTGGTTTGATAAGAATTTGGGTGATGAACTGTTGTTTTCCAGCCTTGGGGCTCTATGCGCCGCGCGCTACATAGTGCATTTTTCAGGAGGCTTTTGGAGGCCTACCTGGTGTCCAAATCGGGCGTGTGATAGCTCGTTGGAAATATCTTGGAGTCTAATTTCCAACCCAATTAGAATTGTTCAATTTGGAGTTCATTTACCCTGTCAAAAATCAAATCTCCCAACACTACTTCCTGCAGGTGCATCAATTCTCCTAAGGAAACGATATTCTTGACATTTCTCCAAAACCATTACACCTGTGTAAAAAGTGAAGGAGGTTTTTCTTCCTTGGAATGTTTTGTACAAAAACCTCTCTCAGTTTTCCAAAATTCATCTTTTATTTCTCTGAAACATCATTTGAGTGAAACTTATCCCGATGTGTGAAACAAGGGATTTTTTCGAAATGAAGCGAAATGAAGGGGATAAGGGGCTTCAAAATTCTTGGGGAAATTGTGAGAAGTAGGGGGGGATGTTAGGAAGCAGGGGAAAGTGGAATATCAGAGATTGAGTGAGGGGAAGGGGTCCAAAAGGGCAAAACACAGGCCTAGCCTAGAAAATTGCCAAGTTGTGGCAAGAAACTAGGGTTTGTGGAAAAATGAGGAATTTGGGGGATCTCAGTGATGGGAAGTGTTTAATAAGGTATATTAAGGATAGGGGAAGGTGTGTGAACATAAGGATACAAGTTTTTTCGATGATTTGACCATCCAAGAGAAATTACCTCCAAAACCCTAGGAGAAGGAAATGGACCTTACCTAGGCACAACTGAAGCATGAACAAGATGTAAAATGACCCAATGGAACCTGAAATGATGATGAAAACCCTCTGAATTATGGTGCACTAAGCTGAATGGTGACATGAACCGACATTTGGACAACTTTGACAGGAGTAAAAGCAACCCCTAGACCTAATGCCTAGTGACCAAATTTTGCTTGAAGACTCATTGAAATGACAAAATTTGACCTTGACACCTTAAAATAACTTTGTAAGAGCATGTTTGATCACTGAAGGAAAGCTGCAAAGGCTGACACTAACAGTGGGCATGGCTTCTTCCCATTTTCTGAAATAGTCGATATCCACTATGATGTACTTGTGGTTTCCTTACGACATGGGGTTGCAAGTCAAGAATTCGATGCCCCATTTTCAAAAGGGGCCTGCTATGATGATGAGGTTCAGGAGAACTGGAGGGGCTCTTGCCTTGTGTGAGCATAACGTTGGCATCGCTTGCACCTTTTTATTGCACAAAATAGGGTGGCCTAGAAATAACCAGCACATAAGAATTTTTGGCGGTGTCCATACCAGAGAGATGTTCGCCGCAAGCCCCACTATGGCAATCATTTAGGACCTGCTCAGCTTGGTTGTGAGTGAGACACTGACGTAAAATGGTGTCGATACCTCGTCGATAAAGGACGTCCCCCATTAGGATGTATCGGGGTGTATGACGGTGTATGCACCTTCAGTCGTCATGGTTGAGCTGGGGTTTGAACTTTTTGGTTCGTAGAAAAAGAAGGATGTCGTCGTACCAAGGGTCTTCTGTCGTTACTAAGAATAAATTTTCATCAGGTAGTGAGTCATTAACGGGGGATCCTTGAGTCTCATTAGGGAGATCGGTGATGAACTCGGCTAGGATGAGTGATTTTTTGTGCTTGGGGGACCTTAACTCGAGGTCGAATTCCTGTAGTATACCTATCCATCAGGCGTACTTATGGTTCATCAAGTGGCATGTTAGAAAATATTGCATGGGGTTGATAGTTTCTATGACTATTCTGGTCCTGAGTATTATGTAATGTCGAAGCTTTTGTACTGTGTGTACTAGGGCTAGGGATGTTTTTTCTTCTGGTTCATACCTCAAGGTAGGCTCGGCTAGGTTCTTGCTTACGTAATAAATTATGCGTTGTTTGTTGTCTGGTCTGTCTTGGACTAGGACCCCAGTGATGGTTTATCTAATGCGGATAAGTATAAGGTGTAGTGTTTGTCGTAATTAGGTGGGATGATCAAGGGGGTTGAAGGCAATGTTTCTTTTAGTGCTTGATTTTAATTTGATCCTGATCATCCCATTTGAAAGGAATGTCCTGACGGATAAGACGTAGAAAGCCCTACGTGCAAGTGGCATAGTCGGGGACAAAGAAGTTGGCATTACCTTGCAGACTTTGAAGTTTCTTTAATTTTTTGGGTGGTGGTACCTCTTTGATTGCTTGGACCTTGAGGGGGACAACCTTGAGTCCTTGTTGGGATACTATGAATCCTAATAGTTTGCCTATGTTAACGTAGAAGACACACTTGAGAGGGTTGAAGCATAGGTTGTATTGTCGACATCGTTGAAATATCAAACACAAATATTCCAAATGGCCAGCTCTTTTCTTGGATCTTACTGTGAGGTCGTCCAAATAGGGCAGGATGATATGAGCCAGGTCATGGAAGATATAGTTCATTGTCCACTGAAAGGTGGTGCCAATTTTTTTAAGACCGAATGGCATAACTTGGTATGAAAATTTTCCCCAAGTGGTAGTGACTGCAGTCTTGTATCGATCCATATATCAGATTTGAATTTGATTGTACCCCGAGAATCCATCCAAGAAGGATAAGGCCTCGTGACCGGTGCAAGCATCAATGGCTTGGTCGATGAATAGAGTGGGGTAGTTGTCTTTGGGACAATATTTGTTGAGGTCTCGAAAATAGGTGCATACTCAAATGGTGCCTTGTTTTTTCATGATGGGTACAGGGTTGGAAACCCAAGACATGTAATCAATAAGATAGATGAATCTAGCTTTATGAAGCTTGTCTATCTCTTTTTTGATCGCTTCAGCTTTATATGGGTGTAACTGATGTTGTTATAGGCGGATAGGTGAAATGTCTGGACATGTGTTAATATGATTCTCCACGATGGTGGGGCTTAAACCTGGCATTTTCGAATAATCCCATGCAAATATGTCCCTATACTCTTGTAATAGGTTTGTGTATGCAGTTACTTCTTCTAGATATTATGCTACCCCTAGCGAGATTTCCTCATTTTTTCCTGGTTTTTTTCGAAATATTTACCTTGATGGTAGGTTAAATATTCGACTTATCCCCTTCCTCAAATGCATTGGGCATTGGGATAGGGTTCTTGAACCAATCTACTTTTCCAAATGGCAGGAAGTCTTTCGATTCAATGGTGTAAATGTCCTGGGTTTTTGTGCTGCTAGGCATGAATGATTTTTCTAGTAGAAAAAATGAGTGGTGATGCATAACATCCCACAGACAATCTGGTTCCATCATGGCCTCCAATATATCCTCATCAGAGTGAAACAAGATGCTTAACGGGGAGTTTTTTTGTGTGATGCCATGAGGAATTGGTTCAGGCTTAGTAGTGTTGTTCAACAAACACGAATATGATTATGTGGTTGATTTCATCGAACCAGATGAGGTTGACAGGGTGCAGATGAGGTGGGTCTGCAATGTCGAAGGTACTACTACCTTTGCGGTAGTTGCAGTGGTCTCGAAACCAAGAAATGATGAGAAGAAAACATGATTCATGGTTCCCATGGATGATGAGATGAATCATATATGATGTTGTGTGTTGTGAGCATTAGATGGCAGAAGAATTTCCATGATGTTTGTTTTGATTTTAGCCAGAGGAGATTCATGCTCTCTTGGAAGTGTACGAGGGGTACATGTATCTTCCTTTATTTGAATATTTTGTCGGATGCAGAGGTTTCAAAATGTTTGCAACATAGGGCATGCTTCTGTCTCACGGTCATGGACCGTGCAGATGTTGCACATAATAAAAGTACTTAATGAGTAGATGATGTGTGACCTAGTACTACTCTCCATGAAAGACGTCGATAATTGGGTATGGTTGTGAGTTGGTGCATTTATACGCTTCTACCACCTCCAAGGCTTCATACTTGGCCGGTGTGGCTTCTTTGGGAAAATTTGATTTAAAACTGATCTATACACTCTTAACCTTGACAAGTATTGAAAATTGATCGTGTGGTGAAATTGCGAGAAAATACAACAATAGCAGCGCGTGATCTTCTCTTGATTAGAGAGGTGAATGTTGGGTATGGGAGTGACCATGCGAAGAACGTTAGTGAACTTATCAACCTCCTGACATTGACCATGTGGTCATTTTTATCACATAGGGCACATGAGATGTTTTATTGGCTTGTTACCTTGCTGGGGCAATAGGTCGCCTTCACATTTCTAGGTGGTTTGTGACAATGGGGGGAAGACCTCATTGCTACTAACTGCCTATGTTGTGGTAACTTGAAACTGAATACGTCTAAATTATTGGTGATGAATGAGCACGTGACGTATAGCATTAGTCGAAATCGGGGGACGTAGGGACAATGCCGAGTGTGGTGGTTATCTTTGAAAATTAGACAAGACTGTCGCTCCTTTGTTTTCCAAACCCTTTGGACCACCGTGGTGATTGGGTACCATTTTTGAAATGATACTAAGTCTAGGCACTGAGTGATCAAATGATCACGTATTTCACACAATATGCGGGCTTGGACTGGGCGCCGAGGGTGGTTGGGGGTGGGAAGCTGCCCTTTTGGTGGCTGCCTCACTTTAGATACATAGAGGATGGACCTAGTTGCTTCATTCTCTTGGGTTGTTGAACTTTCTACGGACTGAATCCAATCTGTCCAAGTTGGCGAGGTTGGCCATGGAAAAGCGTAGGGAATTTAATGCTAAACGGAATGGGTAACACAGGGACAATGATGGAGATGGTGGTTATCCTGACATATCTTACAAGAATATTGATTGTGTCGTAAACCTTTGTGGCACACCAGATTGACTAGGTACCATCTTTGAAACAACTCCAAAGTTGCACATTGAGAGATCAAATGATCACGTTCGTCGCATAATGCATAGAGCTAGACTTGAGGCTCAGGATGGTTATGGGGGAGGGGTGGTCATTCTGGTGACTGCCTCTCTTCTGATATATATAATATGATCCTATTTGTTTCAGTCCCTTGAGTTATAGTTTTGTCCATGGATTTTGTGTCTGAGTTTGCCAAGTCAGGGTTTTCAACGATGAATCGTTGCATGAAATATAACATAGAGCGGAGGCGATGGATGTGGGTACAATGACGCACATGATGGTTGCTTCGACAAATTTGACATGTATGTCGTATGTGCTAAGATAAGTTGCTTTGGGAAATGTGTGGACTTGGGTACCAACAGTTTAATGCCCTTAGTTCAAGGAATTACACGATCAAGCGATAAGGTTCATCACAGAATGCGCAAAATGGGACATGTGGTGTGCCCTATGTTTGCCTTCTTTGATATGTTTGGTTTGTTTAGTATGATCATCATGATGCAGGATCTTCTCGTATGTATAAGATGGTTCTGAACCCGTCTTCTTCCATTTGCATGGATGTTGTAGAGGGGTCCTCAAGATTGGATTGCTTTATGGCTTGCAATGCATCCCTATATTGAGGCATCTACGGGAAATGGTGAGTGTAATGCCCATATTGGTCGCATATGGCACATGCATGGTTGGTGCATATTGCTTTAGCTTGGGTATTTGTGACCTTTTCCTTTTTACGGGTGGCTGAGGTCATGGCCTTTCTTTAATTATGTAGAAGAGATTTTAAATCAATGTCTAATTCTGGGAAAATGTTAGTAGGATGGCCTATGATATTGCACAATGCACAAGGTTGTAATTCCCTAGGTAACCTAGGGGTGTTGAGCTTCTTTCCTTTCTTGTTATCCTTTATGGTAGCACCAGCTGGTGTCGCTACAGGTACTTATTTGGCTATTGTGACTTCTTGGGGGTAAAATGAGTTATGCATGAAGAGGTAATACCTGGGCTTCCTAAAATGGCCGGAGGGGCCAAGTACCAGACTTGTATCGAGAAAGCCATATTTTTCAATGTCATAGTTTCCATGACTTTTTGCGAAACAAAACCAGGTGGGGGATACAAAAATGGATTTTGGGAGATAGCATATGGTAGGAATGTTGAACTAGAGGTGACGTCATCCATGCTACTAGTTTCAGGTTCTGGACTGGTTCCAATGTTTGATGAACTCATCATGCATACTTGTGCCTCCGTGCTTTCCGGGGATTCCCCTGGTATGATAGGGGGATCTCCTAGGAATGTTCCTAGGATAGAAGATGGTTTGAATTGGCTGGGACAAAATTCAATATATCTTTTTATTGGTTCCGTCGTTGTATCTATGTAGGGTAGTACAACATCTAGAGAAGTCACAGATTTATTTTCATAGTATGTGAGTCAGTCGATGGTGATGATTTTTTCTTCATGAGGGAACATTATCACCCTAAAAATGTAGGATGATACTGCGGTCATAGCATACATGTAACTTCACCCGAGGATGATATTGTAGTCTAATTGTGCATCTAAGACCTCAATGTCTATGAGGATTGTTTTTCTGGACAGGTTCACTGGTACATTATGGTAAATACCTACAGGGGCTGATAGGCACCCATCACATGCTCTGAGCATAATATCGGATGGTTTCAATTCAGGTGATCCTACATTTTGATAAATTGTCTTGGACATGATGCACATGGACGCTCCTTCATCCAAAATGCAATGGTGTATGATGATATTCTGAACTAAAACCAGTATCTAGAAAGCAACTAGAGAAGGAAGCCTAGGGCCTGCCTTGTCTAGGTCAAAAACCCTTAGGCAGGAATCTGAAGGGTCGATTGTGCCTAAAGCGGAAAGTAAGGATTTCCGCTGTGTTGGGCATAATTGTAGGACTTCCAATGCTGACATGGTTGATGGAGATTGAGCCAAGTCATCCACTATACTATAGCTATGAGCAGCTTTGGAATGATGTCCTGCATGTGTTTTTGGTCCTTTAACCATCCTTGGAAGGGGCTCAATAGGTACTTTGGAGATGGTTAACAGCGCGACGGGTGCACTCGTACTTGTACTTGAAGGTTTGTTATCTGGGGGAGTGTCGTAGTTCCTATTCCATGTTTGGAAGAACAATTCTTCTCCGGCCATGTAGATTTCGTGGTTGTTTCCTCATGTATTAGTTTTGGGGTGCTTGTTGTTGTTGGGTGTTAACTCCTTGATGGGGGAAAGGTTCCTACGTCACTGTAGGCTACTGGTGTTATCCCCCTTATCCTCGGTTACCTTGGAGTTTCTTCAACGCAAGGAGTTCGGGAAAGTGGTGTGTGTAATGATTTTACTCCCCACATATAGCACAAGAATGATTTTTCCGTAGACTAGGTATCTTTTTTTGTCCTTAGGAGTTATTACTTGGCTCCTGGTTTGGATTTCGATTGGAGTTACCTCCAGCCTAAGATCGCGAGGGGTGTTGTTGATTACTGCCCCCCTATCAAGAATCTCCCTTTTGTTTGTTCTTTAGCTTCTTCTTTGTAGCGTTAGGAGGATTATTGTTATTGTCCTAGTCATACAGTTGTCATTTTTGAGCCTGGGAAGGGTGCACTAGATTCACCAGTGTATTGTTTTGTGTTGGTGGTATATTCTATGTGGTGAAAGGGGAGTATTGGTTCTCTTGTCCCTAATTGGTGTATGAATGCTGGGGTGGCTCTCTTGTATCAACATTTATAGTTGAGTATTGGTTCCCCTGCAAGGGAGGATATGGACTTCCCTGCTGTTAATGGTATGGCATATCCCTGTTCGTCATGTTCATAGAGGTGCAAGCTGACTATGATAGTACTCGGTTTGTGATACATTTTGCGTAGTATTGTAATAGTATCTTGGGTACTAATAGTTTTTGTTTGGTTGATTTTGGCCTAAGGACCCTATCAAACTGTCAACAATATTCGACGCGCCTAGTATCTCTCTATAAGTTTGCAGGCATGGGGAATTTGGAAAGATCTGGTAGATATATCCAGATTGGGTGTAAATGAGCTCAAGTTGCTGATATTTACTAATGCCATTTTCCTCAGAGCAAGGTTTTTGTGTTGCCATGTATTTTGAAACATCTGCAGTGAGAGTTTTCAAGAATAATTCCAAGAGGACTTGATTGTCGAGTTTGGATTTTCACAAGTTGCGATGCCTCCACCATACATGGAGATGGTCCAATATATGAATGGCAGGTGTTTGTCTAAATGAGTAAGCAGTTCCATTCCCGAATGATAATGATCAATAGTTGGAAGTACTAAGGAAATCAATAGTGATGGCACTAGAGGTTCCATGCTTCGGAGATGGCTGATCGAAATACCATTTTGCTGCAGGCCCTGTCAGGGTGCGTTGAAATAGTCTTAGCCGAATGGTATCATCTATGATATTATTCAACGAACACCACAGGTGGAAAGTCATTATATGATTTCCAGGGTCTTCTACTTGATTCCCTTCAAATTTTGGTATATCTGAAGGGAGTTCATGGGCATGGGAGGCTAGTTAATGCCATGTGCAATGGGATCGTTTGTTAACTTCATTAGATTTGGAATATTTAATGATTTTAAAAAAGGTAACGGATTATTGAATTCCATTGTAGTACGATGATGTACAAGTATGTGTATGTGGCGACCTTAGGGAGGTGCCTGAGAAATATTTCCTTGTGGTGCTCCATGAGGGGTGATTTTCCAACTCCCTGGAGGATTAGTGATCCTTTGACCTTAAGGGGCCGTAGGAGGAGTTTAGTGTGGTGACTCCAAAGGGTTCTCCACTAGTGTGGTGTTTGGAAACCCTTAGGGGGGTCGAATCAAATATTCCCCAATAAAAGATGATCTGATAACGACGGAAGTGTGATGTCCTCTACACCTGAATGGTGGGAGGCCTGACACTCCTCCCTCTAATGGGGGGAGATTTAAGAAACACTTAGATCAACGAAGTCCTGTTGGGTCCCCTATGGTGTCGATTAGTGTAATCATGTTAGTATTTTTTATTTTGGAGGAAGGATGATTTCTATTACAACAATAATATAATCACATGCATAAAAAAAAGAAAAAAATGGAAAGATATTTTTTCTCTTTAACTTTAAACTATGTGATCAATCAAGCAAAAAATGAGGTTTTTTTTTTTTTTTTTTTTTTTTGCATATGATACCGAAAGCATATATAGACATAATCGTCCTCACAATCTCATTGTAACTAGGCCTTGCAAATATATCTTTTGATGGGTACTAGGGCCAACGTCCCGAAAAAACTAGCGAGGCCTTCTAACAGCCGAAGATTCGACCAAGCTAATGGTATGAGGATCGAATGCTACTTGCACCATCACCTATAAGGAAAGGATTCCCTATTTGTGGCCACTAAAGTATCATCATCCCACGTAGCATTAGAGCCTTGAGACTCTTGGTAATCGATTACCGATACTGAGCACTAGATGGGTCAAGTAGCCCAAAACAGTATTGCACACACTGGGCCTCGACCTAACCTTCTCTGAAATGGGTCTCTATAGTGCTCAGTTATTTTTTTGTGGGTGAATAGATGGATTTGAAGCTCCCTAAAATGTCAACATATATGTTTCAAAATGTATTATGACCACAACGGCTTATTGGATGCCTACCCCCAGTGGTCCTAACCTGAACTATAATTTTATTTTGTGACCCTTGTGGGGAGAATTTAGTGAGTTCAAATTATTGTTGTTTTTAAAGAGTTTGTAATATCCCCAAATAGGGATTTTAACAATAGATACCAAAAATAGACTTGAACAACAAAATAAATAGAAATATAGACACAACCACAAATAATACACAATGGATGTTGATAAAATCACTGAGCCATTTCATTAATCCATGGGAAAAAGTACATCAACATGAAGGAACAGTGGAACCTGAGCTTGCCAAGGAAACGAAGCAAAACCCAGAAAGATCTTTGGCCCAACTGATGAATGGTGCTGGAAATTATGTAGATGGCTTGGTGAGAAGACTGTTGCAAATCGGCTACGGTAAAACTGACATCTCCAAAACTCCACTGAAGCACTGTGAGATCTCTGAGTGAAACCTCCTCAAGAGTATTGGGTTTCCGTCCAACACTTGACAAATCACCCGAGGGTTTCCTTCCTGGGGCTACGGCTGAAGTAGAGAACCACGTTCTCAAACCTCTCATACATAAGAAAATGATCTACTCCAAAGATATCTCTCAATGGCCTCCTCCATTTATTTTATAGATCTCTTGGAGCCTTCTAGAGCATTATTATATTATTATTTTATTCATGGATCACTTTTCCCTCTTATTAAAATATTCCTTTTTAATGTAGAAAAGAGTAAATCGGCTACCACGTCTCCTTCGGTCACTGAAACTCTTGTCCAACCAACCCATCATGTAGGTATCCTTGTCTCGGTTCCAATGAGATATTACACTAATTTTTTCTATCATGTATTCCTCCCAAAATGCCACCTTTAGCGTAATTAACTGAGTTAAGCCCAAAAATAACTCAATTTTCTTAAAGTTGTCGAAATGCACCAGAACGAAAGGCAAGCTCCTTGTATAATTGAATACATCAAGCGAATGTCATCGAACCACATAGAAACTCCTCAAAAATCCTCTAAAAAGCCCTTGATCCTGCTATTGACACCAACATGTACCTGTGACCTGTCTGCTTCTAACTCTGGAAGTCCAACCTAACACTGTCATAGGTGACACCAAAAAAGGGAATATTATAGACCTTCCCCCCCAAGATTGATTTCCCTCAAGCAATCCAAATGTGTGATCCACTCTGTTGGCCCGACGCAACTGAGAGGTAATGCCCAGATCCCATACAAACCCCCTGGTGCTACTATGTGCCTGTGTCAATCCACCTGGAATAGACCCCTCAATGCTGGGATCCCAAACTAATATCTCACTATACCTGTCATCAAACAATCCCCTTGGATCCCAACACCACCATGGCCAATCATCGCCCAAGTCCCACAGCTCAGACTGCGCACTGGCTTTGGCTATAATGATGCTCTATGAGGTGAAGACCATGAATCCTGCTATGCTATAGCTATGAATGTGTAAGCTTCCCCACCATTTGTGTACCAACTCATCACCTCTCTCCAATCCAACCCCTGAATCAGGCCAATGCTGATCCTTCTCTCCTGAAACCTGGATGGAATGCTGAAGAAATGTCGATATGTGCCCCACTACCAACTGGAATTAGTATCATTTTCCATGTCTAAGGGCCCCTGCTCCGTTGTGCTCCCTATGACGAAGGTCATACCATGAAGAGGGTACCAACTCATGATATCCCACCAATCTATCTTGGAAGAAGAATCCAATGTAGCGACAACTGCATATGGAACACACCTGGAGTGTTGTCGCCAGCCTGTAATCCCCTCACGTTGCTTTGTCCTGTCTGCCAATGAGATCTGTTTGTAGAAGAAGGACCCTCTCCCTATAATGGGCCAAAGTGGGTAAGATATACTACAAGCCCCATCGATGTATTCCTGGAGAGTGCTACTCTCTGAAAGTACTGCAACTCTGTTGACTGCATGTGCATCTATATGCACCTCATTAATGTGTCGGCTCAAAGATGAATGATCCACCTTCTCCAACAACTCCTCCCTCTCCTGATCATGAATGTAATGCTCTTGTTTTCCACTAGCCCCCTGCAGAACTATCCCATCAACCTCCAAAACCACCATAGGATATGGATCTTCAACTGTTGTCACCATATAAATCGGTGTTTGTGCATCTGACTACTCCTCCTCAATGGCTGACCCCAAGGTTAGCCGCATATACATCATAGAATCAATGTGAGCCTCCATTTGGCTCTCCCCTAAAGGACTATCATGCATGATGTGCATAGTATCCTCCTCTACTGACTCAGGCTCCATCATATGCTACTCTGGCTGAATCTTCACAAGTGACTCATCGCCTAGAGTATCTCCCATATAGTCCCCTGACTGCTCACCCTGTACATTGGAATGTAGCTCCGAACTACTACCCTCAACTCCGCATGACTGCTCTCGCTCCCTAGAAGAATCCTCATGTAATCCCATGGACTCATATGAAGAAGAGTCCTCACCCTAGCATAAATAAGGAATTCCCTTGTGTTCTGCCTCGTCTATATCATCTGCATCACTCAAGCATGAGTGATCAGGCCCCCAAGGTTCTTTGCAGATGAAGCAAAGTCCCTTCCTCCTCAACTCATTTCTGCTGCCAGATCCACCAAACTGGAGCAGCTGCTCCCTAGTCAATTGTCTCATGAATAGCCCAATATTATGCTCAACCAACCCTTGGGCTAGCTCATAAGCAGTAGGTGAGACCAAGTTCTCTCTCGTCCAAATTCTCAACAAACTGGTCTATAACTCTCGGCAAATGGTCTCATGGTCTCTCATACATGACGACATGATGGATTGCATGTGTGCTATGATGATGTCAGGATGATGTCTCCTAATGCTGAAGAAGCATTGGAACTTCTGCAGAATAAATTCATCACCCTCAATGTCAAACATGATGACATATGTCTCAAATGTGGCCATACTCCCTAAACTCTCAAGCTTCTTCCCGAAGGTAGAGCCCGCACTGTTTTCCAAATCCTGAAAAGTTTCTACTATCAATCTCATAATATTCTGCATAACATCATCATTGTATGGAGCTATAGGTGCGGTCAACTTCATGATGTTACTAAGGCATGATGCAACTGGAAGTCCGAACCCATCACAAGGTTCCTCCAAGAATTTGGGATGTATAAGAGCAAGCATAGCTTGTTTTAATGCCCAAATTAGTTTTCTCCCTTTTGCTTGGCTTATTGTGGACATGATTTCATTAAACTCATCTAGTTTGGACAAAACTCTCCATGTCATCTTCATGTTTATCAAATATGTCCCAAGTGAAAAAATTATGTGACCAATCCCCAATTCTGTCTGAAAATCTTTTGGATGTCCTTTTTGAAGGATGGCATAAATCCCTCTTGAAACAGGTCTGTTGTTCTACTTAGTTTCTAGGTGTGTGTCATGGTTCAAGGGATCAATTTATGTGTTCAATCTTCTCAATTTATTTAGGAGTTCCTCCATCATAGAATGTTTTCATGAGAACATTACTTTCTGAGTTTGTTATATTTTCCAGTGAAGTGTTTTAGAAAACAGGTTGCTTGCACAGTGTTGTAGGTGAAATTCTGAGTTGTTTCAGCTCAGTATTGCATTTCTAAGCTATTGCAACTCAGTATTACATATGTAATGGACCAAAGAACACTTCCTCCCATTCATACATTACATTCTCAAAACAAAATATAATGTTGGTGCATGAAAATAAATGACTAGTCCATGATCAAACCTAGAATTGCATATAAAATATCAGAACTTAATAAAGAGATTCATGGCCAAAAGTGTACCAGCATTATGATTTTGTGAGAGAACTTGATTTGGAAGTGCCGCAAATCATTACTGTGTATTAGCTTACTATTGTAATCTCCTAATAGACATGGAATACACGTCCAACCATCAAGAAAACTTGTGAGGGCTCTAAACTGGTATACATCGACTTTCCTCACCCATTTCTTAAGCCAACTTGACCTCGAGTTTCACAATTGTTGACTGTAAGTTATTTGCAGGGAATGATCTTATCATATCAACGTAGCTTGACCCAGATTTTTGGGTGAACCGACCATGCGTGAGGATAGCTTCGGCTATTCCTGCGCTCTACATGAAGTTACAACGATGGCTCACTTACTTGCCTACTGGCAACGATGACCCACACACATGTAGTACTCATCCGTAGCAGCTTCACCTTTCAAAATTAGGATTTATTCACTATTGCAAGTCGGCTAACCTTCTCTGCACCACAACCCACGCACTCCAAGGAACTAAGCCCGGTGAACGATTGTGGACTTATAGTTTATCAGTTCAGCCCATCATTTGTCATTGAGAAACTCAACCCCCGACACAAAATCCTATGTTAAACAACTCAACATTTTGATGGTTGTAGATGGTCTGCCCACAACGTCGAATTAAATGCCGACCTCAACTTCTCTTTAAAATCGACACTTCGCTGAAGATATTTGCATTGACAGGGTCATTATTTCTCCTCTAGGAAAACGTCCACAACCTTCTCAAGTAAATTCAACCACTTGTGATTCTGGATGGATGCTCGTGTCCTCTGTCGCATCAATTAGCAGACTCTGGCTTAACAAAATTTGGACCGTTTACCAAATGAAATCGATCCCATTTATTTTCATCCCCTTTAACGGGATCGACCTTGGGAACAAATTTTTTCCCATAAACTTCAAGATTTCGAACGACACCTAGCCACTTAATTTTCAGAATTCGGCCCTAGGAATTAAGTTGATCATAGAACGAGCCTTTTCCTTCATGAGATAATCGAGCCCTTTTCTAATCTGATTTTGATCTTGACTGGTAATGGTCATTGTGCCCAGAATGTACGACTCTCTGTCTTTCACAATATCGATTGCATCTTCGAATCCCTTATACTGTTTGCTTGACGGTTGCACTACAAAAAATTATCACCCACAAATTTAACCCATGAGCTTGACCCCTTGGATCACGCAACTTCACAATTTCTATTCTTGACTGTGATTTTTAAAGGAGTGCGACCAAGACATGTCCCAAGGAAGAGAAGATGCTCATGCCCCCATTTTTCAACGGATTTCCCAGACCTTTTAATTATAATCATGACCCTTATTTTTTAATTCAGCCTCATAGAAGAATGTTTGGCCCCCCTTTCAAAATAATGTGAAGCTTATGATTTGATGCCGCACTTTCAAAATAACATTCGATTCAAATTTGTCGAATTGTTATTATGCCTGCAAAATTAATAAACCTTATATTTTCCCTTAAAGTCGATCTTCAATAAAAACCCTCATGTTGGAAAGATGCATAGCTTTGATACCACTATAATATCCCCAAATATGGATTTTAACAACAGATACTGGAAATAGACTTGAAAAGAAAAATAAATAGAAATATACACACAGCCACAAATAGTTCACAATGGATGCCGATAAAATCACTGAGCCATTTCATTAATCCATTGGAAAAAGTACATAAACATGAAGGAGTAGAGGAACTTGAGCTTTCCAAGCAAGTGAAGCAAAACCCAGAAAGATCTCTGGCCCAACTGATGAATGGCACTGGAAATGATGTAGATGGCTCGACGAGACAATTGCTGCAAATCGGCTATGACAAAACTGACATCTCCAAAACTCCACCGAAGCGTTGTGAGATCTCTGAGTGAAACCTCCTCAAGAGTATTGGGTTTCCGTCCAACACTCGAAAAATCACTCGAGGGTTTCCGTCTTGGGGCTATGACTGAAGTAGAGAACCACGTTCTCAAACCTCTCATACATAAGAAAATGATCTACTCCAAAGATATCTCTCAATGGCCTCCTCCCTTTATTTTATAGATCTCTTGGAGCGTTCTAGAGCCTTATTTTATTATTATTTTATTCATGGATCACTTTTCCCTCTCATTAAAATATTCCTTTTTAATGCAGAAAAGAGTAAATCGGCTACCACGTCTCCTCCGATCATTGAAACTCTTGTCCAACCGACCCATCATGTAGGTATCCTCGTCCTGATTCCAATGAGCTATTACACTAAGGTGTTCTATCATGTATTCCTCCTGGAATGCCACCTTGAACATAATTAACTGAGTTAAGCCCAAAAATAACTCAATTTTTCGAAAGTTGTCGAAATTCACTGGAACGAAAGGCAAGCTGCTTGGATGATGGAATACATCAAGCGAATGTCAGCCGACCACATAGAAACTCCTTGAAACTCCTCTAAAAATCCCCTAAGCCCACTGATGACACCAACCTGTACCTGTGACCTATCTTCTCCTAACTCTAGAAGTCCAACCTAACCCTGTTGTAGCTGACACCAAAAAAGGGAATATTACAGAGTCTCAATTTTCTTTAGGGTGTGATTTTGTGAAGAAAACATAATATAAGAACAAAGGTCCCAAAACACTGGGTTCCTTTTGGTTCAAAACTTACCAATGATTCGTGTGTGTTTTTTGAGTGAAAAATCATGAGTGTGATGAGATTTGGATATGCGATGATCCTTTACAGACCTCTTCTAATTAACCTAAGTGTGATTTTTCCTTGAATTGATTTGTGGATTAGGGGCCACTTACACTTTGCCTAATTAAACTATGTTGCATTAAAGGGAGATGGTAGTTCAGACTGTCTTAGGAGAGCTTTCATATACTTTCTCAGGCTCACCAAGAGGTGCAAGGGTAGCAAATATTACTCGCTTTGATTATCGACACTTTGATCATAGTCCTAAATCTAATGCAAAAAGGAAATAACTTAACTAGTAAAAATATGTGTTGATTTAGTGGGCCACTTACTTTTTTGACTAATTAAACTACGTGTTCTGTATTTCTATAAGAAAATTGTTGGAAATACTGAGAGGGGGGACTGAATCAATATTCATTTCAATTAGAGCATTATTTAATCTTCAATTATTATAAGTGTTTGTACAATGATAGCAGCAAACAAAAGGAACAAAAATGCACACAATTTTTAAGGTGGAAACCCACTCCGGGACAAAAACCACCTAATTCTTTTCTAATAATTCTTTAATATTCAACTCCAATTGAAAATAAAGCTCCAACTTCCTAGAATCTAGAAAAGAATTCTTCTCCAACTCCCATTGGATGGACGCTCCAATGCTCAAGATTCTTCAGTAGTAAATTGAATGGATGTGCCAACACCCAATTAGCTACAACTCACCCTAGCACCACCCTACCACCCTGTGGAAGAATAAAAGAAGAATGGACTCCCGTACCAGGGAAAATGGTCGACTTTACAATGATATAGAATGATGTAGAAGAATAAGACACACTAGACCATAACCCCAACTATGACACAACCACCTAATGATGATCCTAGACCTCTCGACACTGCTTCTTCAATTCTTGGCAGATAGACACTAGTACAATTTTTACAATAATGTATTTACAATGACTTAGTACAATGATACCTTTACATTGACTGTATGCAGTGCTGCCCACTTAAAGACTTCATGTGATGAACTTATTGTTGTTGTTATGTACCTTGGTTTCTGCTCTTGTCGTGCTACCCTCTGTTGCACCTTGCATTTCTTTGCTGCCCTAGAAATTCTAGTCCTTTGCAGCCCTTGACAACACATGATCTAGCTTTTTCTTGCCTTCTAGGAGCTTGATATTGAATCTGATGTATCTCCATTATTTCAGATCCCCAATATGTGATTTTCGGTCCTGTAGTATTCCTATGAGTCTTCTTTCCAATGCCATAGGTCTAACCCAATTTGGATTATTCAAGAGAGAGTTATGCCCAATCTCTCACAATGGCCTAATTATGGACTATTTCAGTAGAGCAAACTTGTACGACATGCCACATGTCATTGTTTCTTTATTCAACTCTAAAATTTATAGAGAAAAAAACAGAGTCCGTGCACTATTTGTCACTTTTTACATAATTCCAATCTGATACTCAGAGAGAGAGTTATGACGTTTTTCCCAAGGTCACTTTTTTGAGTTGAATTTCAGGAGCCTGCTAAAACACTGACTTCCACAGATCATATCACTGAAAATATTACGCACCTTGATCTGAAATTTCTACAAGAGCTTCCTCAAGATTTTGGCTTCATCTCATAAAAATTTCAGCTTCTGAATATTCATAGAAAAAAATTTAGAGCGAACATTCCACGATGACCTGTTTCAGATGGCGAAATCCCTTGTATAAGGAGGATATGAGTATCACAATTTTATATAAATGCTTAGGTTGAGAGGGGCTTCAACAAGTAAACGTGGGAGGGATTTTAGGAGCTTAAAAAATATTAATTATTACTTTTTAATGACCCATGCCACAACCCCATGGGGTTTTAGCCCACTAACTGGGGGTACAAACTTCAAACATGAATATCTCTCAAACCGTGAAGAATGACGTGGCGTGCCATATATCAAGGAAAAATCTCAACAATTAGAAACCATCAAAATAATTCTTGACACAGAATATAGTAATTTGGTAGGTCAAAATTCCCATGCAATATTGGGGTAGCCCCTGGTGCTACTTGGGTTGATATCAATGACAACCGCTGATAAAAAAAATAACTTGTTCGGAAAGCATGTGTGGATTAGGGCCACTTTATTTTATCCTATTTAAGTTATATGTAATTTGTAAATATAAACTAAAATTAAAAACACCTAATTTCTATGCTAATAAAGGTTTAGTGCAATAATTAACTGTCCTAAAAATAGTAAAATGATGAACAAAAATGATGGCAAGTCATTAGGGGTTGCCAATCACCTCAAAAATAGACAAAAAACAATGAATTTTGGCTTGTTGGTCTGCCATGCGGGTTATCTTCCCACAAGCATGGAGTGTGCGTATGCCACAGCATAATGTGCACTGTTGCACAAGATAAAAAAAATGAATTCTTTAATGTTTAGAATAGTCACTGAATGTGATGAGAAATTCACAGAGAATGATTGGATGTTTTGTAGCAGTTTGAGAAGGGATAATGACCTACAAAATACAACCATTAACTTAAGAAAAGGAATCTAGTATGGTCGCCATTCCTATGGTGGTGTTTTTGCTACACAAATGTACCAAAATGCACCTCTCTAGTAGCTAGTTTCTATCTGCATGAGATCTCAGAGAAAATTATGTTACTGTTAGTGAATAGACTAAACAATGTAAAAAAAACTTAGAGGGTAAGCTAAGCATATAACAGTATGAACTAAAATAGAAAATATACAATATACAAATGCTCAAATAGAGAAACAACCCAATAAGACAAATGGAGAAATCTCCCTTTATTAGGTGTTGGTGGTATGAAGAATACAATGATAAACTCTCTTGAAGTGAGTCCTTTGAGCTATGGAGCTCAAATACCCATGACAAGGGGGGCTCCTTTCCTCAAGTTCCCTACAAGTACCTCCTCCTTCTCTCAAAACGATGGTGATCACTATCATATGATGAAGCTCTCTCTTGGGCTAAGATGTTGGATGGCCAACATGTTAGTCTCTCCAAGCCCTCTACTGCTACACTTTCAAACTGGTTTGCTATGGAGAAATTTAGCCAGCATAACAATGTGTCTCATTTCTCTTTTCCCATGGCCAATTTATATAGAAATTTTTTGAACTCTCCTCCTTCTCTTGGCCCAAGATTGATAATGACCCAAGAGTGGGTTGCATTCCTCCTCAAGGTGGATCAAATTTGGTTGTCCTTGACTATAAGGGATAGAGAATCATATTTTCCAAGTGTGTCAAGTGGTCCTGGATGGTGACTTTTCGCCATCCCCAAGACCGTGTGGCTATTGAAGGAATAAGCGGGATGTGCGCAAGAAGCATTTTTTGTTGGTGAATTGTCCTCCAATTTCTGATTGAATCTTAGGAATATTTAAATTTTGTCCTTCCTAATGTATTTATTCTATGAAATCTTTATTTGTACCTTCTTCTTGACATTTTTCTAATGTCTTTTTCCTATGCAATTTTCTGGTGTTAACAGTAAGTCAATGAAAAATCCTATGATTACTAATCTAAACAGCTTGAGAGTTCAAAATCTAGTCAGGTGGATCCTACATGCTATAGAATTGGATCCTTAATGTAGCTTGTGAATACTAGACCTGACATTTGTTTTGTAGTAAATGTGGTGAGCCCTGGTATTGCATCAAGAGTGTTGCAACTCCCAGGGGATGCCCTACTTTACTTTATCAACCCAGGGTTCGTAAAAACTTGGAGGTGACAGTGTTATATACACAGCAGATGCATTCTACTCATGTCATCCTCTTCCGCTCTATGAAAGGGTGCTACTTCTAGGGGTTCTCAGTGAATTCTGTCACACTTCAATGAAACTAAAATAAATTGTAGAAGGGAAATGACAAAAAGGAAACTAAACTAAATTGCTGAAAATAAATGTTTGGAAAGGAAACTAATTTAACTTGTTGAAAAGAAATGGTAGAAAATAAACTAATTTAAATTGCAGAGAGGAAACTAATTTAACCTGCTGAAAATAAATGGTAGAAAAGAAACTAATTTAAATTGTACAAAGGAAATGAAAGAAAGGAAACTAATTTAACTTGTTGAAAATAAATGGCAGAAAGGAAACTAATTTAAACTGTAGAAAGGAAAGGATAGGAAGGAAACTAATTTAATTTATGCTCTATCTACCATGCAGCTAAGCTATCCATGACTTAATTCTAATTGAAAAAGTGTTGATTTGCAGCTTGGCAGAAAAAGGGCTAAAGAGGCTAATGGAGGGCTTAACACATGAAACAAGGCTTAAAAGTCGAAGGAGGGGGTTTAAACCTTACTAAAACTTTATTATAGTGTAAAAAATTCTTTGGAACGGAATGCTTCAAAAAGTGCGATGGCAGAGAAACGGGAGTACAGTTCGGGAGCTGGAGCGAAATGCGATTTGTGAAAAGGGCAAAGGTTACGATCTACGATATGCGATATTGAATATCGCAATCGGCAGACATGAGTGGTAAGTGTTAACAAGGAGCGAATAATGATTGCGAAATGCAATTTGCGACAGGATAAAGACTACAAAATGTGATTTCCGGTGTGGCAGAGTACGAAGCAATTTCGAAATCGACATTTAGAGCAGTAAGTCTTAAAGGAAAAGGGGAAAAGGTTGCGAAATGTGAAATGTGATGGGTGACATGGTGGGACTGGTGGCAGAGTGCGATACCAATATCACAATCGACATTAGAAGCGGTAAGTGTTAACTGGTACCAAATAAAAATGCGATTGCGATTTGCGATGCGGTGGAGTATGGAGGATATCGCAATCGACGCTAGGAAGTAGAAAGGATTAATGGAAACCGATAGAATATGCGAATTTCAATTGCGATAGGGAATTGCGGTAAGTCTGTTAGAAGAAAAGGGATCGAGTTCTAATGTTTTTTTTTAATATTTTGGTTAAAAGGGTAAAGGTGAGGTGAAAAGGGAAAATCGTTGAAATGTTGAAGAATGACAAAAAAAAGGGAAGGGGTTATGCGATGGCCAAGATGTGATAATTGGGAAAGTCCAAGGTAAAAGAGCACATGCAAAACTTTAATGGTTTCTATGAATAAAAAGGGTGCGACAGCTGATAGGAAGAGAAAAGGAGGGAAATGGAGTGTAACATAGGTGTTTGGAAGTGTAACATAGAGATGGAAAATGAGGCGGGGAGGTGCTGCTCGAGCTTCTTTGGGGCTTTAGCAATATGTCCTGTGATCAAACCTACTAATTTATGCATGAAATACACATGAAATGTGTGATAAAAGAAATGGAAAGAAAGGCTGAAACTAGTACTGCAACTCTATCCTAAACTCAAATAGAAAGAAATTTTTTTTCTTGTGGGAAGGTCTACCCTGATCGAACTCTATTAAAAGAGATGAGAGGGGAATACTGCCTCACAATTTTATAGAGTTTATCAGCTATTCTACAATGTAGATAAGCAGATTAAATCTACAACAACAAACTATAATAGCAATAAAAATATCATAAATAAAACTAGCTAAATAACATAAAGGAAAGAATATCAAAAACAGAGAAGCTGAGGCACATGGGTTGGGCCCTAACCCACGAGCCCAACTCTATGGTATTAAATCAATAAAATGGAGTCTATCTGCTCATTTCAAGAAGAGAATAGCCTCGTTACATTTTTGAAATTTTAATGACTGAGTACAATAAAAAGATTAATAGTTTGCAACAAAAGTTCTGAATGGAATCCAATCGACCCTAACTAGCTCTTGATCAACTTTATTTATCCTAAAGGGAAGCTACCAACAGCTCCCTAAAACATAGTGATCGATTCCACTTTGACTCCAAGCAAACCGTAGATTGAATGCACTTCGTCTTTAGTTTGCTTGGTTGCCTTTGATTGTTAAGGAGGGTGGACAACCCCCTTGAATCTCTCCAAAAATTTTCAATAATTTCCTGATATTGTGCTCATTTATTCTTCAATCTTGATCTTCTAGTGGCAGGGATCAAGTCCCTAAATTATCTCCTTCTCCAAATCTGCATAATCTGCCCAATATTCTAAGAATATTCTACAAAAATAACCAATATTAGGCACAAATATGCAATTACCTTTAAACCTTCTGAAGAACATATTAAAGCATAAGAAAACATTATTAAGTGCATAAGGAGAGATTTAATATATATTTTTATGTGCACAAGGAAGGTAGATGGGCCTAAAAAAGGTTAGATGGGCCTTAATTTATGTCTAATTTAGAGGCCCATCATCATCCCCCTACTGAAACAATTGCTCATCCTCTGAGCAACCTATTCATCCTCCCCGCCTTACGGTTCTTCCTGCATGTTGGCTTATTTCATATTCTGTTTATTGGCCCATGCGCTGCTACTCCTTCTAATATTCTTGCTATTCTTCTTGTATTTATTCTCATAGGTGCTTCATGGAGGTCCTCAGATGCCTTAAGAAAATCTGTATTTTGCATGCCAAGAGGTGGTGGGTTGACCTTTTATTTTATTTTATTTTTTCTTTTCTTGGTTTTTTTTTTTTTTTTTTTTTTAATTACATGAAGAATAAACTCACAGTTCTTTTTTTGTGAATTGAGTTCACCCTTGGTTACCCCTTTGGCACTCCTTGTCTTCCATTACATGAACTTCTTACTACCCACTTTCTCAAGTCCTTTTTACTTTTTTCTTGTTCCTCTTCTTGGTGGAAAAAGTGAGGCTAGTTGCTAGATAAGGCTGATGTTGCCCGACTACTGAATTTGGCTATAAAATTTTTTCCTTCTCACACTTTTTAATGTTTTATTAAGCTAAAATAGATTCGAAGAAAGGGTTAGATGATTTCATACCTGAGCCTTACCATTGATTTGTTTTTGCAGGTAATATTGAAGATGATGTTGAAGCTGCTACTGAAGCTGCATGTGGCGATCTGATGGAGGTCCTTTTGGAGCATCTGAGCACATGAGGAGGAAATAAAAGTTTGACTACCTTTGACTAAAGTGTTGACCAAATTTTCTTTTTGTGCCAACTTGTTGTTTTATGCTTGCAAAGGTTGGAGAGAAGCTGCATTCATTAGAGAGAGATACATGGAGAAATGCAATTTTTTTCTTTTTGAAGGCCTACTAGCTGCCTCAATGAGGTTTTCCACTAGTAGGTCTGCCTAGGTGCCTCAAAGGAGGTTTTCACCTATGATATTTTATATTTTATTTTTTTTCAACCCAATGACCGCCTCATGGAGGTTTTCAATCAGTGGGGCCAATCTCAGACGCCTAAAAAGAGGTTTTCACTTGGGAATTTATTCTTTTTCCCTTTTTTTTCACTTTCCTACTCTACTTGAAAAAAAAAATATTTTTCAAGTATAGGAATACTTCCAATGGAGTCATGTACACATCAAGATGACATATAAAATCATGTGCACACTTGGAATACATGCTTTGACATGTACCTAAATATGAACGCTGAATTTCTTTGACTGGGATTATATCAAGTACTGTTGGAGAAGAGTGTGTTGCTGCAACTTAATGACTGTTTGGAACCATATGTCAATATAGTTGTGATGCCCCTAGTCCACTTGTTGAGTTGGATCACCGTGGATGTCCTCTTATATTATGACATTCAAATCTTCCTCTTTTTTTTTTCTGACTGTTTTCTTGAACACATGGTGGAAATGATGGTAAACATGAGGAAACTTTCTCAACATCTAACTCTGATGTTGACTCTTCATCAAGTGCAGCCCTTGATATTTTGATCTCCTCATTTGGATCTTCTTCTTCTTGATGTTTTCCTTCAATGCCATTAAGAAAATATCTTATTTTCAATACATTTCTTCAACTAAGATGAATACCATTTAGATCAAGAGGATATGTTTAGTAGTGTTGTACCTCAGCATTGTAAGTGGGCTGAGATACTTCATGGTGTGGGTTTGGAAATGGTGGTACAGGTAGTTGAGTGGGGGTGGATATATGAGATGGATGTGATTGAGGCTATGGTTGTGGGGAGGTGGATGGTAGGGATAACATGGAGTTGTATATGGAGGATATTGAGGAAAATATTGAGGATATTGTGGATTTTCCCAATAAGTTCCTTGCCAACCATGTTGCCACAATTGGTTTTGGGGTTGAGATGGTTGAGGTTGCCAAGGAGGGAGTGTGTCCCAATTAGTTTGAGATGGATGTGAATAAGCTTGAAATTGTGAAGTGGGTCCTTGCATCATATCAAGTTGACTAGGCTGCCAGGGTCTCCTTGGAGCTACATAACATAGCTTCTTTGGTGATTGCCTTGCTCCATTGTCTTCCTGGTAAAATTCTTTAAACCTGGGGAATGATGGACAACATCTAGTAGCATATGATTATGCATGGATAACAAAAATATCAGCATACTCTTTTTTCTCATTTTTCATTCTTAACATTTCTACTTGCTCACTTAGATTGCTAAGAATTTCTATTTTAAAGTTGTCAAGAAAATTTTCAAGTTCATCATGCCTTACCAATGTTGAGGCAGATTTACTTACTCTTTCCCTTCCTCTTGATATTCACTTGCATGTTTCACAAATTTCTTCAAATGAAAATTGGTATATGTCTCCTCTACTCATGATATTAAGGAGATCAATCCAATCATCCCTAATTGTTATAAGTAAGAGGGTTTTTATTGTGTCAAATCCTAGATGATGCAATTTTTCCCTCTTAACATTATACATGAACCTCTCTATTAGATCCTCAAGGCTCTCATCTTCTTCTTGGTTCATTCTAAAATTTTCTTCTCTAAGATCATGATCTTTATATTTTTGTAGCAATATATTTTTCATATCATTCCATGATATTATTGAATTAGTACCTAGAATCATGAACCATTTAAGAGATTTATCATTCAATGTTGCAAAAAACAATCTCAATTTTTGAGTGTGTGATAAGTATCCATAAGTTCTACAAAGTATCTCAAATTCAAAGAGAAATGTTTCTAGATACTCTATCCTCATACCATGGAAGTTGGAAAGGAAAAATGGAGGGATTTTCTTCATATTTACACTAATGTCCATATCTTGAATGGGAAACCCAATAAGATATTATTCATTGTCATCATATCCATCCATATCTTCTACCTTAAAAAGTGTATGGTGATGTGGTTCTTATTGCACCACGTGGTCAAGTGGGGGGGTTAGTAATGGAGAAGTATTTTTTTTTTTAAATTTCTGAGTATCCCTACTCCTATGAGGCATAAAAATCATATTTTTTTTGTATTTTTCAATATTTCGGAAAAAACATAAAAAATGAAAACATAAAAGAATTCTAAAACATAATGAAAGCATCTACTAGAAACCTCCTTGACAACGGCGCCAAAAAGTGGTGAGCCTTGGTATTGCACCAAGAGTGCTGCAACTCCCAAGGGCTGCCCTACTTTACTTTATCAACCCGAGGTTCGTACAAACTTGGAGGTGACAGTGCTATATACACAACAGATGCATTCTACTCATGTCATCCTCTTCCGCTCTATGAAAGGGTGCTACTTCTAGGGGTTCTTAATGAAGTCTGTCACACTTCAATAAAACTAAAATAAATTGAAAAGAGAAAATGACAAAAAGGAAACTGAACTAAATTGATGAAAATAAATGACAGGAAAGGAAACTAATTTAACTTGCTGAAAAGAAATGGCAGAAAAGAAACTAATTTAAATTGCAGAAAGGAAATGACAAAAAGGAAACTAATTTAACTTGTTGAAAATAAATGGCAGAAAAGAAACTAATTTAAATTGCAAAAAGGAAATGACAGAAAGGAAACTAATTTAGCTTGTTGAAAATAAATGGCAGAAAGGAAACTAATTTAAATTGCAGAAAGGAAATGACGGGAAGGAAACTAATTTAATTTATGCTCTGTCTACCATGCTTCTATCCATGCAGCTAAGCTATCCATGAATTAATTCTAATTGAAAAAGTGTTGATTTTCAGCTTGGAGGAAAAAGGGCTAAAGAGGCTAATGGAGGGCTTAACACATGAAACAACGCTTAGAAGTGGAAGGAGAGGGTTTAAACCTTACTAAAAATTTATTATAGCACAAAAAATTCTTTGGAGTGGAATGCTTTGACAAGTGCGATGGCAGAGAAGCGGGAGTACAGTTTGGGGGTGGGAGCAAAATGTGATTTGCGAAAAGGGAAAAGGTTGCAATCTGCGTTATGCGATATCGCAATATCGCAATTGGAAAATAGGAGCGGTAAGTGTTAACAAGGAGCGGATAAATATTGGGAAATGTGATTTGCGATGGGATAAAGACTGTGAAATGTGATTTACGGTTTGCGGTGTGGCAGAGTAGGGAACGATATTGCATTCAGAGTTTGGAGCAGTAAGTATTAGAGGAAAAGGGGAAAAGGTTGTGAAATGCGAAATGTGATGGACCGTGACGTGGTGGTGGGACTGGTGGTGGAGCGCAATACAAATATCACAATTGGCATCGGAAGCGGTAAGGGTTAACGAGTACCAAATAAAAATGTGATTTCAATTTTCAATGCGGCGGAGTATAGAGGATATCACAATTAGCGCTTGGAAGTAGAAAGGATTAACATAAATCAATAGAAGATGCAAATTGTGTTGTGATAGGGAATTTCGGTAAGTATGTTAGAAGAAAAGGGATTGAGTTCCAATGTTTTTTTTTTTTAAATTTCATTAAAAAAGTAAAGGTGAGGTGAAAAGGGAAAATCGCTTAAATTTTGAAGAATGACAAAGGAAAGGGAAGGGGTTCTATGATGGCCGAGATGTGATAATCGGGAAATTCCAAGGTAAAATAGCACATGCAAAACTTTAATGGTTTCTATGAATAAAAAGGGTACGACAACTGATAGGAAGAGAAAAGGAGGAGGGAAATGGAGCGTAACAGAGGTGTTTGGAAGCGTAACAAAGAGATGGAAAATGAGGCGGGGAGGCGCTGCTAGAGATGCTCTGGGGCTTTACCAATATGTCCTGTGATCAACCCTGCTAATTTATGTATTAAATACATATGAAATGTCTGATAAATACAATGGAAAGAAAGTTTGAAACTAGTAATGCAACTCTACCCTAAACTCAAACAGAAAGCAATTTTTTGGCCTGTGGGAAGGTCTACCCTGCTCGAACTCTATTGACAGAGATGAGAGCAGAAGACTGCCTCACAATTTTATAGAGTTTATCAACTATTCTACAGCGCAGATAAGTATATTAAATCTACAGCAACAAAATATAATAACAATGAAAATATCAGAAATAAAACTATCTAAATTACATAAAGGAAAGAATATCAACAACAGAGAAGCTAAGGTACATGGGTTGGGCCCTAACCCACGAGCCTAGCTCTCTGGTACTAAATCAATAAAATGGAGTCTGCCTTCTCATTTCAGGAAGAGAATAGCCTTGTTACATTTCTAAAAATTTAATCAATGAGTACAATGAAAAGCTTAATAGTTTGCAACAAAAGTTTTGAATGGAATCCAATCGACCCTAATTAGCTCTTGATCAGATTTATTTATCCTAAAGGGCATCTACCAACAGCTCCTTAAAACATAGTGATCGAGTCCACTTTGACTCCATGTAAACCATATATTGAGTGCACTTCATCTTCAATTTGCTTGGCTTCCTTTGATAGTTAAGGAGGGTGGACAACCCCCTTGAATCTCTCCAAAATTTCTCAACAATTTCCTAATATTTTTCTCATTTATTCATTTATTTTGACAAAGGTTCTTCCAAACAAGAAGCTTGATTACTTAAGAAGAAAGATTGGTTTGGTGGATATATCTTCCCTAGTTGAGAGGGAGTGATGATGGTGGATATTTCTTCTCTTATTCATGTTTCATGCACTAGGCTAGGACTAACAACCATAAGTCTGTGTGAAGGAAATGGAGGGATAATAGAGTACGAAGGACTGGATAAGCATTTGAGATTATTACTTCTCGAGGATTGAGAAATCCAAGATAAAAGTAGACCAATACTCTTTTAGGATGAGGTATGGAATCCAAACAAGATTATTCAAAGATCATTGATATTCTTTGAGGATTGGGAATCCAAGATAAGAATAGTCCTCAAAGGACATACCTAGTGAACATCTAGATGGGGTATGTACCTTAAGAGGTAGTGTTTTATATCACATAAATTCTCCCAACATTATGCTATGAAATAATAAGACCTTGTTAGATAAATTCTTGTTATGTTGACAATGTTGGTTGTGATATTAATGCTTAAAATATGGCTTATCAATCCAACTCTTCTTATGAGAATACCTCAATTTGAGAATCCTTGTACTACATGATGGATTATGAATACCTCCCTAGTTAAGAGGGAGTGTTGGAGAATGTAACTATATTAAGTCTTCATAATGACTTTTGTAATCATGACATTGTATATTTTATATAAAAAGAGAAAAAAAATAATTATTTACTCAAGCATGGGTTTCATGCTCAAATTCTGGGTCAAGGCATGCTATTCATGATTCTAGGGCTTGTTTAGTCAAAGAATAATTCTTGTCATGTATTATAGTCCTATTTTGACTTGTTGTAAAAAAATAAAATCATTATTTTTTAGTCCAGAAATCCAATTTGTCATCCAATACCAAGACGACCCAACCATGGAGAAGTCGGCCTAAAAGAGGCATATTCAACCTCTTGAAAAGTTTATAAATAGAAGGAACTTTAATTCATTTGATAGATCACACACAACTTCAATTTTCAATAGTAAGGAATCATTTTCAAGAGTGAAAGTCAAGAAGAGAAGGACAAGTCTAGAGTGGAGGAAGGAGACCTAAAATTCAGACTATTTATGCTCACCTGTGAGAAAATTAGGGTTTTTTGGGCAAGTTGTAGGATGAATTGAAGACATGAAGTTGTAGGACTGAAACTTTGACTACAGAATTTTGACCTTCATTGACTCTCATGGACTTTGACTTGTTTGAAAAGATATTGCTTGAGGGCTCACATGGTGCTTCAGAGAAATCTTAGCTTTAGTCTTTGGGCCTTGGAAGTGTCATTCTAATTTGATTCTATAATAAGAGAAGCATTATTTCTGGGTTCTCCCCTTGGAGGGGATTTTCCCTGGCTTAGTGCCTATATCTTGTGTACTTCGTATATTTTTTATCTTCGTTGTTTTGCTAATTTCTTGATGAGGAAGAAATACAAGTAATAAAGGCCAACAAATATCACAAGTAATTATCAGTTTAATGAAAATCAAATCTAATATGAAAAACTTTGAATTTCCAATAGATATCACACCTACGTGACACTTAAAATATTATGTTTGATCCGTTTAATGTATTAAAACATATTTTGATTTATCCCTACCATTTTCAAGGCTCATGGTACCTCTTCTACCAATTCTTTCAGATCGATTGTCTCCAAAGGTCACATTTCCTCATTTTTCTTCTCTTAGAGTAATAAATTTCTTTTGATATTTTGTCATGTGTCTAAAGAATTTGCTATCAACGTACCACTGAATTTCATTGGCTTGAGCATACATAACTAGTCAACATTTTTCTCTTGGTGGTTCTTCCTATTTTTTCTTCCAAAAACCTTCTCCTGATTTTGTAGAACAATGTTGTGCCATATGTCTAGCTTTTTTTCATTTATAACACTTTATATTGTACCTATATAATGGAAAAAATGAATTATGATTTATTTTATTGAAGCCATAAGTATCTTTGATCCTATTTTCTACGATCTTGTTCTAGAGTTTTGATGAGAACATATTTCATAATCATTTTTTGCATAGTCTTTACAATTTATTGCTTGATGTCCAATATTTTTGCATGAAAAACAATGACCAAGAAAAATAGTTTTATATCTTGTTGTTTATGACCGCCTTAATGAAATAGTTCTCCTAAATTTGTTCTACTTTTTATAAGATTTAATTATTTGTTGGTCCTTGTCCCTCATTTTATGGCTACATGCATTTTGAATGGACTCCTTGGGACCATCAACGTAACTTTTTAGTGTAGCAATGTTTCTATAACTTATTTCCTTTCTTTTTTGTAGACTAGATCTTTCAGTACTTTCTTCAACTTCCCTTTTTCGTGGCTTAGGGCTTGCATCTTCTTTGTATGAAGTCCCACCCATATAACGAAGACATCTCTTGTCATTTCTCTTGTCATCTCTTGTGATATATGGTGATATATGGTAACTAGGGATATATGGTAACTAGGGATGGAAAATATACTTGGTAAAGAAGGGATATATAATATTTCAAAATATGGTTGGTAGCTAGGAAAAAGGTACCCACTATTGGGGTCAAAAATTGAAATAAACATCTTGTTATATTTGATGGTCTTGATAATCAGATTACCTATTTTGACGCTTTTAATGATATTTACGATAATTATGGAAAATATTTAACCATATTTGATAGAAAAAATTGCAATCAAATTATGTCCCTACCCATATGATGGTGTGAATGGAAATTGGTGGAAATAAGAGTATATAGTTTTTATAGTAGTGGTGGTACAAACATGATCCAAGTTGTACAAGGAATGCTGAAAGGAAATGAAACACACACACACACACACACATTCACAAAAAGTTATTACAAGATGTCGAAAGAAAGTCATTTTAACACAAAGAAAGAACCCTTTAGGTCCAAAATCCTAAGCTCCATATAAGGCGAGCGCCAAAATTTTTGTGGGCCCCAAGGTGGTTAGTTGGTGCATCAAATTCTTAGGGGTGCAACTTTTACAGGAAATGTCCCTTTGGCATGCACAATATCTCATTCTAAAGAATAATTCAAGGACTGCAAATTTTAGGTAGGACTAAGGAAAAGCCATGGAAAACCCTGGCCCCCTAGATGGCCAAAAAGCATTGTTTAGGGCCTCAAAAATCCCCAGATGTTTGGGACCCAAAAAACCATAGAAATTTTCCAAGAAGATAGAGAATTGTTGAGTTAGTGGAAGAGGTGGGTAGCCACCAATATCCACCTATATCAAGACAATATATAGTATTTTTTTGGAATGGTGATTGCGCTTATAGAGTATAAAATTTGTGAATGCCATTGAGGTAAGTGACGACTATATGATAAATGGTAGATTGGTTATATAGGTGGCTATATGGGAGCGCTAAATTGGATTTTGTAAAAAACAATAATAAAGGGAAACTTGATTAGTTGTAATGATATATGGACTTAATACACAATTTGTCCAAATGAACGGCTCTCATACCAATGGAACAAACAATTCCCACACACCCAAACACACATATATATAAAGTGAGAGATGATATGCACTAAGCCTAGTGATGATGTATACATATACATTTCTAGGTCACTAGGTGAAGGGGCATCTGATCCTTCATGTTTCTTTAAGATAATTGTTTTCTTTTGTTATAATTATTACTATTTATTGGTATTAATAGTAGTATGAATATGACAACGTCAAAAGAGGATAAGTGGCACCTCTTTGCAAAAGAATGACCATGGCCTTTAGTCAATGTGTATTGTAGCTAGAAATTGAGTATGCCTTGCATAATCCAACTATAATATCCAATATACAATAATATGATACATTTTAATCTTCAAAGTATTTAAATGTGTGAGAAAAACAATCCATTTTATTAGCAAAAGAAAGTCTTTGTGAATATGTTTAGAGAACTAAATAAAGGGTCCAAGAAAGGGTTTGAAACCCTACAATAAAGAGGATAAACAAACCCTACTTTTGTAGCCCTAAAGGAAAATGGAACTAGTATATAATCTCTCATGTGAACTAAATGGTTAGGAAAAATTTTCCACCAAGGAATAATTTGAATCAAATCTAAGAGGTGAGCACTTCACAAAGGCCCAAAAAAAAAAAACTTTGAAATCTTGGCTTTCTAATTATAATTCTATCAACAAAATTCTTCATAAAAACCCCAAAAGAAATAAGCGAAAAGCACATAATACCATTTTTGTTCTAGAAAAAAACAATAGTGAATTTTGGTTGAAATGTAAGAAATATAGGGTGATTTTTTTTAAAAGAGCACCAATTTGTGAAAATAATCCCTCAAATTCATTAGAAAAGAGAAAAAATCACCAAAGTAAGAGGTAACAAAGGGTAAATAATTTAAAAACCCTTGAAAATTTTCATTGTGCTGAAAGCAAGCTGAAAACCCCTAATTTCAGACTTGTGCTTCCTTGAGAAATATAGTATTTTCCTTAAAAAAAGAGGGTAAGGAGAAGAGTGTTTCCTTGAAAAGGGAATAAATCTATCAAAATAAATTCTTAACTCTTCTAAAAGGACCAAAAAAATACCAAATAAAGAGGTTTCTACTCAAAAAGTACGTAGAAATTTGTTGTTGTCTGTTAGGTCCCTATAGTATTAATGTAGCAACCTTATTGTTATTATTAGTATATCCCCCTTATTGTTGTTGTTAGTGTAGCCTCATATTTTTATTTGTGTGCCCATATAGACCCCATATTATTCTTGTTGTGCCCCATTAATCTGGTGGATCAGTATAATGCTCAAAATTCAAAGTGCTTGAAACGACTTGACCTAGCACTAAAGAAAATATCTCGTCGCCCTAAATCCAACGCAATTAGTTTCACTCGAAACCGATATCATATGCTCCCGATATCGTGTTCTGACTGAATTGGCAAATAGTTAAAAAAATTTTAAGTGGGTTGCAGGTACACCAAGTCAGCAGTTCGTACGCTGACTAGGCATCTAATTGTACAGGTGATTGTGTTTATTTGGTCCAATGGTTGATTTCCACTTGTCTCATTGTGATTGCCTCATGAATTATGTTTTTTTATTGGTGAGTGGGTTTGTGAAGTCACCCAATTAAAGAGAGCCACGTGGTCCAATCGGTGGCTGCCACATGGCCCCCTCTTTGCCGTGTAAAATTTTGGTGGAAGGCCGAAATGCCTCCACAGGAATCGAACCATAGACCTATCCTCTGACAGCACCAAGCTCTACCATCCTTCCGCACATGTTCCTCATTATACTATGGTTCACAACATATATTTAAAGTGTTATGGCAGAGGATTTGGGGGTCGGTACCAGGGTTAACCCTAGACCCCAGTCCACCCAACCGCGCAACGTGGCAGGAGGACAACCATATGAATAAATCCAATGAACCATATGTTATATTCAATATGATGAACCATATGTAACGCCAACCATATAATACCCATTAACCAAATTTATTGACGGACAATGTTATCAAAATTTGTAAACACTAGCAGTCTATACGTGTGAGTAAAGACATATGAACAAGCGGAAATTTTATGTT
The DNA here is from genome assembly GCA_034641835.2 of Pinus albicaulis. NCBI lineage: Eukaryota > Viridiplantae > Streptophyta > Pinopsida > Pinales > Pinaceae > Pinus > Pinus albicaulis. The sequence goes on along the minus strand of CM076572.1, from coordinate 1,163,080,631 downwards.
ATAATAGATGGTTAAGGTTATGGTGGGTATTAAGCACCAAGCTAACTAAAATTTATAACAGGCGGTAAAACCATATCACATGTAATATACAACAGTCACAATTATGTGAACACAACTAGTCTAACCACAGGCAGAACCACGTTACAACTATAGTTTAAACGGGGTGGAGTTAAATGTTTCGGCATGGAAAATTTGAATGAAACATTACACAATTCATCGTTTTTACCACAATTTGGAGCGGGGTTTGGTTGTGATATTGGTGTGACATTTTAAACGTAACCACGGTGGGTTTTAACACAACCACACCACCTAATCCCTGGTATGAATACTGTCAAGATTTCGGCGAGAAGCAGTTCAAACCGCCCAGAACCGACGGCTTCAAACATGCCAAGTGACGCTAATTTGTCGATTCGTGGGGGTTCATGGAAAAATTAATGGCTCGACAATTTTCACTTGAACCGGTGGGAATCTCGTCGGTGCAAGGTAAAATTGTCACACCATGTGGCCGCAAAGGTAGAAAATGTAGGATAGTTAGCAGGTGGGTGAAATTTGGAGGCCAGTTAGGAGGAAAACTTCCCTCGAGCATAGCTCAGTTAGTTTTCGACCTTTTTGAGTGTAGAAAGAGCCTAGCTAGGGGTTTTTTTATTATTTGGGAGCCATTGGAGACATTGGTTTTGCATTTTGAGCATTGTAACTTGATGTAAACACATATTTTTTTAGCATAATTAAAGATGCTCAACATTGGAAGGTGGACAAGGAGATGTAGCCCAGGAGGGGTGAACTCCTTCATCATTTTTTGTCTTGTGTATGTTGTTATGGTACTGATGTCTTCATTATTTTTTGTAAAATTGAGTTTAAAATCATGTTTATGTGTTAATGTAATTGACATAATTGCCTAAAAACCCTAAACATTTCACTTGCAATTTCACCATAAAATCTCAAGTTTACATATACAGATCAGTTTAGTATCATAGATTTGGTTCTTTGGTTTTTTTGAGGGTTTAATTTTGTTGCAAGTGTTTCTAATGCTTATAAGGTTGAATCTCAAAAGAGGAGAAGGAAATCTTGTGGTAGCAAGTCCTCAAGTTGGGTCAAGGAGAGCACATTTGCCACAATCTCCACCACAAATTTCACCTCAAGTTTCACCAAAATCCTCACCATTCAAGGCACATGAAGGAGAGCCTGACAATATGTCTGAGGATGAGAAGCCTTTCAGAAAGGCATTCTTTGACATGACACAAATGGTGAAAGTTCTCTATGAAGAGAGGAATAAAAGGTTGCATGGTGAGAGCTCCAATCCTCCAAAGGGAGATGGAGATAAACCTCCAAAAGGAGATGGAGGATATGAGGAAAAGCCTCCAAAAGGGAATGGAGGGAATCGTGACAAACCACCTCTTACTCCACCTTTCTCTTCACCTCCATCCTCACCTCCATCTTCACCATCATCATCTTATACATCAACCCTTCACAAACAGCTCCACATTCTTCAAAGGGACATGGTAAAACTCCACTTTTGAAACTTCACATAAATTTTTAATTACCTATGTATAATGGAGAGGTAAATGATGAGAAATTAGATAATTGAGTTTGTCAGCTTGAAGCACATTTCATGATAAAAAGAATCAAGGATGATGAGACAAAGATTCATCTTGCTTCATTAAGGTTGGAAAGTGCAACACTCATTTCGTGGGAAGCCAAAACTGAAGAGTACGTGAAGAAACATGATAAGGTTTTATCTTCTTGGAATGATTTTGTTGCTGAATTAAGAAGACAATTTTATCCATTAGCATCCATGCAAAATGCTATAATGGATTGGAAAAAATTTAGGCAATTAAAGGGTCAAAGTGTGAAAATTTATACCCAAGAGTTTAGAAGGAGAACATTGGTTTTGGGTGTAGATGTATCCTCTCAAGGCACTTTACTCAAATACATTGTAGTTTTACATAGCTATTTTATACATACTATTCTCATGTTTAAATCTACAAGTTTAGATGAATTTTGTGTACAAGAAACACATCTAGAAGCAAGAGGGGAAAATGTGTGTGATGAAACAAGTGAGAACACCTCTGAGTTTGGAGACAAAGGAAAGGGTAATTTCAAAGGAAAAGGGAAGAATAATGTTTCCATAAATATGGGGAAACAAAAAATCACATGCAAACATTGTCCCAAAGAGGTCCATGATGAATATCATTGTTGGAAACTGCATCCAGAGATGAGACCCAAAAATTCTAAAAACAAGGAGAAAGAGAAGGTTGCTACAACTATACAACATGATTTAGGATCATATTTTCGGGATGAAACAAATATCACATCCATAGTATTGAAAGTTAAGGAAAATGCAAGTACTATTTCTTCAAATTGTCTCAATGAAACTCAATATGAAGAAACAAGAATAGAGATTTTCGACATTATAGATATTTCAAAACATACCAAGATAGATACATTACTTGATAGTGGTTCACAAGAAAATCTTATCTCTGAAGACGTTGTCAAGAAGTTGAATTTAGAAACCATTCCTCATCTTAAAAATTATCCTTTAGGTTGGGTATGTGAGAATGCAAAATTGTAGGTAACAAGGAAATCCATACTTAGATTTGCAATCACTACAAGATTTCTTGATGAAGTTGAACTTGATGTAGTTCCACTTGATATATGTGGTATTGTTTTGGGAAGCCTGTATCTATATGATAGGAGAGCCGTTTTTCATCGCCATAAGAATAAATATCATTTTTTCAAGAATGGGATTGAGTACATTGTTAGAGCACATAGCAAGAAATTAAGTTTGTCTCTTGTGAATGCTATACAAATGAAGAGGATTGTTAATGCTAGTCATAATTTTGCATTGTTAATGTTCAAGCACAAAGATGTTGTGACATCTAAATCATTTCAAGGATATGAATCAAGTTTTAAATCTAATTTCATTGAGCTTTCTAATTCATGTGATAAGATGTTTCAAGAGTCTAACATGTTTCCTCTTAAAAGAGGTAAACAACATGAAGTGAAATTGTAACAGGATGCATCATTGTTGAACATTGGTGTGAACAAGTTGTCAGTGTTAAATAATACAGGGTTCAAAAAGAAAATGTAAAGGATATTTTACAAAGAGTACATTGGTCCCAAAACATCTTCTAGTGGGTTTCATAATGTGTTGGCTTTGAAGAAGGATGGTGCATGGTGATGGCGATCACATTTGGTAAAGAGTCGAGCCAAATGCAAGGTTAGACATGTTAAGCATTGACATGAAAACAGTGTACAAGGTGAAGTGAATTTGAAATTTAATAAGTTTACTTTGATTGAAGACCAAGGAGGGAATATTCATATTCCTTCAAGGGAAGTTTTCTTTTCTGGATATCTTGGAAAATTGGAGAAATATGTCACTTTTGACAGAAAGACAAGGACTCCAAAATCAGGGGAAGTGATGTACTTTCATGAAAAGCTCAAAGCGACAAATCCAAGCAAAGCTAAGTGGATTGAGACTGGAAGGGTGAGGGAGTTGTCCCCCATCTATTTTTTGACTGATAATGAGCTTTTGGATGTCCAAAAGCTTCCAATCGAGAGGAATGATATGGTGGATCAGTATAATGCTCAAAATTCAAAGTGATCAAAATGGATCGAAATTGGTTCTATGGAAAAGATTGTGTTTCCCTAAATCCAATGAAATTCATTTCACTCGAAACCGATATTGTATGCTCCCGATATTGCGTTCTGATCGAATTGGAAAACAACTAAAATTTTCGTAAAATGGGTTGCAAGTACATCCAGTCCGCAGTCTATACATTAACTAGACATCTGACTGTGCAGGTGACTGTGTTTATTTGGGCTAATGGTTGATTAACACTTATATCATTGTGATTGGCTCATGAATGATGTGTTTTTATTGGCTCATGGGTTTGTGAAGTGGCCCAATTAGGGAGATCCACGTGGGACAATCAGTAGCTACCATGTGGCCTCCTCTTGGTTGTGTAAAATTTTGGTGGAAGGTCGAACTGCCTCCATAGGAATCGAACCACAAACCTATCCATTGAACATGCCAAGCTCTACCATCATGTTGCACATGTTCCTTGTTATACTATGGTTCATAACATATATTTAAAGCATTATGGCAGAGGGTTCGAGGGTCGGGACCAGGGTTAACCCTGGACCCCGGTCCAACCAACCATGCAATGTGGTAGGAAGATAGGGCCTGGGGTTAACCTCGACCCCAACACTATATATAAATCCAATGTACCATATTTTATATTCAATATGTCGAACCATATATATTAAAACAATGAACCATATGTAACGCCAATCATATAATACCCATTAACCAAATTTATCGGTTGTAAATTTTATCACAGTTTGTAAACACCGACGGTCTATGTGTGTGAGTAACGACATTTGAAAAGACAGAAGTTTTATGTTATAGAAGATGATGAAGGTTATGGTGGGTATCAAACACCAAGCTAACCGGCAGTTAAATCAAAGGTAAAACCATATCACATGTAATATACAATGGTCATAGTTATGTGGGCATGGTTAGTATAACCACCGACGGAACCACGCTGAAAATATAGTTTAAACGAGGTGGATTTTAATGTTTCGGTGTGGAAAATTTAAATGAAACCTTACCACAGTTTATCGTTTTCACCATAGTTTGGAGCGGAGTTTGGTTACGATATTGGCACGAAATTTTAAACGTAACCACAATGAGTTTTAACACAACCGTGACCACCAAACCCCACGAACGAATACATTCAAGACTTCGGGGGGGAAGCGGTTCAAACCGCCCAGAATTGACGGCTTCAAATGCACCAAGTGGCGCTAATTTTTCGGTTCATGGGGTTTCATGGAAAAATTAATGGTTACACAATTTGCACATGAACTGGCGGGAATCTAGCCGGCACGGAGAAAAATTGTCCCCCCACATCGCCGAAAAAGGTGGAAAATGTAGGATAGTTAGTGGGTGGGCGCGATTTGGAGGACAGTTAGTAGGAAAAATTCTCTAGAGCATAACCCAGTCAGTTTTCAATTTTTTTTAGTGTAGAAAGAGCCTAGCTAGGGGTTTTTGACTGTTTTAGAGCCATTGGAGACATTTTTTTCTTCATTTTGAGCACTGTAACTTTATGTAAACACATATTTTTAAGCATAATGAAAGAGGCCCAACATTGGAAGTTGACCAGGAGATGTAGCCCAGGAGGGATGAACTACTTCATCATTTGGTGTCTTATGTATGTTGTTATGGTACTAATGTCTTCATTATTTTCTGCAAAATTGAGTTTAAAATCATGTTTATTTGTTAATGTGATTGACATATTTGCCTAGAAACCCTAAACATTTCACTTGCAATTTCACCATAAACTCTCAAGTTTACATATGCAGATCACCCATAGAAGCCCACTATTGTTATTATTGTTTCCTTACATTATTATTGTTATGTAGCCTCTGATTATATTGTAAAACCTTAGACTCCTATATATACCAAGGAGGTCTTGTCATTTGTATCATCTAATAATTTTTCATTTATGTGATGTAAAGGAGGATTCCCCCTCAAAGAGGTTATTTATCAAGTCATTGATCTACCTTTTCTTCTATTTCGTGATTTGGTTAAATGTTATGCAACCAACTCACAAAATATAAGAAAAGATAGATCAACAACTTGAGAAATAGCTTCTTTGAGGGTTAAACCTAGTTTACATCACATATATGAAAAATTCTTGGATGATACAAATGAAAAGACCTCCTTGGTATATATAGGAGTCTAAGGGGTCATATTATAATCAGAGTCACTTGCACAGTTTCCTAGCCAATATCTGTGCAACCGCAGTTTTGACCATTGAGGCCTACACAAATCTACGCTTTGTCTTCCACTAAAATATGTGCAAATGAATTAACGTGAGTAAAAGTAAAAGTAATTTCTAGAAACCTTGTTGGAGGAATATTTCTCAACCAAAAGGCCTTGAGCCTCTACATACTTGGGCCTCATCCCTCTGTTCATGGATAAAACTTCCTCCCTTTTTGTAACCCTAATCCCTCCTTTTGAGGATCTCATCCCTTGAGAAGAGGATCTCAAACCTCCTCCCTTGGCCTAAAAATTCATTGCAGACCAGAAGACTAGAGGGAATTTTGAATGTAAACTTATGCTGCTGGAATAGGGCTGGAAATCTTGTCACCTATGGGGAGGATTAGAGACTATTGGGAGGAGGCTTACATCATCAAGGAAAGGTTGTATTTCTTTTTCTTGTTCAAATATTAATATAAGCAACCATTTTTTTCCTAATTGAACTTGTTTTAATGCTCTTTGCAAAGTTCCTCAATCTTTTGCATAATTTATAACTGAATATGGGTTTATTCCTATGATATATGTTATGTCACAATTTTCATTTCCTGTGTGCTTCATCTTTATATATGTTATGATTTTATGCCTTTTTTGTTTCTTTTCATGCAGATATTCCTTTGAAGCAACAAGGAAATGATTTTGAAAGCTTTGGGAGGAATTCCATGGGAATTTCGTAGAAAAGTAAGAGGCTTTTGCATATCTAATACTTCATACTTCAATTGTGAATTAAGGAAAGGTAGCAGTCATTTGATTTTTTTTGTTACTAGATATCTTTGGAATCTAGGGAGATCGCTCTTGTCCGCAAGAGGTATTTGTTTTCCATAAAAAATTGGTGAATCCATTGGGGAACAATTTTTTCTTCGTTATATCCTCCTGTGACCTTTGATCGCTTTATGTTGCCTTGTTTGATTGTGTTCTAAACCTTGAAAGTTTAAGTTTTTGGATTTTTTGGGATTTATTTTTATTTTTCTTGATATTTCTTGGTTTGTGCACCTTTACTTCAGCAACATAGTGAAAATTTGTGTACTCTTCCTTTAGCAACAATGTGCTTGCGCACTGAACCTAATTGGTTACCTACGCAAATTTCTGAAAATTTGAAAATTTAGGTATTTTTTAGGTCTTCTTTATTTTGGTCACTATTCAGATGTTTGTCCAATTTATTAACAATTTTTGGGTGTTTTTTGCTTCCATTTTTGCAACAACAAAAAAAAATCCCCCTCAATCGGGGGGGTTAAATTGTGTATGAGTGATAATCATCTTTGAGTGCATCTCCTTTGATCTTTGGAATTTTCACAAAATTTCTATTTGAGTTCTCTATTAATTAAATTTCATATTACATTTTATTTCATTTAGGTTGCATCTTTTTTGTGAATTTTCCTTTACATACACTTGATTGGTTCTTTCATTGCATTAATGAAAGTTGGTATTGTTGTGCATAAGTAGTTTTGTTAAATTTTTCTTTCACTAATATGGAATTATCTTGTGTTTATTATGAATAATTCTCTTACATAGTTTACATTTGCATGGTATTTTCAATAGATTATAGTTGCATGATTTTTCATCAAATTGTGCATAGTTTACATTTTGGAAAAGTCAACTATATATTTATATTAGTGGGTTTCATTGTCTTTTTGAGGAAATCACTTATCTTTATAGTTTAAGGTTTTGAGTTTTTGTTGTTTTGCTAATCTATCAAAAAATAATCTTTCTCTTATGGAATTGGTTGTGTTAAGCCTCTTTTCTTTCAGTGAACCTCATCATATATTCATTTATGCCTCTTGTAAAGAGTTATTTCATCAATTGAAAAGCTAGTGTTTCTCATTGAAAGATAGTCTTGATTTGAATTTGCATGTGTTTTATGTTTTTTAAAACATAAAAACAGAAAATTTGCTTGGAATTGATTTGCATTAGTATTTTCCTGCTGAAAATTAGTGCATTAGAGAATTTGTTATGTTTTCTCTTATTTATTAATTCTTGCATTCTTGGAAGTGAATGGAGCCTCTCTCATTACTTTAGATAGGATTCATCGAAGTGAAAATATTACACCATCATATTCGATTGCATTTAGTTTTGAGTCAAGTTACAACACCACCAGTTTCATATGAATCAACCTACTGGGTAAACAAAAAATTAAAAAACAACGTTAATAAAAAAAAATAAGAAATTTTATATTTCTAGGGCTCATTACACCTACATTAGATCAAATTGTAAGGCTTTGGAATAGGAAAGTGGCTTAAATTTGCAAAGTTGCAAACAAACAATAGAATCATGTGGTAGGTATTAAATCCATCCATTACAGTTTGACTTTGGGAATCTCCTCTTACAAGGGAGTTAAGCATGAGATCATATCAGACCCAATGAAGTGATCGACCTCGCTTCATTTGTTACCGTAGCACAATTTTCACGCATTACAAATGGCATTGAAAGGTGTTTGGGAGTCCATTGAAGGATAAACCTTAGATTAACCATGTTGAGGAACCTTCAAGGTTATTGAGCTTTGTTACTTTACTCTTGCGTGTATGTTTGGTCTGTGACTATTGATCAAGAGTTCATAAATTTTGCTAAAAATTGAAAGTTACAAGATTGGGTTGAAACTAGGATGGTTGCGTAGATCTCGTCTTCCTGATTCTGGCGATGTGAATGGTTCGAAACATCGATGTCATATGAGGGAGATATCATGTTCTGAATGAATTTCCAAATAGCTAAATTTTGCGACAGGGTTGACTAGGATGCCCAGTCAGCATGGAGGGTGCACAGTTAGCAAATGGAATATTTTGAGGAATATTCATTTCCTCAGAATGAATCCTAGGCTGATAAGTGGCGCGATATGATTTGTGGATGGGATGTACATTATGTTTTATTGACCAATCAGAGGGTGACATGTGGCCAACCCTAAGGCTGCCACGTGTCCCCTTAGTGGTATAGTAAAAAAATTTTAAGGCCGCAAGAGTCGACCCCGTGACCTCCGGCAGTGCACACCCATGACTTAACCTCCCGCACTACATTGTTACTTAACCTTATAAGCAGTCGGGTTTTATTTAAAGTATAATGCACAGTGGAGTGGGGGTTGGGGACCGCCGGCAGTCCCCGCAGGTGGACACATGGTAATACAACGAAACCGCAACATCAACGTTAATCACCAACTGAAACTTCTAAAGTTTATGTTTCAACCTTATCACATGTTATAACTTCGCGTGGTTAAAGCCATCTCCAACGGTTTTGTAACCTCTGACATTTACCTCGCCTACGGTTTATTGTTATGCCTGGTCACATGCCATGTTACCGTTATATCCGCCGAAGGTTTCGTTAACTGTGCAATTTTAACTCCAGTTTGGAACCTTATCCCAAGGTCTAAGCGGAGTTCCGCTCCACCATAACTATAACTGCGGGTTTTGTTGGTTGGCATGTGGCCACCCCCAATCGCAGCATTTATTATCACGGTTAGGATTGGTTGGAGGTTTGGAGGTGTGTTTTATGTGGCAGAAATTGCCAAAATAACTCTAGTTAAGTGGAGTCCTCCACAATTAGTGGAGATTTTCTAGGTGTTATTGGGAAAATGAGTTGGAGACTCAATTTTCACCCATTCTGAGTGAATGAAGAGTCATTCTAGACTAATTGGAGCATTCTAGAGCCATTTTTATAGAGAAAAAAACCATTAGAGGCATGTAATTACATGTATTTTCAAAATTTTGAGCATAATGAAAGATGGACATGCCATTGGGAGCTGGACCAGCAGATGTAGCCTAGGAGGGGTGAACTGCTTGATTATGCCTGTTGTGTAAATTTTATGTGGTGACTTTATTATTTGTTTTACATTGTTGTTCAGTGCTATTTGTGCTTATTTTCATGCTTCTAATTCACTAAAATCATCTACAATTCATGGTTAAATTCCTCAATACTAAAGAAAACTAAAGAGACAAGTATGCACATGTTTTATAACTGAAAATACACTTAGAACAAAAAAAAACTAATATAGTCCTTTCAGATCAGATTGGTATCAAAGCTAGAGTTTATTCCCTGGTGTTGTTTTGTGCAAATATTTGTTTAACTGTTTGCAAGTTTTTAGATGCTTACTAGGCTCAAGCTCAAAAGAGGAGAAGGAAAATTGGTGGGAGCAGAAGGGTCTCAAGAAGAGCCAAAGCAAAGGAGAGCAAGATTTCCACAATCTCCACCACCTAGTTCACCTCCTAAGGAAGCAGAAGTTGCATTAAGCATGTCTCATAGAGAAGGAGAAATTCATGAAGAATTTGATCCCAAAGAGGAAGAAAGAGTGTTCAGGAAAGCATTCCTTGACATGACTGAGATGGTTATAATCCTTTATCAAGAAAGGAATGAGAGACTGGAAGGAGAAGGATCCAAACTTCACAAGGAAGGACATGGATCTTCAGGTCACAATGATGAAGATAAGTCAAAGAATGGTAATGGAGGAAATGGAGGCAATGGAGAGCCATCATCCTCACCCTCATCATCATCATCCTCTACTTCATCTTCAGTACATCAGCCACACAAGTCAAAGAACACTGGTAAAAGTCCTTTTTTAAAACTTGATGTTAAGTTTGAATTGCCAATGTTTAATGGTGAAGTCAATGAAAAAAATATTGATAATTGGATTAGGAAATTTGAGGTCTATTTGAGAATCCAGAATCTTCAAGATGATGATCCCAAAATCCAATTAGATTCATTGAGAATGGAAGGTGCAACACTTGTTTGGTGGGAATCCAAGACAAAGGACGAGATCAAGAAGCATGGTAATATTATTCTATCATGGATTGATTTCATTATTGCAATGAAACAACATTTTCATTCATTAGCTCATATGCAGAAAGCCATCATGAACTGGAAAAACTTTAGGCAATTTAAAGGGCAGAATGTGCAAGAATACACCCAAGAATTTAGGAGAAGAGCTCTCTTATTAGGGGTAGATTTGCAGAGCCAAGATACTTTTCTCAAGTACATAGGAGGCTTACATAGCTACCTAAAACATACTATTCTCATGTTTAACCCCACAAGTCTAGATGAAGTATGTGTTAAGGCCACACATCTAGAAGCTAGAGGGAAGAACATTTCTAAAGAGGGTAGGAAGAAACCTTTTAAGGGTAAAAAAAAAGAGAAGACCTCAAAAGGTAAAAGAAAAATAATGCATATGTTAAGAAAGAGGGAGAAAAATTGGTTCGTAAATTTTTTTCAAAATAATGCCATGATGAAACTCATTGTTGGAAATTACATCTTGAAATGAGGCCCAAGAAATACAAGAACAAAGGGAAACAGAAAACTGCAACTACAACTCAACATGATTTAGGAGAGGATTCAGGTGATGAATCTAAGATTACAGCCATGAGATTGAAGAACATGAAGGGGAAATAAATTGAAACTAAACCCAGTACTAGTACATCAAATTGTCACGTACATGCTCCAAATGAAGAAGAAAGAATTGAACTGTTTCATGTGAGGGTCATATCCAAGCATACCAATATTGACACATTGTTTGATAGTGGGTCACAAGAAAACTTAATCTCTTAAGCTTGGTCAAGAAACTTAACCTTGAGACCATCCCACATCCAAAACCATATCCATTAGATTGGATTTGTAAGGATGCAAATTTACAGGTTTCAAAGAAATGCATATTGCGGTTTGCAATCACTGCACATTTTGTTGACACAGTTGAATTAGATGTGGTTCCGCTTGACATAACAGGTATTATGTTGGGGAGTCTTTAATTGTATGACAAGAAAGCGATATTCCATCTCCATGAGAACAAATATAATTTATTCAAATATGGAAAGGAGTACATTGTAAGAGCACATTGCAAGAAGACAAACATTTCTATGGTAAATGCTGGACAAGTAAAGAGGCTAGTAAATTCAAGTAAGAATTTTGTTCTTATAATGATTAAGCCTAAAGCTGATGTTAATAATGAATAATTTGAGGGATGTGATCCTAAGTTGACATCATATTTATATGATTTAGTTGATGCACATCATGAGATGTTTCAAGAGCCAACAGGATTGCCTCCAAAAAGAGAGATTCAACATGAGATTCAGTTGCAGCAAGATTGTCCTCTTCCAAATATCGGCATGTATCGCATGTCGATAATGGATAATGCTGAAATAAAGAGGCAAATCAAGGAAATGTTGGTCAAAGGAATCATAAGGCCAAGCACCTCACCATGTGGTTCACCTATAGTCTTGGCGCATGTGTGTAGACTTCAGAGCTTTGAACAAGATTACGATAAAGAATCGTTACCCACTCCCAAGAATAGATGATTCGATTGATCAACTGAAAGAAGCAAAGTTTTTCACTAAGTTAGATTTATGAAGTGGATATCATCAAGTAAGAATTGCAGAAAGTGACATATGGAAAACTACATTCAAAACCAAACAAGGACATGCCATTTGGTTTGTGTAATGCACTGTTAACTTTAATGTGTGTTATGGATAGTGTTTTGAATCCATTCCTTGATGACTTTGTGATTGTGTACTTAGATGATATATTGATTTTCAACAAAACACGAGAAGAACATGTCTTGCATATGAATAGAGTGCTTGATGTTTTGAAGAAAGAGAAATTGTTTCTTAATATGTCAAAGTGTGATTTTGGAAAGAATTATTTGGTTTATTTGGGACACATTGTAGGAGGAGGAGTGTTGAGAATTAATCCTTCTAAAGTGGAAGCCATTGTGAATTGGCCCACACCCAAAACAATAACTGAGGTAAGAAGTTTCTTAGGTGCAACTCAGTATCATGCAATGACAAGTGTGAATAAAGGCTTCCAATGGGGAGACAAACAACAACAAGCTTTCAAAGCTTTAAAATACAAGATATGTTCAGCTCCAGTACTTGCATTACCGAATTTTAGACAGCCATTTGAGATTCAAACAGATGCTAGTGATTATGCCATGGGCGCAGTTCTTTTGCAGCATGGTAAGCCTGTCGCTTGTCATTCTGAAACATTCAATGGTGTTGTAACTAATTATCCTACATATGACAAAGAACTATATGTGTTGGTACAAAGCTTCAAGAAGTGGAAACACTACTTTATGGGTAAAGAGATGATTGTGCATACCGATCACCAACCATTACAGTACTTGCAGTCACAAACAAAATTGCAACAATCAAGACATTTCAGGTGGATGGGATTTCTTCAACAATTTCACTTGGTTATAAGGTACAAGAAAGGTATTTTCATTAAATTTTCTAATATTATTTCAAGACCAATCATTAGTGCATCTACTCTACTCAAAAATGATTCTATTGTACATGAGAGTTACATAGAACAATATGCACATGATGTTGATTTTCAAGATGTGTATTCTAGTTTGAGTGAAGGGAATCAAGTTGAAGAAAAAAATTATCACATGCATAAAAATTTGTTGTTTCATTTGGGCAAGCTATGTATACCACAAGGAGAGAGGCTAAGTGTCATGAGAGAATCTCATTCATCTCTTATTGTTGGACACTTTGGGGTAAGAAAAATAGTGGCACATATATAGAGGTATTGATATTGGCCTCACATGATAGATAGTGTGTCACATTTTATAAGAGGTTGTTCTATGTGTGCAACAAGCAAGCCTAGTAATAGGAAACTTGGGTTGTACACGCCACTACCAGTACCATCAATGTCATTCCAGAGTGTCTCCATGGAATTTTTTGGAGGTATACCTATGTCAAGAAAACATCATGATTATCTTTATGTAGTTGTGGATAGATTCAGAAAAATGTGTATACTTATTGCCATGTAAGAAAACCATTAATGCTGAACAAACTGTTGAACTTTATTTTGAACATGTATGGGTTAATTATGGGTTGCCAACTTCTATTGTTAGTGACAGGGATTCCAAATTCATTGGGAATTTTTGGTCCAATCTATGGAGTATGATGGACACAAAGTTGAAAAAGAGTACTGATTTTCATCCGCAAACTGATGGAAAAACCGAGGTGGTGAAAAAAACCATTGTGCATATATTGAGAGGATATTACAAAAAACATCCTAAGTTGTGGGATGAGCAACTACATTACATTCAACACGCATACAACCGGACAAAGCACTCTTCAACTCAGACATCACCTTTTGAAGTATGCTTTGGGTATTTGCCAAAATTTCCATTAGAATTCATTTTTCAGAAGGATGTTGCAATAGATGGCTATAGTGACATTAAAAAGGCTCGAAAGTTCTTTGAAAAAATTCATATTATACATCAACAAGTTGAAGAACAACTTGGGAAAAGTCAAAGAAAATATAAGGAGGGGCATGACAAACATAGAGTTGATCACAAGTTTCAAGAGGGAGATGAGGTATGGTTGCACATTAGCAAAGAAAGGATTCCAGGAGAAGGTAAAAAGCTCAAACCCAATCACTATGGTCCATTCAAGATCATAAAGCAAGTTGGTAACAATGCATTTCAACTTGACTTGCCTTCATATATGTAAATTTATTCAGATTTTAATGTTGAAAAATTATGTTTGTATGAGACACCTTTGATCGATGATCAAGGAAGTGATGTTTAACTACCTTATATTGAATATTTCTCGCCAGAATTTCTGGATGAGCTCAAGGAAGATACAATTCTTGACAGGGGGACAAGAGCATCCAAGAGGGGAAATGTTGACTACCTTCGAGTTGGGCTCCAAGGCACTAAACTAAGCAAGGAAAAGTGGATGGAGGTTGGAAAGGTGAGGGAGTTGTACCCTCATCTATTGAACAAGTAATCAAGTCTTTTGGGGTCCAAAAGCTTCCCAATGGGGAAGAGTGATCAGGAGTTCATAAATTTTGTTCAAAATTTAAAGTTAAAATATTTGGTTGAAACCAATATGGCTGCTTAGATCTCGTCTTCCTGATTCCGGTGCTACAAACGGTTCGAAAAACCGATGTCGTATGAAGGATATATCGCGTTCTAATCGAATTCCCAAACAACTAAATTTTGTGACAAGGTTGAATGGGATGCCTAGTCAGCATGGAGGGTGCACAGTCAGCAAAAGGAATATTCTGGGGAATATTCCTTTCCTCAGAACCAATCCTAGGTTGACAAGTGGTGCGATATGACTTGTAGATGGGATCTATGTTATGTTTTATTGACCAATTAGAGGGTGACACGTGGCTAGCCCTTAGGCCACCACGTGTCCCCTTAGTGGTATAGTACAATTTTTTTAAGGCCACAAGAGTTGACCTCGCGACCTCCGACAGTGCACACCCACGACTTAATCACATGCGCTAAATTGTTACTTAACCTTATAAGTAGTAGTATTTTATTTAAAGTATAATGCACAGTGGAGTGGGGGTTGGGGACCGTCGGCGGTCCTAACCCGCTAGCGGTCCCCACGGGTGGACACATGGTAATACGACGAAACCGAAACATCAACGTTAACCACCAACTGAAACTTCTATAGTTTATGTTTCAACCTTATCACATGTTATAACTTCGCGTGGTTAAAGCCATCTCCATCGGTTTCGTAACCTCCGACATTTACTTCGCCTGCAGTTTATTGTTACGCCTAGTCACATGCCATGTTACCATTATATCCGCCGACAATTTTGTTAACCCGTGCAGTTTTAACTCCATTTTGGAACTGTTACATAGTATTTTGTCACCGTCCATGCAATCCCTCATCTCGCACATTAGAGGACTATTCCCGTGACCTGTGAGCAATAAAATGTCCTAAAAACACCTTCATAGCATCCTCCTGCATAAGGATAAACATTCTCCTGAAGAACACTTCCTCTGAAAAACCCTAAGAATAGATGATTTAGCCTTGGTGCGACTAGCCAGTTCATCCCTCGTGCCAATGGGGGAAATCCACACTAGAGGGCATGCCAGTTGGCACCCTGTCCCTGTGTTTCACTCGCGCCAAGCCCATTAAGGAATTTTTTTTTTAAAATAAATTGCAGAAGTTTGATTCTAACAAACTCCAGAACGAATCATCAAAAGAAGTTAAGTGGTTTGGCTCTGAATCTCCATGTATAGGAAGTGGTTTTCCACCTCTCATGGAACCTTCCTAAGAGATAGGACCTATCCCATGATTATAGGGATCCCAACTTCCCTTTCTCCATCTATAAAAGCTTGCCCTCTTCATTAGCAAGCTAGCTGAACTTGTAAGAGGAAAACTATAGCTGGGCAACTATTGAAAGCAGAGCCAAGAAGAACCTCGTAAGAGAGATCTTTGTCCAAATACCCGACAGGCTTCGTTGAGACGCGCTCCGCTGCAAGCCCCACCGAAGGAAGATCATAGCGTCAGAGCATTTGGTTGTAATCTCCCTTTTTGTCATCTTTAATATAAGTGACTCTGGTTTTGGTTCCATTCATGTGTTTACTCTTTTATGAAATGCAATGAATTATATCCTCTCTGACTGATATATAGTTACATGCTTTAAGTATTACATTGTATGTCATCGTCTCTTTGCATGTGTACAGGTGTCCAGACAGAGCGAACGGAAGGACTGTGAACTGTCAGGCTAGGGACGAAGAGCACCGCTTCTTCCTCGACAAAAACAGCGTGGGATTTGAGGTAGGTTACTTATCGCGATCTTTGTCTTTCTTGTAACTAGGAACCAACGTCATTGCGTGATTTGATTGTTGCTAGACCCACTCTAGGGCTAGTGGGATTGCCTCTGTCCGCAGAGGGGATTTACCACCTCAACAATTTGGCGACTCCACTTTGGATCAGTGATAGTTAGTCCTTCTTCCATTTGGGTTGTGTTTTGGCTTTTGATTGATTGATTTTCTCTTCTGGTTCACCTTCCTTGGTGTCAAACCCCTGTTCAGCCCCCAGAAATCCAGTCTCTGTTGTCCATTTTTATCATTTTTCTAGGGTAGACTCGATTGGCGTGGTTTTTCCCCTAATAGTCACGCCAACTGGCGCTTGTTGCTAGTTAGGCCCCCGCGCCAATGCCTTTTTAGATTAGAATACAGCCAAACAGGCGCGCCAACTCTGCTTGGTGTTAAGGTTTGCTTGCTTTTGGCCTCTCCGAGGTTGATTTTTGGTCCTGGTGTCATTTTTATGATTGCTTGAGTGCTTTGAAGTCATTTTTGGTTGTTTTTAGCCCCTTTCCTCCTGTTTTTTGTCTTCTTCCATCAGTTTTTCTTCTAGCCCTAGGGCTTCTAGGTGGTTCAATGTGCTGAGCCTCCCGTAGGAGTTTTGGGTCCTTTCTTTCCCGGTCAACTTCGTTTTTTCTTCTTTGCATTCGTTTTTCTGGATTCCATTGAATCATTGTGTTAATTGAGTGATTTCCCTCTCTTTCGTTCAGTTTCGCTTTGTGTTACTCCAAGCCTAGATTACACGATTTGAGTCTCTTTCAAGATTCTTCTTCACTTTGAAGGATTTCGTCATCAGTTTGAGTCTTGATTGTTTGTGTTTCGATTGAGTGAAATTATTTGTTTTAGCCCTCTCTTTTTCATTTCTCGAATTGGTGTTTTTATAAGTTTTTCATTTATTTAGTGCATTAGCTCTTATATATTGAAAAATACAAAACAAGATCTTTTGCATTTGGTTTGGCGTAGTGAAAATTGAAATCTCTTTCACATTATTAGTGTTATATAACTCTAGAGAGAAGTTTTCTAGTTTCATTAGCTTGCATTGGAAACAGTAGTGGATGTTTTTGTATGTTCATTTTGTTGTCATTTGAAAAGCTCTCAAATCTCCCATAGATAGCTCTTCATTGAACGAAGTGATATTTTGTGGCATGTAGTTTGCATTTATAGGTTTTATGCGATCCAACATTCGATAGGGCCTGAAATTGAAACATAAACTTAAGATCAACTTTAAAATTTACTGAATTAACCTAAGGCAGCATTGAAACTTAACAGAACATCTAGTAGTCTAAGGTAGAGATGTGTTCCGGCGTCTTTAAGCCTAGCAGCTGTCGCTCACCATCTAGCTACAGAGAGCGCTAGTACGGACTTGCACTCCCCGTACCGTCGAGTATATAAAGGGAGACCCCATTAGGTTTCAAATCATTTATATGTAGGAAGCCAAGTCTACCACCTTTTAACTGTGATACACCGAATACAACATTCGGGGAGACTACCTGCATGTACGTCAAGTCTGTGGTTGATTCTTATTTCATTTTATAACCAAGGTGTATATGGTAGTTCACGAAAACCTAGTACACCCTTTTACCTAGACTATCTGAGCAGTCACTTTTGATCTTTACTGACTCCGTAAAATTGAAAAGATCATCGCGCACTTGTCCTTTCATGCTCGTTTCCAACCTGAAAGTGATAGAGTCACCTTTTGCCTGTTTCTTGACTCTTAA
The DNA here is from genome assembly GCA_034641835.2 of Pinus albicaulis. Lineage (NCBI taxonomy): Eukaryota > Viridiplantae > Streptophyta > Pinopsida > Pinales > Pinaceae > Pinus > Pinus albicaulis. The sequence continues at coordinate 1,163,062,567 of CM076572.1, read as the reverse complement.
AATATGAAACGGTAGATTTTTGTTTCAATGTCTTAATAAATTAACTTCCAACGAATATTTCCTGGTTAAAGTTAGTTTCCTTAGGGTGTTGTCTTAAATTTGTCTCTGATGGCAATGTTTCCGGAGTTCACTAACCTAGGAATCCCCTCCAATGGGAATCCTGGTCCTTTTCCTGCTTTTGGAAATGTTGGTGCTCCTTATATGGAAACGTTGTCCCTTCCTGGGTTAACTGTTGGGTTTCCTGTTTGGTTGTTTTCAACCTCTGTGGTCCCGGATGTCCCAGCTACTGTTCAATCAGTTCCTCCGCCTGAACAATGCCATGTTGATTCCAAGGTTGACCTCTCCCCTTCTTTGCCTATTTCTACGTCCTCCTCTTCTACTTCGCCTAGTGAAAGTCTAGATTCGAGTAACCAAGTGGATAAGAAGAAGAAGAAGAAGTCAGATAAGCAAGAGGCTAATTCTACAGTTGTTGCTTCTAAAACACCTACTCTCGATGAACCTTCCAACCCTCCACAGAAAGTTAAGTTCCCTTACATGTTGTGCCAGAGAAACCATCTTATTCGAGATTTCTTTGGCATTCCCAAGGTGCTTGAAGTATGGTCCAATGGTCATCCGCCGTTGCCTTTGGCTTCTGGGAGTCAGGTTGGGGGCACGTCTTCAGCTAGTGCTGGTAAATCTCCTAAGAAGCAGGGTAAGCTTTCCAATCCCTGTAAGTTGTGTGAAGAGCACCATGCCATTCACCTTTGTTCGTATATGGATGAAGCCAAGAGAGTTTTGGACAACTCGACTGTTTCTGCACCGTGCCTTCCGGCTGGTTACAAACAGCTTTCTTTGAGTCCTTCACCAGCTGATTCAATGATCAATCAAGAGTCATCGTTGCTTGATCCCGATCCCTTGGAAATTCACCATCATGAATCCATCCCTGACCAACCATTGGTCGTGGGATCGGTTGAGCTAGCCCCGTCTGTAGTGCACCAGCTCTTTTCCGTTGAGAGTGGATCTCACATCCCTCAGGTTCTTCCTGTTTCTTCAGATTCCTTGGACTTGGAGAAATATTCTCCTATCCCTATATCTTAGGAAGTTACTCCTCCGCCTCCCATGATGGAGGTCTCGGAGGATACTCCTTCTGCCTCCATGATGGAGGTGGCGGAGGATGCTTCTTCTTCTCTCGTAACACTAGGGGAAGACCATCTCGGTTCAATGGTAGCCCCTCCAAGTTTTTTGGTCGCCTCAATCGATTGGGTTCGATTCACAAGTTATCGCCTTCCTTCTTATGTGCCCTTTGAGATCATGGTACAGGCCTCTCATCTGGTCGTGCCCAGCACCATTATAGATGAAGGCGCGTCTGTTAGTATTTTATCCTCAGCTACTTGGCAAGCTTTCGGTTCGCTGTCGCTTGTGCCTGTTACGTAGAATATGCTGGTGTTTAACAGAGGAACTAGTCAACCGTTAGGGATCCTTCCGAAGTTGCCTGTTACTTTGGGAGGGAAAATTGTCCATATGGATGTGATGGTTGTTCCTAGCCCCTTGGACTTTAATTTACTCCTGGGCCGCGATTATACTTATGCCATGGGAGCGCTTGTCTCCTCCCTCTTTCGTGTGATGTGTTTTCCGCACCAAGGTTGGATTGTGACCATCGATCAGCTTGCGTTCTTTGGTCCAAATATGGAAACTAGTCCACCATCATCCCTGCCGGATCTTTATCCGCCAGTTGTGTCATCCCCGCCGCATTTCAATTATGTGGCTACCTGTCCTATTCCTGTATTCAGTGATAGCACCATCGTACATCGTGTGCTGGGGGCATTAGGTCCAGACTTCCAAGATGTTTTCCTTCCATTGGACGGGAAAATCTTGGAAGAAATGACTTCTTATTCATTATGATGAGGTTTGTCGGAGAATGGTTCATCTGCTTGTGTCAAGCTCCTTAAACCATGAAACAAGGTCTGTCGGAGAAAAGTTCATTTTCTTGTGTCAATCTCATTAAAAAAATGAAACAGGTGTCTGGAGCAGATTTTGTTTTCTTATGTCAAGCTCGTTAAAAAATGAAACAAGGTGTTCGAAGCATAGTTCGTTTTCTTGTGTCAAGCTCGTTAAAAAATTAAACAAGGTGTTCCGAGGATAGCTTGTCTTCTGTATCAACCTCGTTAAAAAATGAAACAAGGTCATCTAAGGATAGTTCTTTTAATGTGTCAACCTCGTTTAAACAATGAAATGATTTCCTGTTCAATTCGAGTCTTTGATAAGATCTCGTAAAATCCCAGTCGAGTCTTTCTCTTGATCTCGTAACTTGAACCTTCACTCCATCTGCCTTTCATATGGATTGAAGCTTGGGGGGCATGTACCTCGAATTGAGTCACCATGCTGGGGGCATGCAAATTTTTTCAAGCATAGTTTGTTTCCGTTTCAAGCTTGTGTAAAAATGAAACCATTCCCATTTTACCTCTCCTGATTGCCATTTTATCAACCTTTTTTGCCAGATTGGCCTTGGTTTTCTCATTCCAACATCACTATCTGCTTGGCCGATCATATTCCTTCACTTGGTTGTTTTACCCAATTCCGAGGGACCGATGCAATGAGTGGTCTTGTTAGCCAACCTCTCGACCTTTATTTGTTCACAGCAGTTCCACCATTACCGAGACCAATTGCTACCCTTTATACCACTCGTTCCTCCAGGAGGAGTCATCTTTCAGCTCTTTTCTGACTCTTGAAAACTAAAAAGAATGTTGATTCGCTTGTCATTTTGAGCTCGTCAAAATTGGCTGCGAAACGACATCTACCCAATATACGTTTACCCATTTTTCGGGCTGGGATAGATTATTTACAAAAAAGGAATACCCTAGCCTATCGTGACTAGGAGGTTCTCTCAGACATATTTTTCTCCCTTTTCGGATATGTGGGAGTATCTACGAAAAGGGACTGCTGGAGTTTTCTTTTCCGCTATCTTTTCAAACTCTCTGACCATGAAAAGGAGCCGAGTTCTTCCTTTGTCAGACTCCTTAAAAACTGATGACATCGGACTCCGTCGTAATGACGTTACTCGAGTTCCTCCTTCCTAGGGCTCGTAAAATGTACTAGGTTGGATTTTTCCGAAGGAAAAACTTATATGACAAGCATATGGTATCCTCTTCAAGCTTGTGTAAAAATAAAGAGGTACTCGCCAGAAATGGTGGGGGAAAATGGAACCAGTATTATAGTCGTGTTGGTAGTATGTCGCTCTTGAACATGGCACTTGTCTGCATTCATGTCAGGTTTGGGACATCTCATCTCGTTATCTTCTTTCCTCCATGGGTTTGGGTAATATCTTTTGACCGCTCATTTGTTCTTTGCCACGTCATCATGACCTCAGATCCTTTGATGTCAAATACTGACAAATCCAGTGTCATGTCGCCGATATGTTCAAGAGAAGTTGGCCTCTGCAATTTTCAACCTCCCTCTGATTCTCTACCGATCTTGATTCACAAACATTATCTCCCTCTATCTTGTGTCGATGAAGTGGGAAAAATTATGGCCCACCTTCGATCAAGTTCACTTCCTATCGACTTCAACTCATTATCCAGGAAGTTGGTCTAGAGACTCCCTTCAGGTACCTTGGAGCCTGCATGCCTCAATGGCAGGTTCTTCGCATTCGACGCAAGGTTTTCATTATTGACCTTCGATCGAATGATTCTGTAGGTGTTTGATGCGAGCTCACTGTTCACATTTCGTGGATTGTACCTCATGTACCTTGAGGGCCATCATCATTATTGGTGGTTTCTCTCGCGTCCGTTAACGACTTTCATCATTGGCTGATAATTAGACGATGTTCTTGCATGTTCGACTTCAGCTCACTTATTCGCATGCTCGGACTTGTACTCTGTTCGGGTCGAGATGGAGCGCAAGACCCTGGATCTTGTTTGATAAAATCCAGGTTGTGGATTCTTTGTGGATTATCATGATTGATTACATGACTCATTTGATTGGATGGCTACGACCATACCTGAGTCTACTTATTGATCCTTCTTTATTGGATGGCTGCGTCCATACCTTGGATCCTGGTTTTTGTACACTTTATTATGGATGGCTATGCCCATATCACATATAATGTATCAGATATATCAGTTGTATTTGTCTTCGCAGGTTTTCCAATGGCAGTGTTTTCAGTTGGGCGTGTTTTCATAAAGCATTTCACCCCTCCCTCTCTCTCGGACCTCATGCTTTAGGGGGCATCTGTTACACATCATTTTGTAACCGTCCCTACAATCCCTCGTCCTTCACATTGGAGGACTATTCCCGTGACTTGTGAAAAGTAAAATGTCCTAAAAATGCCTTCATAACATCCTCCTGCATAAGGATAAACATTCTCCTGAAGAACATTTCCTCTGAAAAATCCTAAAAATAGATGTTTTAGCCTTGGCGCAACTATCCAGTTCATCCCTCGCACCAATGGGGGAAATCCACACTAGAGGGTGCGCGAGTTGGCGCTCTGTCCTTGTGTTTCACTCGCACCAAGCCTATTAAGGAATGTTTTTTAAAAATAAATGGCGGAAGTTTGATTCTAACAAACTCCAGAACGAATCATCAAAAGAAGTTGAGTGGTTTGGCTCCAGATCTTCATGTATAGGAAGTGGTTTTCCACCTCTTATGGAACCTTCCTAAGAGATAGGACCTATCCCATGATTATAGGGATCCCAACTTCCCTTCCTCCATCTATAAAATCTTGCCCTCTCCATTGCCAAGCTAGCTGAAATTGTGGGAGGAAAACTATAGCTGGGCAACTATTGAGAGCAGAGCCAAGAAGAACCCCATAAGAGAGAGAGCTTTGTCTAGATTCCCGATAGGCTTCGTTGAGATGCGCTCTGCTGCAAGCCCCGCTGAAGGAAGATCATAGCGTCAAATCATTTGGTTGTAATCTCCCTTTTTTTCATTTTTAATATAAGTGACTTTGATTTTGGTTCCATTCATGTGTTTACTCTTTTATGAAATGCAATGAATTATATCCTCTCTGACTGATATATAGTTACATGCTTTAAGTATTACGTTGTATGTCATCATTTCTCTGCATGTGTACAGGTGTCCGAACGGAGCAAACGGAAGGATTGTGATCTGTCATGCTAGAGACAAAGAGCACCGCTTCTTCCTCGACAACAATAGCGTGGGATTTGAGGTAGGTCACTTATCGTGATCTTTGTCTTTCTTATAACTAGGAACCAATTTCATTGCGTGATTTGATTGTTTCTAGACCCACTCTAGGGCTAGTGGGATCGCCTCTATCTGCAGAGGGGATTTACTGCCTCAACAACTATAGCTGGGCAACTATTGAGAGCAGAGCCGAGAAGAACCCCGTAAGAGAGAGAGCTTTGTCTAGATTCCCGACAGGCTTCGTTGAGACGTGCTATGCTACAAGCCCCACTGAAGGAAGATCATAGCATCAGAGAATTTGGTTGTAATCTCCCTTTTTCCATAATCCCCCCGAAAATATCAGACCTAGTCTTTTCAAGGACCCCGTTCTCATGGGTATTTTTCCCATTCCACCACCGAACACCGTTCAAGTCAATATGGTCTCTAGGTCGAATCACCCATGGATCATCCCTTCTCCTGAACAGGTTGCCTCTTTTGGAGAATAGATGCCTCTAACCCCAGTTGAAATCAATTATTGTGAGATCATTTCCACATCAGATTCTCCTCCTGTTGATAATGCTCCTTCAATTATGGCTCTTGATGTTTATTCTCAATCCCCTTGGCTCGACAATGCAGATTCACCCGATCCTTTGAGAGAAGTTTTTCTGTCTGACGAAGCTATCACGGAGACTATGTCTCTCGAAGATCTGCCATGGAGCGATGGACATCATCGTTCCTCGTTCATACCCGACCTGGGGACAATTTCTAATTTTCTCGAGCGTTTTGCATCTGGTTATCCCCCTCCTGAACCTGCTCCTTTGAGCTCGTCAGAGCATAGTTCCTCTTCTTGTGTCAAGCTCCCTAAAAAATGAAACAAGCTGCTTAGAGGATAGTTCTTCTAAGTGTGTCAACCTCGTTAAAATAATGAAACACCATCCCGTTCAATTCGATTTTTGTTAGATTTCGAAAAATTCAAGTCAAGTCTCTTACTCTTGTGTTTGGGGGGCATGTACACCTCGAATTGAGTCATCATGCTGGGGGGCATGCCTATTTTTTCAAGCATAGTTTGCGTTTGTGCTTTTAAGCTTGTGTAAAAATAAAATATGTTGGTTTGATGCATTGTGTGAACTTTTAACTTTTCCATTGGGTCGTTATTTATGTAGATTATTTAGCTGATACATTAGATAACATTGTATTAGACATTTTCATAACATGAAAAAACATCATCATATGTAAAACAAGATCCAGACAGAAATAGATGTATATATATATGTCAAATGTTTGCAGCATGTGCATCATATAAAATCAAAAAAATATACATGTTTGTTTTAATTACATCTGGAGACGGCATGCCTCTCAAAAATATGCAAATAAAAGCCTAGACGACTAATCGGCATGGTGCTCATGGTAGCACGTTACTGCCTGCACTAGCCACCTCAGTAAGCGATGGAGCCGACTCGACACCCCTACAGTGTGCCTCTAGTAAGCCATAGGAACATCAACTAGGCGAGCATAGTCTGGAACCCCACGAGCAATCCCCTCAAGGTTCTGTACCAGTGCGTCCCCCCCGCCCCCCTCACCCTGAGGGTTATAAGCGAGCGTAGTCCTCCTCCCTATCGGTGACATCCCAGCAGGACTCTCTAGGCCAACATCTGCATTCATATAGGACCAGTTGTTAGAACATGCATGTATACCAAAAAATCATAAAATTCATAAAAACCGAAAAGAGTCTTACCCAGCTCCTCATCCCAGTCCTCTCCTTCCGGGAGCGGAAGGTCTGGGTCTCCTGTGAAATCAGTACTAGCATAGGGCCAGTCCTCTATGACGATTAGTTGCCATCGTAGCCATCCAAAGAACTCGGGCCGCCATGAAATTTGTTGGCCGCCCCCTGCCCTAGGCATCAATGCTACCCATCGAGCCATCTGTGGCTCTCTCAATGGTGGATCTAGGACTATAGCCCCTTGGCCTTGGAAGATAGGCAGTCGTTCTAGGAAGAACGATACCAAGATTGATCCGTACCCAAACTGCTTCAGTTTATCCTTTTTGCATTTATTCAATTGCCATTTTATATTCATAGTTACGGCTGCGGCCCAATCAAATATTGTTGGGTTCATACACTCTGACGCCAGGAGGAGCTGTGTTTTGGTAGCCTCGTGCGGTGCCTGCAACCCTGTAGCCCGCGTAATGGTGTGTAGCACCACTGTGAGTGCTAGATTAGGAACAGTATGAATGTCAACTTTGCCACTACCTGATCTTGTTTGTGCTACCGGGCACACCCTCTCCATAACCATCGACATTTTTTCACCAGAAGGCCTGGTGCCTGTCATAATCGAAACTGGAACTCTACGTGACAGTTCGGTAATGAATTAGACATCAGACACTTCGAGTTCAAGTAATTGATCTCGAATTTTAAATTTCTCTTCATCCTCATCCCAGATACTTATAAAATATTGTAGTAATTCGGGCTGAGCCCTGAGACATGGTGTTAAAAATAATTTCTTTAAGCCACAATTTCGAAGAGCATTCATGCATTGCTCATTCTCCATTGCCATTTTGTCTTCATCACCATGCTCTCTTTCCTTCCATTCAATCACCATTTTGCTTTATACCTGCATCAAATTGGTCATAAGCACATTGTAATATCCCTTGGACATTTAAAATAACAATTGAATGGCTCAATTTTTGTTAAATTCAAACAAGATATTGGGTTGCGCAATCGGCGTGGCTGTTTTGATGACAGTCGCACCACCTGGCACGGCCCCTTTGCAAAAAGAGGTCGATTGGCGCAGGTCCGTGCCTAATACCCACACCAACCGTGGAAGCCCTAGATTTGCAAATCCTCCCCTTAGGGATGCCAAATGACAATGGAAAGCTATGGAATATGGCTTAAAAAATGGCTAATGGAAGCGGATCTTACCTGGAAAAGACAAGATCCGGAATGGTGCACTGGATTGTCCACAATCGTCACCGCAAGATCGCAAAGCAAATGGCTCACTATCGCTCTGCAAAGAGGTAAAAGGGTAAAAGGTAAATATGTTTTTACTATTGGTCATATTTATAAATTTTCAAAATCAAATTTATGTTTAGAGACTTATTTTTCCAATATTTCACTATGTTTGTCAAAAAATGGGTTTTATACTTGCTTTTTGTGCAGAGACAGGTTTTCACGCGATTAGGACGACGACACGAGTTGTATTTTATACTTTTTTGGACTCGGTAAAAACACGAAAAAGTCACTACTGGAGTCACCTTTCAGCTATTTTCTGACTCTCTAAAACTGAAAATATCGACGAGTCGCTTGTCGTTTTGAGCTTGTTAAAATTGGCTGTGAAAGGACATCTACCCAGTATACGTTTACCCCTTTTTCGGGTTGGGATGGATTACTTACGAAAAAGGAATACCCTAGCTTATCGCGACTAGGAGGTTCTCTCAGACATAGTTTTCTACCTTTTCGGATCTGAGGGACTATCTACGAAAAGGGACCGCTGGATTTTTCTTTTCCGTTGTCTTTTCAAACTCTCTAAACATGAAAAGACGTCGAGTTCTTCCTTTGTCAGATTCGTTAAAAACTGATGACATTGGACTCCGTCGTAATGACATTACTCGAGTTCCTCCTTCCTAGGGCTTGTTAAATGTACTAGGATGGATTTTTCTAAAGGACAAACTTATATCGCAAGCATATGCTATCCCCTTCAAGCTTGTTTCCAAAAATAATTGGGGTACTCGCCAGAAATGGTGGGGGAAAATGGAACCAGTATCATCGTCGTGTCGATAGTATGTCACTCTTGAACATGGCACTTGTCTGCATTCATGTCGGGGTTGTGACATCTCTTCTCGTTATCTGCTTTCCTCCATGGGTTTAGATAATCTCTTTTGACCGCTCATCTGTTCTTTTCCATGTCATCATGACCTCGGATCCTTTGATGTCAAATACTACCAAATCCAGTGTCGTGCCACCAATATGTTCAAGAGAAGTTGGCCTCTGCATTTCTCAACCTCCCTTTGATTCTCTATTGATCTTGTTTCACAAATATCATGTTCCTCTATCTCGTATCGATGATGTGGGAAACACTATGGCCCACCTTCGATCATAGTCACTTCCTGTCAACTTTAGCTCATTATCCAGGAAGCTGATCTAGATACTCCCTTCAGGTACCTTGGAGCCTATATACCTCAATGGTAGGTTCTTCGTATTCGACGTAAGGTTCTCATTATTGGCCTTCGATCGCATGATTTCATGGGTGTTCGACGCCAGCTCACTGTTCGTATTCCATGGATTGTACCTATAGTACCTTGAGAGTCATCGTCATTATTGGTGGTTTCTCTCGCATCTGTTAACGGCTTTCATTATTTCTGGCAATCAGACGATGTTCTTGCATGTTCGACTTCAGCTCAAATATTCGCATGCTTGAACTTGTACTCCGTTCGGGTCGATATGGAGTGCAAGACCTTGGATCTTGTCTGATAAAATCCAGGCTGCAGATTCTTTGTGGATTATCATGATTTATTACATGACTCATTTGATTGGATGGCTGCGACCATACCTGAGTCTACTTATTGATCCTTCTTTATTGGATGGCTGCGTCCATACCTTGGATCCTGGTTTTTGTACACTCTATTATGGATGGCTGCACCCATACCACATATCATGTATCAAACATATCAGTTGTATTTGTCTTCGCAGGTTTTCTGACGATAGTGTTTTCAGTTGGGTGCGTTCTCATAAAGAATTTCACCCCTCCCTCTCTCTCGGATCTCATGCTTTAGGGGGCATCTGTTACATAGTATTTTGTCATTGTCCCTGTAATCCCTCGTCCTACACATTGGAGGACTATTCTCATGACCTGTGAACAGTAAAATGTCCTAAAAACACCTTCATAGCATCCTCCTGCATAAGGATAAACATTCTCCTGAAGAACATTTCCTCTGAAAAACCCTAAAAACAGATGATTTAGCCTTGGCGCGACTAGCCAGTTCATCCCTCGCGCCAATGGGGGAAATCCACACTAGAGGGTGCACCAGTTGGTGCCCTGTCCCTGTGTTTCACTCGCGCCAAGCCCATTAAGGAATGTTTTTAAAAAATAAATGGCAGAAGCTTGATTCTAAAAAACTCCAGAATGAATCATCAAAAGAAGTTAAGTGGTTTGGCTTCGGATATCCATGTATAGGAAGTGGTTTTCCACCTCTCATGGAACCTTCCTAAGAGATAGGACCTATCCCATGATTATAGGGATCCCAACTTCCCTTTCTCCATCTATAAAAGCTTGCCTTCTCCATTAGCAAGATAGCTAAACTTGTAGGAGGAAAACTATAGCTGGGAAACTAATGAAAGCTGAGCCGAGAAGAACCCTGTAAGAGAGAGCTTTGTCCAAATTCCCGATAGGCTTCATTGAGACGCGCTCCGCTGCAAGCCCCATCGAAGGAAGATCATAGCGTCAGAGCATTTTGTTGTAATCTCCCTTTTTTTCATATTTAATATAAGCGACTCTGATTTTGGTTCCATTCGTGTGTTTACTCTTTATGAAATGAAATTAATTATATCCTCTCTGAATGATATATAGTTACATGCTTTAAGTATTACGTTGTATGTCGTCGTCTCTCTACATGTGTACAGGTGTCCGGATGAAGCAAACGGAAGGAATGTGATCTGTTAGGCTAGAGATGAAGAGAACCGCTTCTTCCTCAACAAAAACAGCGTGGGATTTGAGGTAGATTACTTATCGCGATATTTGTCTTTCTTGTAACTAGGAACCAACGTCATTGCATGATTTTATTGTTTCTAGACCCACTCTAGGGCTAGTGGGATCGCTTCTATCCGTAGAGGGGATTTACCGCCTCAACAGGAACCTTATTTTGAGGTCTAAGCCGGGAGTTTCATTCCACCATAATGGTAACTGCAGGTTTTGGGGGTTGGCATGTGGGCACCCCCAACCACAGCATTTATTATCACGATTAGGATTGGCGGAAGGTTTGGAGGCACATTTTATGTGGCAGAAATTTCCAAACTAACTCCAGTTAAGTGGAGTCCTCCACAATTAGTGGAGCTTTTCTAGGTGTTATTGGGAAAATGAGTTTGAGACTCAATTTTATCCCATTCTGAGTGAATGAAGAGTCATTCTAGACTAATCGGAGCATTATGGAGCCATTGGTACAGAGAAAACATCCATTAGAGGCCTATAACTACATGTATTTTCAAAATTTTTAGCATAATGAAATATGGACATGCCATTGGGAGCTGGACCAGCAAATGTAGCCTAGGAGGGGTGAACTGCTTCATCATGACTGCTGTGTAAATGTTATGTGGTGACTTAATTCTCTATTTTACACTAATGTTCAGTGTTATTTGTGCTTATTTTTATGCTTCTAATTCACTAAAATCATCTACAATTCATGGTTAAATTCCTCAATCCTTAAGAAAACTAAAGAGACAAGTATGCACATGTTTTGTAACTGAAAAGACACTTAGCACAAAAAAACTAATACAGTCCTTTCAAATCAACTATCCCCCTAGGTCAAGTTGTTATATGTGGTAACCTTAGAGACCATTATCGTAGGAATTTTACCCAAGGTAACAATAGGGAGGAAGTCCCTGTTGTACCTAGAGTATACATTGATTAAACTCATTTAAACCTTTTTAAAGGGTATCCTTCACTCGAGATGGCATAAGTGAAGTTACTTGCACTAGATCGTGGCCATTATGCAGGTTTCAGTGTAACTGATTCCACCTACTCTATCTCTATCCATTTTTCAGATTGATCTCTGCGACGTTGGGTTTCATCACCAACTAGTGATTTCACCGTGAAAAGGTTGTTTGCATGGTTTGACTCCTTATATTTATTAGTGTATGTTATTCTCTTGTTTTATTTTTTGCACACCTTAGGTGTGGATTATGTATTTGGATTGTTAATATTGTTAAAATTATTAATAAAATTACTAAAGTTGAATTAGATGGAAAAAATTCTGGAATTTACCAACCAAGGAACCCCTCTTAACGGGTATCCTAATCCTTTTCCTTGCTTTGGAATTTTTATTCCTCCTTATATGGATACATCATCTCTTCCTAGATTCACGATAGGTTTACTGGTATAGTCTTTTCAACCTCATTGGCCTCAAATACTCAAATTTTTCCACCTCAATTGAATTCTTCACCTCAACCGAGTTATCCATCTCAACATCACCAACCTCATGTTTACTCTTTACCTTCTTCACCCAACATGTCCTGATCCCTTTCTTCTTCTTCGCTTGGTAAAATCCTTGATGCTAGTAGCCATGTGGCTAAGAAGAATAAGAAGAAAGATAAAAAGAAGTCAACAATATAAGTATTGGTAATGTTGAGGGACCTTCCAACATACATCGTAAGCCCAAATACCCTTGCAAGCTTTGTAAGGGTGACCACTTCCTTATTATTTGTCCTGTTATTCCTAAGTTCTTGGAAGTATGGTCTAAATATTCTTATCAATTTATTGTTGATCCATCAACTAGTGATTTAAAGGTTTTAGGCAAAAAGGGTAAATTTAGGTTTCCTTATAGGTTATACGAAGGAAGTCATCAAAATCACCTTTTTTCTAGCATGCATGAAGCCTCAAAATTGTTGGAGAACCATATTGTTTCTCAACAATAACTTCCAAATGGTTACCATAAAATTTCTCCCAACCTACCGTCAATTGACGAAGTGATTGATATAATTCCAAATACAGCCAATCCCACTCTTCCATTGGAGAGTGAAACCCATATCACTTAGGTTGATGAACCATTAGTTGTTGAAGTGGTATAATTGATTTCATATTCGATCAATCACATTATCCCTTTAGAGAGTGAAGTAAATATCATTCAAGTTCTTCTTGTTACTTCATATTCTTCTCATTAGGGGGAATTTCACCTGTTTCCACATAACCCCCTCCAAGTACTGAGTTTATTTCCTATGATTGGAATAGACTGAAAAAACCTCATCTCCCTTCTTCCACCCCTTTCCAAATCATTGTGAAGGCTTATGGTAAGAATGTGCATCATACAAATGTAGATGAATGTGATTTTGTTAGTATTGTAGCCTTAACTACTTGGAAAGCTTTGGGTTCCCCTCAGCTTGTGTATGTTACCCAAAATATTTTGGCTTTTAAAAGAACCATTAGTGATCTTTTAGGGATCCTTCCTAAGCTTACCATTACCCTGGAAGGTAATACTGTGTGTATTGATGTTATGGTAGTCCAAGGTCCCTTGTATTTTAATTTTATCCTTGGGTGAGACTATTTGTATTCCCTAAAAGTTTTCGTATCCACACTCTTTTGAGTGATGTATTTCCCTCACAATGGAAAGATTGTGACTATTGACCAACTTTCATTTATTGGTCTTGATTCAACTAACAACCATCTGACATACTGAATGTTCCTGATATGGAAGTGGTATATACCCCACCACGGTTTAATTATGTGGAAACTAGTCCCATGCATTCACTTACCAATAAAAGGGAGCCTCTCTCTGTTTGCTCAACTTATTTTGACCTAGATCCAGTAATTGAATTGGTGAACCCTTTAATGGGGGCATTTAAACCCGATTTTACTATCCCTATTGATTCCCTTGACATGTGTTTCTTTCAGAGAACCATTCTTCCTTCTAATGAAGACTCTTTGAAGCCATGATTGAGGTGTATCCCTTGGCATGTGTTCCTTCCAGTTGGAAGCCATGATCAAGGTGCCTATGAGGATGGTTCTTTTACTATGTCAACCTTCTTAAAAAATGAAACAGGTACTCATTAGGATAGTTCTTTTACTATTTCAACCTCATTAAAAAGTGAATCATGTCATTTTGATCATATTTCCTTTTCTTGTGTCAAGCTCATTAAAAACTGAAACAAGGTGATATGAGCATAGTTCTTTTCTTGTGTCAAGCTCATTAAAAAATGAAACAAATACCTCTCTAACTGAGTTAATTATTTCATATGATCTCGTAAACAAACCTTCATTCCATCCACCTATTAATAACCAAGATTCTTCTTAGGTTAATTAAATGAGGCTTGGGGGGCATGATCCTATAATTAAGTCATTATCCTGGGGGCATGAAAACTTATCTCAAGCATAGTTTTCCTTTGTTTCAAGCTTGTGTAAAAATGTAACCACTCTCCAACATAGTTTTTCTCTGTTTCAAGCTTGTGGAAAAATGAAACCTATCTCGAGTCCATTTCGGTTATTATTTTCAAGACTCATTAAACTCATGAAAAACCTGAGCTTATTTTGTTATTTTTTCAAGATCGTAAAACGTACATGAAAATGTCGAGTTATTTTTTCCCTTTCCTTCTCATTAATTAAATTGAAATTCAGTGATATCAGTACACTTTTAGCACTTTTTCAAACTCATTAAAACTTACGAAAACATGAAACCCCATAGTTATCTTTAATCTCTTTTCTGACTCTCGAAATATGAAAAGATTTTTGAGTATGCTTTCTTATTTCCAATTTGTTAAAGAAAATTAAAAGACATCTACCTAGTATAAGTTTACCCCTTTTACAGACCATGTAGATCATTTACGAAAAAGGTATACTTTGACAAATCTTGGTCAAAAGAGCTATCTCCTGTATTATTTTACCCTTTTTCGGGCTTGAGAGACTAAACTTATGATAAAGGACATTTCAGAGTTTACTTATGTTGTTCTCCTGACTCCCTAAAAATGAAAAAAAAAATGAGCTTTACTTTCTCTAGGCTTGTTAAAATTTCACGTTGAAAATTTGCATGAGTTTTATTTTTGTGTATTTTTAAACTCTTTAAATATGAAAATGGCATCGAGTTACCCCTTCATTGGACTTGTAAAAATAAAACAGTGAAGGACTTGTCAATCATGACAAGACTGAACCACTCCATCCCAGGGTTCGTTAAAAATACTTTGGAAGACTCATCCAAAGGCTTCAAATGAGCTTACAAGACAAGCATATGTCACCCTCCTCAAACTTGTGTAAAAATAAAGAGGTACTTTCCGGTAATGGTGGGGGGAAACTGGAAATAAACATTTGTTTTTGTATCATAAAAGGCAGTATGTCGCTCTTGAACATGACACTCCATCACTTTTGTGTCTGGGTATGGAAATCCATTTGCCTCTCAAATTGATCACACCTTATTGAAAGTCTTCATATTGGTTTTGGGTCTTCTTTTTTTAGTCAAATTCTTCCAAGTCAAAATTTCATGTCGCCGATATTTTCAAGAGAAGTCAAACCTCAATAAAAATTACCTTTCAATTCATAGCCTTCAATCTCATTTGCCATCCCTAAGTCAGTCTTGAATTACTTCAAATTCTCTCTTCAAAACTTGACATGAGTTTCGTGTTGTAAGCCCTCTTGCGACGGATCACTTCCTATCGACTTCAGCTCATTATCTAGGAAGCTTTTCTAGAAACCTCCTTTGGTACCTTGGATCTTGCATGCCTTAATGTCATGTTTGTCACCTTCGATGATAGGTTATCATCATTGACCTTCAATCGAATGATTCTATGAATGTTCGACTTCAATACATTTAAATCACACTTCATAGATTGTATTGGGGTACCTTGAGAACCAATTTCATTATTGGTGGTTTCTCTCACACCTGCTAACACTTCACATCATTGAACAATAATCAGGTGGTTTCTACCATGTTAGACTTCGATACATTCACTCGCATGGTTAGATTTGTACTATGGATTGATAGAGATGAATACCAAGACCCTGGATCTAGTTTCATCCATCCAAGTTGTGTGGAGTTTCAAGATATTCATCATTGTAAATATAGATCCATATTTGATGGTTGTGTCTATATTGTTCCTACTATTGGCATGGATCTTTGTATATTTCCACATTGATTCTTTGAGATACTTTTACTCTTAAGTATGGGAATTCCTACCTCAGTCATGATTATATGAATATATTGTATTTTAACCCTTTTTTTTTTGTTTCATGTCTCCAAACACGGTCTCTAATCCGAAATTTGGAATGATAAAGTGGTTTACTCCTCAAACATATTTTCAGAATTTTCACTCTAGGGGGGAATCTGTTACACGTCATTTTGTCACCATTACGAAAATGACCGCTAATTCAGATCTCTCACTATCCAATGAAGTGTCCCAATAATTCCCCTGGAATGGTGGAAGAAAAATAATCCCAAAGAAAACAAGAATCTTAGATTAGTAAATTTTTCAAGAAACCTAATTTTAGGCACTTGCGCAGTTTCCTAGCCAGTATCTGCGTAACCGCAGTTTTTACCATTGAGGCTTGTGTTGGGCTGGAATTAAGGTATGTTTCCACCCTATGATTACTTCGAATTGTGATACAATTTTGGTATTTCTCCCTCATTTTAAACAATAAAGATAGAAAAGGTTTATGAAAATCAGGGAAATTGGGCTAACGACAAAAGGAAACACTTTTATAATGGAAATTTGACTTATTTTACCTCTGTACGCAAGAAAACAGAGCAGTTGAACCAACATTAAATGGAAGACAACTAACAGACACGGACTCATGGAATCTCCGTAGCCTCCAGAAACTGACAGAAGGCAGAAAGACAGATCCAAGCTCGAGAGCCCAAACGACAGCCACGCGTAGTGGGCTGTCGTCTGGAAAATATTGTTCCACTACGTGAAGACACCTTTAAAAGGACCAAGGATGAACTAGAAAAACATAATTTTTCCTTCTGTAATCAATGCTTCAGGACATAACTGTTCAATTGTATCCCTGTATTATCTTTTGATCCAATCAATAGTTTTGATGTTTTGAGCAATCATCTTTTGAGTTTTCATTGCAATAGAAATTTTGGTGGTTTGGGCCCAGCCCCTGGGAGTCTCTCCACTGATTTCCGTGTTGTGTGTTAGTTACATAATCAATTTCTAGTTATCTGATGCAATTGTAAATTAATTTTTCCACTCAATAAAGTTATGGTTTTTCTTTCCTCCGAATAGTTTAGCATTCGTGCTTTCTGGTTTAGAATAATGTTTTACCGCATTCATGCTTTCTAATTTATAATAATGCTTTATCTATGTTAGATGTTTTCATTTTCATCCAACGCCTTTGCAGTTGATTTATGAATCATAGAATAATTACTAGTCAATGTTATTCATCTTTACGGATTAGATTGTTCCCTCAGTACGATAAGGCATCCAATTCTTAATTAAGTACAACAAGATGTCAATTATTCAGTTTGCAAAGAGAATTCCATTGCAAAATTATCTAAGTAGTTGTTGATTCATTTTATTCATATTTTTGTTCAATTCATTTTAGGTTGTTTTTCAATTCGTTAAGACTATTTTTCAATTCGTCATTACGCTATTCAATTATAAGTTTCTCTCCTTCAGAGTTAGGAAGAGTAGTTAGCTGCATTATGCCATTTTCACGTCTCTTTGAGTTGATTGAATTTCGAGAATTAGAGAATCCTTTTCATAAGAAACGTAGAGTAGCTATCATTTTATCTCACTTTCATATATTGTGCTTACACTCTTGAAATAACAAGACTTACCCTGGGTTGACAATTGGATGAGGAGCTTAGAGGTTGCCTATAATAATCCACCTTTGTGAATTGACAGCTTGCACAAATATCCACTTTGTCTTCCACTGAAAACAACGCAAATGACTTAATGTAAGTAAAAATAATAATTAATTTATAGAAGTCTTGTTGGAGTAATATTTCCCATCCAAAAGGCCTTGAGCCTCTACATACGTGGGCCTCATCCCTCTATTCATGGAGAGAAATTCCTCCCTTTGTGGAACCCTAATCCATCCCTTTAAGGATCTCATCCCTTGAGAAGAGGATCTAAAACCTCCTCCTCCTGGCATATAAATTCATCACAAACCAGAGGGCTAGAGGGACTTCTGAATGTAAACTTATGCTGGTTGAATAGGGCTGGAAATATTGTCACCTAAGGGGAGGATTGGAGACTATCAGGAGGAGGCTTACATCATCAAGGCAAGGTTGTATTGCTTCTTCTTGTTCAAATATTAATACAAGCAACTGTTGTTTTCCTAATTACACTTGCTTTAATTATCTTTGCAAAGTTCCTTGATATTTTTCCTAATTTATAACTGAATATGGGTTTAATCCAATGATATATGTTATGTCACAATTTTCATTTTCTTTGTGCTTCATATTTCTATATGTTATGATTTTATGCATTGTTTGTTCCTATTCATGTAGATATTCCTTTGAAGCAGCGAGGAAAGGATTTTGAAATTGTTAGAAGGACTTCCACAAGCATTTCATAGAAACGTAAGAGGCTATTGCATATCTCATACTTCATAATTTAGTTGTGAATTAAGGAAAGATACCAGTCACTTGTTTTGTTTGTTAATAGATCTCTTTGGAATCTAGGGAGATTTCTCTTGTCTGCAAGAGGCATTCATTCATCATAACACTATTAATAAAAATAAGGGGGATACACCATTATTATACGAAAATAACATGCCCCTCTCATTCAAAAAATTGTTTTCTTCAATTCTTGAGTAGTTATGGATGCTTTTGTATAAAATTATCATCCTCCCATGTGGAATATCCAATGGGTAAGTTCTTCTACTTAATGAGATACTCTGAAATTGATTGATTATGTAGTTGTTGGTTTCTTGTTTTTGTGAATACTTCAGGCTCCAATATTATGATTTTTCCTTCTTTTTCAAGTTCTGGAAATATTGTTTGAATTGGGAGCTTGTCATTGAAAACCTTCTTTAAGCATGAAACATGGAAAACTAGGTGTACTTGAGAAGATGCAGATAGCTCCAATTTGTATTCTATAGTACCAATATTTTGTAACACTTTGTAAGGACCATAATACTTGGGTGATAATTTATTATCCTTCTTAGCTTGCATGAGGGACATTTGTTTTTATGGTTGTAGCCTTAAAAATACCCAATCGTATACATGAAAACTTCTTTCCTCACGATGTTGATATGCGTGTTGTTTCATTCAATTCTACGCTAGAGTGAGGTTATCCTTTAAGAGTTGGAGAACATGTTGTTGGTTCTCGATGTGATATTACACTACTTGAACCTTATAAATTTCTCTTAAAGATGATGTGATGTACGGTGGATGATATCCATAAAGTTCCATAAATGGGGTCATTTTTGCTACAGTATGGAAGGACGTGTTTTACCACATTTCAACCAAAGGTAACCACTTGACCTATTATGTTTGTTTATAATATACAAAGAAACAAAGATACCCTTCCAAACATTTTTTCACTATCTCAATTTGCATGTCAGATTGAGGATGATAAGATGGACTATGAGCTAATTGAGTACCAAGGCAAGAAAATAATTTCATCTTTAAAATTCTAGGGAAAATGGGGTCTTTGTCACTTATAATAATCTTTGGGTTTCCATGTAGCTTTTGAATTGTTTCCATAAATGCAGTAGCTATTGTACTGGATTTAAAAGGATGATATAATGCACAAAAATGTGCATATTTGGTAAGTTTATCAACTACCACCATGATGACACTCTTTCCTTCAAACTTGGGTAAGCCAGTGATAAAATCCATTGGGACCTCCTCCCAATGCTAACTTGGAATGACTAAAGGTTGTAACAAACCCAACGTCTTAATTATCTCAACTTTATTTTGTTAGCAAACAAAAAATTCTGCCACAAACTTCTGAATATCATATCTAAGGCCATCCCAAAAAAAATCCTTCTTAACCCTATTGTAAGTTTTTAAAATTATTGAATGCCCTATGTTATCACTCTGTAATTTCTGAGATTGTGTAAGAAACCATAGATGTAACCACAAAAACACTTTGGAGTTTAGTATCTAGCCTTCCTAAACTCGGAGAGGGGTCTCTCTGTTAAATTTAACTTTGTTGTATTTATGATATTAGGATAGCTATGAATGCTAAATTGTTTGTTTGATTGTTTGAGATTTGTTTTAATTTTTTTGGTTGATTAAATGCATAAACTTCCATTGGGCTATGGATTCTACAACTTAACATGGAAATGTCTCAGATTTTCAAAGGGTTTTCACTGGGAAAGGTAGATGAACTAACTGGATCCTTCAGATTTAAATGAAGTGTAATAGAAGAAATGAAATAGGTTTAATTAAGAAAAAGAGAAATTAAGAATTATTTAACTTAATTTCAAAGGAAAACATTTAAATTATCCACAACCAAAATCAGAGTGTATCTTTCAACAAATTTTGTTCATCAACTTTATGTAAAATAATTCAGATTTAAGAACACATAAGTATGGGAACAAAGAAATAAACACATAGACAATGAGAGAAGCACTTCACCAAATATTCCAACACATGAATCGTGGGAAATAGTCCTTTTTCTTACTGATAAACCCATCAAATGGAAAAGTACAATATCTTCTAGAATGCAAAAATCAACCCTCATTGCTTCAAAATATGAAGTATTTATACAATTATTTACAAAATTCCTGTCATAACTGATCAGGATATATGTTAGGAAAATCTATATATATATATATATATATCTCTTATTACAACCCAATAGGGCAAGTTGGAACTGTTCGAAAGTTGGCCCTGATTTGAAGGAATTTGTTTTTTATCGGTCACTTTGATCCTTGTTGCGTTGTTGATCCTTTGATTGAAGATAGAGTTACTTACTTAATCTAGTAACTCACATAAATTATCCCACCTTTCTTCATTCAGAATAGACAATTTAGTCACCCTCCAGAAGATCTCATCTACTTCAGTGTACTTGGAAAAAGTAGGCTTGATGACAAAAATGTGATTTACCTCATGCTGTATGGTTAAATCATACTCTAGTGCATCAAGAACGTTTTTTCCTATTATGTTTCCCTCTATACCTGAAAACTTGGATATGTCCTTGGCCACATATTTCAATTTCTTGTTGTAGTCCTCGTGAGTGATCAATTTATCATTTATCACAAATAAACTAGGTAGTCCCTTTTTGTTTAGCACTTCAAACTTGTTGAAGAGCCTGTTGACACAAATTTCCAGCCCTTGAAATTTTTCTTCCAACTATAGGATGAGGTTATTTTTGGTCAAAACACTCTTGACCTCAAGTATTATTTCAGTTATGTCTTCAATTCCCACTTCCTCCAGCTCATATTTATTCTTAGAATTCAGAAATCTGATAATATCAGTGGTTTCAATGGGCTTATCACCCATATTTTCTTTGATCTCTTCAATGGTTGTTGTAGCTTTCTATATCAACTCCTTTTGTTCAAAAATTATTTGTATAAAAGGCCAAATTTCATTCATTGAGTTAAGGATGTTTTTCCATATGTTCTCTTTTGGTTGGGCCAAGGTCTAGCCCATGGTTGTCTCTTTTCCCATTTTTTGTATTCTTTCCATTAATATTTGGGACCTTTGTGCCTCAGCCATGTGTGAGGCCTCACTTCTATACCTCTTCTCCTGTAAGGCCTTTATCTATCCCTGCAGCCTCTTGATTTATTCATTTTGTATTGACATATATTTCATTTCTTTTGTAAGTTTGCCTGCAACATTTGTGGGTTAGGTTGGAGGTGTTATTGATGTAGAAGTACCTGTAGTTGGTATTGCTTTGAGGGGCACTGCATCTAAAGGAACCATGGCCAACTGTGAATTTTGTTCTTTTTCTTTGATTAATTTATCCATATCTATTTCCATATTTCTAATTTGTGTGTTCTGATCCATGATCAACTTAAGCATGTCTTCCTTCTAGCTATTTGACTCTCATATTTCTTTTGTCTGTGGGTCCTTGGTTGCTGGCATCTTTAGCTGCTTTATAAGTGCTAAAATATCATCATTTTTCTTCTTGATCAACTCTTCGACTGCTTTGACATTCTCTGGATCATACCCCATATTTATGACTAGTTCTCATAATGATTTTATTCAGGTATCCTTTTCTATACATGAAATATTTTCAAGCTTCAGCTAATATTGAACATTAGTAAGAGACAACTGCAACTTAGAAGCTCCCATTGAAGTGTTAATCAAAGTGGAAAATATCATTTCTCCTATTTTCTTATGCATCTCCATCTAATCGACTGGATGAATGTACTTTGTATCAAATTCAAAGGAGGTCCTTGTGTAGTCAGCAATTGTCTTTGGATGTGGAATATGAGCTTGTAAGAATTCCATTTTCACTCTTCCCTTCTTTGTATCAAAGGCTGAGAGAAACCTGCTTTGAGCATTGGTCGTTTGTTTCCAGAATTGAGTGTAGATGTTGACTTTAAGGATCTCATTCTTGAGCTTTATCTCTTTGTATTTGCTAAAAATATTTGTCTCTTTATCTCCATGAATTAACTCGGATGTTTGGGAAAGCTCCTGATGGTCTTGGGACACTAATGATGTTGTTGGGGACCTATTGTAGTTGCTACAATGCCACCCAAAATTTTGGGCATATTTAAAATTTTGAGTCCCCCTCTGATCGCTTAGCCCATTAAGGTTTTGACCCTGCCTTCAGTCAGTTAATCTCCCCATGACCTATTCCTACCAAACCCTGACGTTTTGCCTATTCATACGATGCACACCACACCCACTTGTCTTGTTGTCTCATGACTGTATTAGATTTTGCAGGGTTTGTTGCTGCAAAGAGCATTGGGAGTTCCTCCATGGACTCGATGCTAGGTTACCCATAGTAGTCATCACCAATCACTGGGGGCACCAAGCTTGGACATATAAGGCTTCAGTTTGGCTTGCATTATGTTGATCATGCTAGGGTTCGAGAGAAACCCTATTTTCTCAAGAAATTCATCCCTTTCCCATTTTACCTAATTCATATTCCCCTGGGGCACATTCTGATATGCATTGCATGAAATCATGATAAAATAATCGAATGTAATTTTACCTCGGGTTAATGATTATTTTCCCTCATCTCAACATGTGCATTAAGGTTTTCAAGGTTTTAGTGAGGTGTTACAAGTCCTACACACATGCAAGCCCATTTTTTCTAGCATGTGCATTGAAACAAAGTGGATACATCTTGTGTTGATGATTAGGGCAAGACTTGAGTTTCATTAGGGTATGGAAAAGGCTGGCTCTCCTCTGCACCTCTAAAACCATAAATTATTATGATCAAGAATCCGACCATGCCTTGAATTAACCTTCACTATCTAGAAATCTTTTCACATAGCGCTTCAAGGCACTTTCTCTAAAATCACATAATCACCCTGGGAAACAAAAAATATTAAATTCACGATTGGTGGTTCCTTTAAATCTTTAAATTTGAATTTGATTTCCAATGTGAAGCATGAGATGATCCATCCATGCAATTTATAACAAATTAATTTCGATTATTTTCATGCTACTAGAGTGAATCAATATTTGTCTTTTTATCTATTCATTGATCCCACATGAAAAGTATCGCGTTAGCAAACTAATTTTTTTATTTCATCTTCTTTGCAAGACACCAATAAAATCTGGCTTGGATCCACATCCAAAAGGGGAACATTTGTACTCGAGGAAAGAAACGCATAGGTCACAAAGTCGCATAGGTCACAAAGTAGCAAAGTCGCATAGGTTGCAAAGTTGCATAGGTCGCAAGGTCGCAAAGTCACATAGGTTGCAAAGTCGCATAGGTCGCAGAGTCACAAGGTCGCAAAGTTGCATAGGTCGCAAGGTCACAAAATCACATAGGTCGCAATGTCACAAAGTTTCATAGTCTGCAAAGTAGGATAGGTCACAAGGTCGCAAGGTCGCAAGGTCACAAAGTCGCATAGGTCGCAAAGTCGCATAGGTCGCAAAGTTGCAAGGTCACAAGGTCGCAAAGTCACATAGGTCGCAAAGTCACATAGGTCGCAAAGTTCACAAAGTCGCAAGGTTGCAAGGTCTCATAGGTCACAAAGTCGCGAAGTCACATAGGTTGCAAAGTCACAAAGTTGCATAGGTCGTAAGGTCGCATAGGTCGCATAGTCGTAAAGTAGCATAGGTCGCAAAGTCACAAAGTCACATAGTTCACAAAGTTGGAAGGTCGCAAGGTTGCATAGGTTGCAAAGTTGCAAAGTCGCATAGGTCGCAAAGTCGCAGAGTCACATAGGTCGCAAGGTCACAAAGTCACAAGGTTGCAAAGGTCGCATATTCGCAAAGTCGCATAGGTTGCAAAGTCGCAAAGTCGCATAGGTCGCAAGGTCGTAAAGTCGAATAGGTCACAAAGCCACACAGGTCACAAAGTCGCATAGGTTGCAAAGTTGCATAGGTCGCAAAGTCACAAGGTCACAAGGTCGCAAGGTCGCAAAGTCACAAAGGTCGCAAAGTCACAAAGTCGCATAGTTCGCAAGGTCGCAAGGTCGCATAGGCTGCAAAGTTGCATAAGTCGCACAGGTCGCAAAGTTGCATAGGTCGCAAGGTCGCATAGGTCACATAGTCGCAAAGTCACATAGGTCGCAACGTCGCATACGTCGTAAAGTCGCGAAGTTGCAAGGTCGCAAAGTCGCAAAGTCGCATAGGTCACAAAGTCGCATAGTTCGCAAAGTCGCATAGGTTGCGAGGTCACAAGGTCACAAGGTCACAAGGTCGGATAGGTCGCAAGTTCGCAAAGTCGCATAGGTCGCAAAGGCGCAAGATCGCAAGGTTGAAAAGTCACATAGGTCACAAGGTCGCAAAGTTGCATAGGTCACAAAGTCAAATAGGTCGCAAAGTCGCAGAGGTCGCAAAGTCGTGTAGGTCGCAAAGTCGCAAATTCACAAAGTCGCATAGGTCGCAAAGTCACAAGGTCGCAAATTTGAAAGGTCGCAAAGTTGACAATTCGCATAGGTCGCAAAGTCACATAGGTCGCAAAGTCGCATAGATCACAAGGTAGTAAGGTCACAAGGTCGCAAGGTCGCAAAGTCACATAGGTTGCAAGGTTGCAAAGTCACATAGTTTGCAAAGTCGCATAGGTCGCAAAGTCACAAAGTCACAAATTAGCATAGGTTGCATTGGTCACATAGGTCGCAAAGGTCGCATTCCACCATTCAGTCACTCCTATAAAGGGAGAAATCATCCAATTTTAGAGAGGCTTCAACGGTAGTAGGCAACATCCTTGTCTCAACCAACAAATATCTCGAAGCTCCAGATACTCTTCCAAAGAAGGATTGGATTGTGACACAAAATGATAAAGTACATTTATGCATGAGAATCCAATCTCAAGACAAGATGGCCAAGGATGTAGACAAGGTCATATATTCATATAATCATCTCCTCAGTGGGTTATATAAATGGTCAAAGTCCATCACACTCCTTCCATCAGGTCACTAGCAACACCTAAGGAATGGAAGGAATTACTACATGAAATGCAAGGATTTCTCGACCCAATCAGACAAGCTTCCAACTCCAACGACTTGCAGGTGACAAGAGAGAACATCACACAGTATGTGGTTGAGCCGGTCGGGGTTCACACCAAATTTTCTACCTTATGAAACTAAGTCAACACCCAGAAAAGCACATTGATTCCATATGCCCTCGAGTGCATGCACGGACACGGGGAAGACATGCCTCAACTGGTCATGATAGATACAGATTACAAAGCATGGCAGACCTGTCTCAGGGAGCATCAACATATTTACACTTTGGCCTTATCAATCAACAGATCATTAGCACATGGTCGATGCATGAGAAATACTATCTCATTTTTTTGTTGCACAACATGGTAGCTTAGGGAAAATTGAATCAGAACCTAAGAGAAACATGAGGGAGTCACTGGGTCACAATTAGCCCTAGGTCGCAATCCACCCTAGGTCATAATCAACCCTTGGTCACAACTTCCCTTAAGTCGCAATGTCTCTTAGGTCGCAGCCTCCCCCAAGTCGCAATCTCCCTTAAGTCGTAATCTCCCTCAGGTCGCAATATCCCTTGGTCGCAATTTCCACTGGGTTGCAATATCCCTTATATTACAATATCTCTTAGGTCGCAACCTCCCCTAAGTCGCAATCTCCCTTAAGTCGCAATCTCCCTCAGGTCACAATCTCCCTCAGGTCACAATCTCCCTTAGTTTGCAACTTCCACTAGGTCGCAATATCCCTTAGGTCGCAATCTCCCTCAGGTCGCAATCTCCCTCAGGTCGCAATCTCCCTCAAGTCCCTTAGGTCGCAACTTCCCCTCAGTCGCAAGTAATCCCAAGAGTCGGCAAAGATCAAAGGTCATGAGAAACCCAAGAGTCACCTTGGCCTATATGTACATATTCTAGAAATTTTGTAAAGGATTTTTAGGGGTTGTAGACTTTTGAGAGAGACACATTGCTTTTTATTGAATGGATGCCTCTTGATGAAGGTGTTGGGTCAAAAGGTGTGGGGCCCGGGATAACTTAATGTGGTGGGGGTTTTAAGTTTTAAACATTAAAACATATTTTTAAATGTATAAAAGCTTGGGTTTTAAAGAAATAAGTGGATAAGCAAGTTTAAGGTTTTAACACGACAAATAGGTGATATTCATGTGTATTATAACCTTTGGCGGGTTTTACTATTAATATTTTATACCCATGGGGATTAGGAAATATATAATGTGGGAAATTAGAACCGTAGGTTAACATAAAATTATGGGTTGGGACTTTATTTAATATAATGGATTTAATATATTACGGGGGGAAGGTTCAAAATGGAATTAATATATAATTTAAGTGGTAAAATGAAATGAATAAGCGGAAATACTTAAAATGCGCTAAGTAAATTGTAAGTTAAGTGCTTGGGCGCGAATAGTGGTGGCCCCATTTTAAACATTTCACACTTAATACTTAGGATAATGCATTTTTGTGGGTTTTTTGGGTATTTTTGTATGAAAGGGGAATTAGTCAAGGGGGTTTTACTTTTCCTAGATAAAAAGTGTTTTAAACCTAAGAAAAGGGATTTTATTAGGGTAAAATGAATGATGAAGGGGAAGGGTTTTTAATGAAGGGGATTCTAATACTTTAGTGCCAATCAGTCATTAACCCTTGGGTCTGGTCCCAACAATAGTAAGATAAATGCTCTGAGCCTTTATAACTGAAGGTTTTTAGTACTGGAGTGCATTTTGGGGAGGGAAATTAGTAATTTACTAGATGATGTTTATACATGCCTTGTGAAACTACTTTCTTCCTATGTATCATTTATTCTACCATTTTTTCCTTTATTTTCATGGGTGCATTTGAGCTTGCAACCCTAAATCCATTTTTCTTTTAAAACAGGAAACTATATAATTCTATCCTTATTTCATCTGAGGGCTCAGATTAAACTGTTGAGCTCCTCATTTATTCTCTAACTATCTACTGATTTTTCAAGATTATATTGTTTGACAAAATCTTGATTCTCTATCTCTAAACATGAAATTTAAAGCATGAAAAATTTATGATTAAACTATTTAACTCTCATGGATTGTGGCATTTAGGACAAGCTGCACATAATCTTATTTGCAAAAGTAAACTAATATTAGTGGCATTTAAACTTGCAACACTTTCACGATCTATTTTTTATGGGGTTCATATTGAATATTCTTTTGATCTTTGTTTCTTTTTGTCCTTTGATTGTTCTTTTAGGACATACCCCATTTTCATTTTTTAATTTGGGAATACATTTGCAAAAAGCAAAGGTATGTACAATATTTCAAGATTTTAACAGAGTCAATTCAAAATTATGAATCCTATATTTATAGGATCCTAACAGAGCCTTCAAACCTTTGGTGCCATGGCTAGCTTTCTTACACCTACTTACACATGCTCGAAGCCTTGGGGATTTATTTAACCTCTTTGCACACGCCGAAACCATGGAGTAGTTTCCCCAGACACCTTGCCCTAATGTTGAAACCCCAACCCTAATGATTGTGTGAGGTTTTGATGGTTACTCCAAGAGGCAGGTTCTCTTAGAACCGGTCATCAGAGTCACATCCTGAGCATCTTTCCTACGAGTCTAATTCATTAGCTAGGGAAATGTGAACATATTGCTTGTGGGGAAATCTAATTAGTTTGAGTGACCTATATCCATAACCTGAATTTTGTGCTCAACATGGCCTTGAATATCTTAATGAATTGTTTTTATGTTTCACGTGTTAATTTTGGATGGGGTGTGAAGGCTTGGCATGGGGGAAAACCTAAACAAAT
The DNA here is from genome assembly GCA_034641835.2 of Pinus albicaulis. Classification (NCBI taxonomy): domain Eukaryota; kingdom Viridiplantae; phylum Streptophyta; class Pinopsida; order Pinales; family Pinaceae; genus Pinus; species Pinus albicaulis. The sequence goes on along the minus strand of CM076572.1, from coordinate 1,163,034,522 downwards.
TGAATATATTTCAGTTTCTGTCAAACAAGAAACAACCACTCTTTCCTATAAAATAAGTCAGGATCCCTCATCCTCCTTGGCATAATGAATGCCAAGTAATAAGTGCTAATGTTCACATAAAAGATAATGAAATTAAATGAAGGGTAAAGTATTGAGAAAGGCTTCTTGCGCAGAGAGGTAATGCAACAACTCTGCCAGGGTACTGACCAGGCTCGCTGGCAGCAGAGCAACGTTTATGATTTCTTGAAGCGGCTCTACCGGGGTGTTGTCCAGGCCTGCTAGCAACGGAGCAACACCATAAACGTATTTTAAATTTTTTGAATATAATAAGACCTCTATCTTTTTATTTGCATCATCGTCAACTACTAACATGAGAGAATTTATATTTGGGTGTTTACTGATCAACAAGATCTAGCTGAGGCACAAACGAAAGGCATGTATGTAAAGGTAAAAGCAACAAAAGAGGTACCCATAGTGCATGTTCAATATTCCCTTACATCACTATCCAAACTCAGACTATGGTAGGGATTTTGGTAGAGATGCTGGATTCTACCAGTGGTTTTCCAATTGTTGTAGCTGCTACAACGCCACCCAAAATTTTGGGCATATTCAAAATTTCGAGTCCCCATCTGATCGCTTAGCCCATTAATTTTTTGACTCGGCCTTCGGTCAGTTAATCTCCCCATGACCTATTCCTACCAAACCCTGTCATTGTTCCCATTCATACGATGCACACCACACCCACTTGTCTTGTTGTCTCATGACTATAGTAGGGATTGCGGGGTTTGTTGTTGCAAAGAGCATTGAGGGTTCCTCCATGGATTCGATAATAGTTTTCCCATTGTAGTCATCACCAATCACTAGGGCACTGACATTAGACATATAAGACTTCAGTCTTTCTTGCATTATGCTAGTCATGCTAGGGTTCGGGAGAAACCCTATTTTCTCAAGAAATTCATCCCTTTCCCATTTTACCTAATTCATATTCCCCTAGGGCACATTCTAATATGCATTGCATGAAATCATGATAAAATCATCGAATATAATTTTACCTCGGGTTCATGATTGGTTTCCTTCATCTCAACATGTGCATTAAAGTTTTCAAGGTTTTAGTGAGGCGTTACAAGTCCTACGCACCTGCAAGCCCCTTTTCTCTAACATGTGCATTGAAATGAAGTGGATACATCTTGTTTTGATGATTAGGGAAAGACTCGAGTTTCATTAGGGTATGGAAAAGGTTGGCTCTTCTTTGCACCTTTAAAACCATAAATTATTATGATCAAGAATCCAACTATGCCTTGAATTAACCTTCACTATCTAGAAATCTTTTCACATAGCGCTTCAAGGCACTTTCTCTAAAATCACATAATCACCCTGGGAAACAAAAAATATTAAATTCACAATTTTTGGTTCCATTAAATGTCTAAATTTGAATTCGATTTCCAATGTGAAGCATGAGATGATCCATCAATGCAATTTATAACAAATTAATTTGGATTATTTTCATGCTACTAGAGTGAATCAATGTTTGTCTTTTTATATATTCATTGATCCAACATGAAAATTATCTCTTTGGTAAACTAATTTGTTTGTTTCATATTCTTTTTAGGACACCAAGAAAATGTGGCTTGGATACACATCCAAAAGGGGAACACTTTTACTCGAGGAAAGAAACGCATAGGTCGCAAAGTCGCATAGGTCGTAAGGTTGCAAAGTCACATAGGTCGCACAGTCGCATAGGTCGTAGAGTCACAAGGTCACAAAGTTGTATAGGTCGCAAGGTAGCAAAATCACATATGTCACAACGTCTCAAAGTCACATAGTTCACAAAGTCGCATAGGTCGCAAGATCGCGAGGTCGCAAAATCGCAAGGTCGCAAGGTCGCAAAGTCACATAGGTCGCAAAGTCACAAAGTTACATAGTTCACAAAGTCGCAAGGTCGCAAGGTCACATAGGTCACAAAGTCACAAAGTCACATAGGTTGCAAAGCCACAAAGTCGCATAGGACCAAAGTCGCAAAGTCACCAGGTCGCATAGGTCACATAGTCGCAAAGTCGCAAAGGTCTCAAAGTCGCAAAGTCACATAGTTCACAAAGTCACAAGGTCGGAGAGGTCGCAAAATTTCAAAGTCACATAGGTCAAAAATTCGTAAAGTCGCATAGGTCACAAGGTCACATAGGTCGCATGGTCTCAAAGTCACAAAGTCACATAGGTCGCAAAGTTGCATAGGTCGCAAGGTCACAAAGTCACAAAGTCACATAGGTCGCAAAGTCGCACAGGTCACAAAGTCGCATAGTTCTCAAAGTCGCATAGGTCGCAAAGTCGCAAGGTCACAAGGTCACAAAGTCACATAGGCCACAAAGTCGCAAAGTCGCATAGTTCACAAAATCGCAAGGTTTCAAAGTCGCATAGGTCGCGAAGTCATATAAATCACATAGGTTAGAAAGTCACATAGGTCGCAAAGTCGCATAGGTCACAACATCGCATACATCTCAAAGTTGCAAATTTGCAAGGTCGTAAAGTCTCAAATTCGCATAGGTCGCAAAGTCGCATGGTTCGCAAAGTCGCATAGGTCGCAAGGTCACAAAGTTGCATAGGTCGCAAGGTCACAAAGTCGCATAGATCGCAAAGTTGCAAGGTCTCAAGGTTCCAAAGTTGCATAGGTATCAAGGTCGCAAAATCGCATAGGTCGCAAAGTCACATAGGTCGCAAACTCGCATAGGTCGCAAAGTCACAAATTTTAAAATTCGCATAGGTCGCAAAGTCGCAAGGTCGCAAAGTTACAAATTCGCATAGGTCACAAAATTGCAAGGTGTTAAAGTTTCATAGGTCACAAAGTCGCATAGGTCATGAAGTCGCAAGGTCCCAAGGTCGAAAGGTTGCAAAGTCACATAGGTCGCAAAGTCGGAAAGTCGAATAGTTTGCAAAGCCGTATAGGTCGCAAAGTCGCAAAGTCGTAAATTTGCATTGGTCACATAGGTCGCAAAGGTTGCATTCTGCCACTCAGTCACTCCTATAAAAGGGAGAAATCATCCAATTTGAGAGAGGATTCAAAAGTAGTAGACAACATCCTTATCTCAACCAAAAAATATCTCGAAGCTCCAGATACTCTTGCAAAGAAGGATTAGATTACGACAAAAAATGATAAAGTACATCTACGCATGAGAATCAAATCTCAGGACAAGATGGCCAAGGATGTAGACAAGGTCATATATTCATATAATCATCTCCTCATTGGATTATATCGATGGTAGAATTCCATCACACTCCTTCCATCAGGTCACTAGCAGCACCTAAGGAATGGGAGGAATTACTACATGAAATGCAATGATTTCTCAACCCAATCAGATAAGCTTCCAACTCCAATGACTTGCAAGTGACAAGAGAGAGCATCACACAATGTGGTTGAGTTGGTCAGGGTTCACACCAAATTTTATACCTTGTGAAACTAAGTCAACATCCATAAAATCGCTTTGATTCCATATGCCCTCGAGTGCATGCACGGACACGGGGAAGACATGCCTCAACTGGTCATGATAGATACACACAAAAAAGCATGGTAGACCTATCTCAGGGAGCATCAACATATTGACACTTTGGCCTTATCAATCAGCAGATCATTAGCACATGGTCGATGCATGAGAAATATTGTCTCATTTTTTTGTTGCACAACAAGGTAGCTTAGGGAAAATTGAATTAGAACCTAAGAGAAACATGAGGGAGTCCTTGGGTCGCAATCATCCCTAGGTCGCAATCCACCCTAGGTCATAATAAACCTTGGGTTGAAATTTCCCTTAGGTCGCAATGACTCTTAGGTCGCAACCTCCCCCAAGTCGCATTCTCCCTTAAGTCGCAATCTCCCTCAGGTTGCAATCTCCCTTAGGTTGCAACTTCCACTGGGTACCAATATCCCTTAGGTCGTAATATCTCTTAGGTTGCAACCTACCCTAAGTCACAATGTACCTTAAGTTGCAATCTCCCTCAGGTCGCAATATCCCTTAGGTCGCAAATTCCACTGGGTCACAATATCCCTTAGGTCGCAATCTACCTCAGGTCGCAGTCTCCCTTAGGTCGCAACTTCCCCTCAGTCGCAAGTAATCCCAAGAGTCGGGGAAGACCAAAGGTCACGGGAAACCCAAGAGTCACCTCGGCCTATACGTTCATCTTCTAGCGATTTTGTAAATGATTTTTAGGGGTTGTGGACTTTTCAGAGAGACACATTGATTTTTATTGAATGGATGCCTCTTGATGAATACAAAGAAGTGTTATTGGATCTCACTATTGAATCCAATGAAATTATCTTGTGTGGTTATCCTATGAATATGGTCTCTTCGAATGAGTGAATGTTTCTTTCAAATATTGGTGCACATTTCTACTGATGTATTCCCTTGTTTTATGAGCTTCCTTGCAGCACGTTGATGATATATGATGTTCTAACTTAAAGAAATGTTGATGAGCTGCTTTGTCGATGTTTGCTTTAAATATTATTGGGACGTGCATAGTTGATAAATGAAACAATTAAACATTGTGAACTTTTTCTCATTTTTAAAGTGAATCTTGCAGTAAGTATGATCTTGGTAAATGTTTGCTAACAATGCTTTTCATAAGTTTCATTCTTTAAATTCCACTTTTCTAATCATGGTATTATGTTTCACAGGGCATTCGTCAATCACTGACTTGTATTCGTTCAACATCCATGCATTCTCCATCTCAGTGAGTCCCCTCTCTATTCGAAAAAACATCTTCACCAATTTAATGGTAACCGGGCCTACATACCGGATGGGATCCCCAAACCAAACAGTGTAGAGTCTAATTTGGATTCTGCACCGGGGAGATCCCCTTACTGTTGGTGAGACATTTTCAACCGTCAATACGACCCTGTGAATTTTCTACTTGATTGTGCAGAATAAAGTGGATCTATGGTGACTATGGTGGCTTATTGTTCTACTTATTTTTCCAAATCTTTCTTAGGACTCCTTTTAGCTCTCTTTCTATAGATTAATTTAAATTATTTTTCTAAGCTCCCTACAACTGAAGGGGGTCCTTCCTCTCTTTCTCTCTTCTTTGTCTTCTCTTGAGGAGTAGGATTTTGTGAAGTATAGGTGGACATGATCTTCTCCTCTGCTTCTTGTAAGGTGTTCTCTTCCCATTCCAACTTATTCATGTCCCTTTAAATCTCTAGCCTTTGTGTGTGCACATACGGAGTGGTTTTCTATTCTATCCTTAGCTTGGAGACTAGGAAAAATGGGTCATAAGACCATGTGAAGCTCAAAGTGAAATTCGTTTTTTTCAGGAGCTTATCTGCTTCTTAACCAGCTGCCCTACAATTACAAATAAAGGGACCAACCAGTGTCTTTATTCTGAACTGAGAATTATTTTTGGATGAATCAAAATGTATTTCATCAGCATTAATCATTTGTGTTATGTATTCTAGAGAAAATACTCTCATTGGGAGGTATTTAGGCAATTTGTATGGTGGCATCTCATACCCATACACTCTTATTTCTATGTAGTTCTGATATATGTTCCAATCTCCTATTTTGGCTTGCTCAGTTAGGTGCAAAATTTTCTTAATCTCATCATTGATTCTTGACTCTACATTGTTGGTCAACATACTCATGACTGGATGAATGAACTGATTTATGTAACCTTTGAAGGTGTACTCATCTGAATCTTTCCTCACCAAAGAAGTTCAAAAAATCATTGTTTGTGGGTTTCCTTCTTCATCTTACTTATGTAGTGAGAATGGGAACCTTTCTGCATGATAATTATGAACATGTAGGAAAGAATTGAGGCATACTTGAATTTTCCTTCAGTTGGTAACTTTAGGAATTGTTTTTTTATTCTGTCAGAAATAAATTGAATAAAATTAAACATAACAGAGGGTTTTTTATCAATAGAGAAAATTGACAGAAAACCTAGGATAGGCTCATCTATCCATTCATCAGAATAATATCCTAACAGACATGAAAGAACATAAATTATTTTCTTGGCTTCGTCAGGAAACATGGATGCAGCATAAGGTGGATTCTTCTTGGGCAATTGGGCATTTTCAGGTAGAAAATTTTCAAAATTTTCGGCCCTCTTGGAGAAATATAATTTTTGGTACAGGTCATTCAAAGATTCTACTGAAAAAGGGGTGCTATATTATGTCTGAGGGACCTGCATCATCTGATTTATTTTTTATGGGGTGATGGTGAAAAAAACTTCCCGACTTGGGGCCACAACAACTCTCTAATTGGGAAAATAGCAAGCATGGAAATTTATAATGAAATCAGGTAAATGATAGGTCTAAGGAAAAATATAGAAGGGAAAATTGGACTCCTAGAGTCCAATTTCATCAGTTTGATCAATGAAATTGTCCTCGAACCAACAGTATAACTAGAACAGATCAAATTCACATTTGATCTCTTTGATTTTATAATCCCTGTCTGCAAGGGGAATATGGTCAAGATTCACTGTAGGAGGGAGCAATGGGTTGATTATATTATCATTATCTTTCTTCTTTGGAGGCATTTTAACTATTCAAATTGCAGGAAAGGGAAAATTGATAGTGGGATATTACAATGGATTTTTAGATATTTGGCTAAAGGTGGCAACAATGTCTTTTTCCTGTTCTCAACTGGTTTCTTTGTCGTTTACGAAAGCTTACTATGTTAGCACAATTTCGAAAATAATACAGAGTGAATTTTTTTTTATCAAATGGAGTGAAAATGGTGCGCAGAGGGTTTTTATGGTAATTGCATAGTCCCATTAGAGGAGCGAAGCCGTTATTGAATTCAAACGGTTATATCGGGAAACATTAATTGTGTAATGGACATGGCCAGGTGTTAGGATAGGAGTGGAAAGGAGCATGCGGATATTGATGGCGGGAAAAGAGAGAGGGTTGGCATTTTTAGAGGGGGGTCAAGGTGGTAAGCGGTTTGTGAGGGGAGGGTGAAAAATAACGCAGAGGTGACATGTAGATGTGGGACTGATAGGGAGGAAACCGCTTTTCGGATCGTCCCCCCACTGATAAAGATAGGATGGACAGGAGGGTGTGAAAAACACTATCAGTGATTGATTTGTCAAGGTGTTTATCGGGCCACTGATTGGAGTGCGCACTTTAACCATATATGACAAAAAACCTTTTTGTCGCTTGCAAACAGTATAACATAGGCCCAACACTTAGGATAAAAAACATTTTCTCTCAAACTTAAGATAAAATCACAATTTATATAATGTTTCTCAAACTTAAGATAAAAGAGAAATAATGAGCCTAAATCTATGATAAGATCCCTTTATGTAAAATCAACCCATTTTATATCCTTTGACCCCTTTTTAACTTAATTTTTTTCCTAACCTAAGACTAATTTTGACCAGTCAAAGGGTGCATTTAGATGTGTAGACCATTGTTTTATTTTCTTTGAGGGGAAAATCACCTAATCTAATCCTATCTATTCATTTTTTATTAATCCAACTTAAACAATTGGATCAACTTATTCATATACCTAACTAACATTAGCCATGATTATACAGTTTGGCTCACTTATTCTCTAATCTAATTAACAAAAATTGAAACTTGTTTGACCATGATTACACTGTATGATCTAAACAATGACTCGGGGTTGTGGCATTTTAAACAAGCTGCACACAACATTCTATTTATTCTTAAAAACAAATTATTTATCTGGTAGTGGCATTTGAATTTGCATCACTTTCATATTTATTTTTATTTTTTCATAGGGTTCTTTCATCATCATTTTTTATTCTTTTTCTATTTTTCTTTTCTTTTCTTTTTATTTTCTCTTGCTTTTTTTTATTTAAAATACCCTCTTTTCATTTTTTCCTTATTTTATATATATATATATATATATATATATATATATATATATATATATATATATATATATATCATTTGCAACATGCAATATTATTTACAATTTCATATGACTAAGAGAAAATATTCAATCATCTTGTGATCCTATGGATTATAGGATCCTAACACCCTCCTAAGGGGGAGGTGTGCAATTCCAAAAGAATATTTTGTTTGAGTCGGGAATTCTTACAAATATATAATCGATCTTGTACCATAATGAATCATTTTTCCTGGTAAATGTATCATATGTACTGGGTTCTTGTTGCAACTTTTGAATGAGTGTCCACACCTCTTCATCATTCTTCCATTCATACTTTGCTTCAGTTATCCAACCAATTTGGATAATATAAATGGCACAGAGAAATGCTTCCACATCCTCATCATTTCTTGAGAGTGAATCTGCAACAAAATTTTGCTTCCTTTTTTTGTAGATGATTTTGAATTCATAACCCAACATCTTTGTGACCCATTTTTTCTACTTTTATAAAAATAATATTTGTTCCAAAAAGTATTTAAGACTATCATCATATATGTTTACCTTCAAGTGTCTTCTCATTAGGTAAGGTCTCCATTTGTTTCATGCATGTAGTATTTCCAACATCTCCTTCTCATAAATAGGTTTATGTAAATACTTTCCCTTTATTGTACGAATTTCAAAAGAAATGGGTCTTCCTTCTTGCATTAAAATAGCACCAATTCCATTTCCTGAGGCATCGCATTTCAAAATAAAGGTTTTTTTAAATTCTGGTGTAGCTAATACTAGTACTTAGCACATTGCCTCTTTAATATGTTTAAAGGCCTTAGTTGCTTTTGGATTCCAATAAAATGCATCTTTCTTGAATAATGTTATAGGAGGCGCAAATATTCTCCCATAATTTTTAACAAACTTGTGATAATACCATGTCAACTTGAGAAATCCTTGAAGATTCTTTGGGGTTGTGGGGATTTTCCATTCCTTAATGGCTTTAATTTTGTTAAGGTCTACCTTAACACCCTCATGAGATACAATATGACCCAAATATTTTAACTCATATACTCTAAAGAAACATTTGGAGGTTTCTCCTCCAATAGTTTGAGCACCCTATCGACAGGTTGAACATGCTCCTTCCAAAACTTGTTGTAGATTAGCAGATCATCAAAAAATACTAACACAAATTTTCTATGGAAGGGTTTGAAAATGGAATTCATCAAACTTTGAAATTTGGAAGGTTCATTAGTAAGGCTAAAAGGCATGACCAAAAATTCATAATGAACTTCATGAGTTTTGAATGTTTTTTTCATGATTTCTTTAGTATTTATTCTAATTTGATGATATCCTGAACAAAGATCCAACTTAGTGAAGTAAATTACTCCATGTAATTCATCCAAAAATTCATCAATGAAAGGAATGGGTTTTTTATCTTTAATAGTGAGCTTGTTGAGCCCCCTATAATACGTACACATATGCCATGATCCATCCTTCTTGTGCACTCATACTACTGGAGAAGAGAAATAAATTTAACTATGTTGAATTATACCAACCTCTAGCATTTCTGCAACCATACGTTCAATTTCACTCTTTTAGGCATAGAGATATATGTAAGGCATGATGTTTGGAGTTCCAACACTTGCTAAAATCAAGTGAATAGAATGATCATAATAACAAATAGGTGGGAGGCATTTGGGAGTATCAAATACCTTGGAATGATTGTCTAATTATTTTTAGAGATATGGAGAAATAGATGATTTTGATGTTTGAAACTCTAGATGGAATAATTGTGAAATTATGCCCTATTGTTCTTTCTTCAAAATATTTTTCATGCCATTAGAGATGATTATTTTCCCTCGTTTCTCTGTGATTCCCCTTAATTCAATTTCCTTTCCTTCCCAAAAAAAAATCAAGAAATGTTCTTGAAAATTAAAATTTATCATCCCCAAAGATTGTAACCATTGGAGTCCTAGTACAACATCAGCACCACCTATTGGAATGGTAAGAATTGGACTTTTAAATACATATTCCTCCATGGTTAGCTTGATATCAACACACTTTCCATAGAAAATTATAGTTCCTCCACTTGCAACCATCACTTGACACTCTGGAGCTTAATTCCTTGGCTATCTTATAATGAATAAAATTATGGGTACTACCTTAATCAATCAACACTAGTACCTTTTTATTCTTGATATATCCTTCTATCTTCAGAGTTTCAGGAGTGGTAAATCCTAATGTTGGGTGTAGGAATTACACTTAAGAAAACTCCTCAACACTTAATTTTCAACCCGGGGGATTCGTAAACTTAGAGACGAAGCACAGGCAATGCCAAAGATGGTATGAATCTTTCTGATATAAATCCCTATTTTATTTGAAGGAAATATTTCAAAATCAAATCAAGACGAGAAAAAGATAACTTAAGTCATCAAAATAATCCAAGACTGAAACAAGAAAGAATGCATTTGAAAAAATGAGATCAAAGATAAAAAGGCAATCACTCTAGCTGATTATGCTTAACTATTAAGAGTGTGTTTCTCTTCAGCAAAGGCACTTTAGTAGTCTCAATAGATGGGCCCTTAAATCTACTTCCTTAGATATTTCCTTCTTGCATTAATATATCCTGCACTAGTGCAGGATCAGAGTTTTATGTAGAAGGTATAAACTATGTCTTTACTGAAGGTTTTTCTAGTTCATGCAAGGACTCGAATTATTCAAGGTTCAGAGCACTCAGATCTTGTGACAAGAAACTAGTTCTTACACCTAATCAGAGCTTCCTGCACTTAGCTTTTGATTCTTGAAATGATTGTTTAATTGTCGCAAGTGTTACTTTGTTGTAAAACCAGATTGCATATATGAAAAGTAAATGTTTCTGAATTTGACGAAGTGCAGAGATAAAGAAAAATAAACATATATCCTGTCATAATCATTCAATGAAAGAAAGTTGCGGAAAGTAAATAAAGACTTGTTGTAACACACCAACGTGCGTTGGTGCAGGTGTATGTTTCCTTCTTGGACCAGGTGGGAAAGCAAATCAACCAAAACAGTAGAAAATAAATGTCACACCAACGTGCACTGGTGCAGGATGATTTCTCCTGCTTGGACCAAGCGAAGAAAGCCAATCCGAAATCAGTGCAGGAAAGTAAATTGCAGGAAAATAAGTTGTAGAAAATAAATTGCAGGAAAATAAATTCTATTTGCTTCACACAACGGATATGTTTCACACAGACAAGAATTTATGCGCTAAAAGCTAAATCACACTTTAAAAATAAAACATAAATTACAGAAAGAAGAGAATGGGGAAAATGTGTTGGGTTGGCTGGGCCCTAGCCAACCAGCGCATTTCCCTCTTAAGCGAAAACGTTACTCAGCACTTAATTTAATTAATCAACCAAACCATAAAACACGATTCATGAAGCCGAGGCAAAATTCCTTTTTATTAGATCATTGAGGCAAATACATGCGTGAATACACGTTCAGCCCAGATTTGGGTGATAAAAAAATAACCTGCTATCACCTCTCTATTCTTTTCTATTCTCCAAAACTTTCGCTACCAAGTCCTATTTACAAATTACATTATATAGATCTGTTGGCCGAAGGCCAAAACAGATCGTTCAACTGCTTCATAACAAAAATGCAGAATTCAGATTGTTCAGTATTAAAAATAAAACGGTTTTGCAAAACTGGCCATAACCAATCTTCAGCTTCCACCCTTCATGGATCTAATCTTTGGCTGCCTTCGGATTAAATGATGTCGTGGCGAAAACTGCTTGATTCAAGGCGGTGATCGAGAGGGTTCGGCTTTTCCGTGAATATCTTCTGTGCTGCTCACGGTACAGGATCTGATCCTGCACTAGGATCAGCGATCACAATAAGCATTCTAACCACCAAACAACATTGGAGATATCGATAAGTTACAAAGAATAATTTAAAAGTAAGAAATCATGTAATAAATATTTAATAAATGCTAAATCGAATAAAAATATGAATAATAAAGGTTTGTACAAAATATGTTACCATGCTTGGACTGGTACAGGATGAGGGTGCATAAAGGAGGTGAAACAGGGGTAAATAGTTATGATTTAGGAAGGGAAAAGTAGTAAAAAGAGAGAAAATTAGGGGGCTAACATCCTCCCATCCATAATTTTTTGTGTGTCCTCACGCAACTCTTTACCTCTGCAAAAAACTTCAAAAATGTGAGCGTTCCAGCTCACTCCTGCTCTGGCATACTATCATCAGTCTGCAGTGTTTCATAATTCATATTTTTGTTGTTATTCAATTTCTTTGTCACCTTTTTAGGCCATCTGAAACATTTTGAAGCACGGTACTTCCATACCTTGACTTCTCCTTTCTTCTTTTGCATCTTCGCCGTGAACTCTTCCTTATTCTGTTCTTTTTCTTCCTGTGTTTTGGCTACGAGCTGCTCTAAATTCTGTACTTGAAGCTCAAGCTCAAGTATCCGAGTAGCAGAAGCTATCGAATATTCTTCCTTTTCTATCTCAACAGGAGCTATATTTTCTTCAGGGACCTCAGTATCCCTTGGATTTTCAGTCAACACTTCTTTTTTTTCTGGTTCTTTTTCTTCTTCTAACTCTTCCGGTTCTTCTTCTTCTTCTTTCTTTTCCAGTTCTTCTTCTTCTACTTCCACTTCTTCCAGCTCTTCTTCGTCCTCTAACTCTTCTGGCTCTTCTTCTTCTCCTTCTACTTCTATCGGTTCTTCTTCGTCTTCTAACTCTTCTCGCTCGTCTTCTTCCTGTGTCGGTTCTTTTTCTTCTTGTGTCGGTTCTTCTAGTTATGGTTCATCTTCTTGCACTAGTGCAGGAGGGGACTCAACGTCTTGTGGAGACTATGGTTCTACACCCATACCAGGTTCATCATCCTTTCCCCAGATCTGTTTAAGAAAATCGGCCAACAATATATCGTCTTTGACCTCTACAGATTTTGCTGCGTCCGCAAGGACTGATAGAAAATTGTCTTCCTCAGGGGTTTGTTCATGTACTGGTGGAGATTTTTCAATAGGTATACCCGTTGTCTTCTATTTCTTTGGAGATGGAACAATTTTTTCTGTTGATTTCTCGGTTTGTTTCCTTCTTGCACTGGTGCAATAAGGGCTTCTCTTTGCACTCTTACTCGGTCCTTTTCTCGTACAGGTGGGGTTCTCTGTTTCCTTTAGTTGTTCTAACAACGTCTCCGAGGTCATTTTTTTAGTCTTCAACTATTTCTGGACCAAGATCTTGATCAGGCCGTGATGATACAATTTCTTATCGACCTGGTCCGCCCGTGCTCCCTGTACACCCTTGGTCATCTTCTCTAAACTCTTAAGAAAAAAGTAATTAAAATCCATCCTCCATCGGATGTGTCGGTCGGGTTCAAAAGGTTGTAGCATCCTGAAATGATACACAAAGGTGAGGGAGTACCTCCCCTCACAAGTCACGAATTTCTGAATAAAGAAAAAGGAGGTCTCGCCATTGTCCCAGCAGGGCGCTACGTTAAACTCCTTTCTTCCAGTTTACATTCATGTATTTATCAACAACAAAACGCTGCCAGTGCTTCCTCTCGAGCTTCTGATTTTTAAAGTACTGCACACCAGTGTTCTGTAAACCCGTCACTGCTGCTATTTATTTTTCCCTGACTTTAAATCTCAAGGGCCCAATCTTTACATGACCGTTTTTAAAACTCTGTGAAAACTGTAGGGCCACCTCCTTGTTGTGCCCGTTAAATTTTTGCAGGAACGGAAGAAAGCTTGAGTCTTGCAATAGTGCAAGACTATTGCAAAACTCGACGGTCTAATCTACCTCATTGAGGGATGACGGTTCACAACGAATAGATGGAATTGCTGCTAACAATTATGAACAGTCCAACGAAAGTTTCATGCAACACCGAACAATTGAGCTTTTTATAAATAGGGATCCAACCGTCTCCCATCCCTTCTATCTCATCACTAATTCCTTCCACCAAAATAGCCGCAGCTACGCGGCATCTTTGAATCGTGTCGGATTGGTACTGGTGGCGGCGGTTTTAACGGCTAGGTAAGGGAATGATATGAGTGAAAGGAAATTAAGGTTATGGCGGAATAAGGAGTGATTATGTCTAAGAAACGGTTAAATATTCGCACATTCCTTCATAATTCAAAAAAAATCTTTAGCATTCATTAAAAATAATTATGACTCTTAACTCTTAAAAAAATCTTTGTACTTTGAAAATATTTCTCCTAGTTGATATGATAGCATAGGTACTTATTACAAAATGAAAGAATTTTCTTATAATTTCTATGATGACGACTTTCCTATGGCATACACTTCTGAAAAGAAGAAATATTATGCTTCGGATGAGTTGCATGCTTGCAATGTTATGCTTACACCGCTAAGCTATTCTGCTGTTATCTGTTTACATTGTTATATAGGACAAATGCTTGCACTGGTGCAAGAAAAATATTTGAAAAACAAAGAATTTAAATAAAATATAGGCTAAACTTCTGACAGCTTCCTCAATTCTGGAATTTTGCTTCATCCTTTCTTGATGCTTTAGAGCATATCCTTTTGCTCTGTGTATAAGGTTCTACAATAAATTCACGAGGGAACAAAGAAGTGGGAAAGGGGAATTTTTAGAATGGGAAGGAATTTCATTACAGGGATTCCAGGAATAGTACCATAGAGGGAATAAACAGAAGTGGGATAGGGAAAAAAAAATCCAGGGGTAAGTGGGATTTTGTTTTACGAAACGGATAGGGTAAATTTAGAAGAATATGGGAAGGTAAATTATACTAGGATTTCAAGAAGAAAAATGAGGGATCATTACGAAATGGGATATGAAGAAAGGTAGAAAATTTTCTGGAAGGTCTGCCTGCACTGGTGCAAGAACAAATAACTGCAGCGAGAATTAAGCGTTACTTGAAAATAAAAAATATCCATGATAATTACCCCAATTGTATAAAGGTTGGCTCTATTGAACCTGCTTTTACTTCGGTGGTTACTAGAATATCTGAAGATCAAGCAACATTCTCTTTTTATTAGAAATTTGTGATCTTCGAGCCAGCAAGTTGGTTTTTAGGTTGACCCTTCTGCAATCATGTCAGCGAAATGATTTTCACAATTACAGGAAATTATTTTTTCTTTACTTATTTTTTAATTTTTTTATTAAATTTATTTTTTCTTTGAGAAGAAGAAGAGTTCATGTTTTCGAAAGGTTTTTTTTACTGTTTACCACTACCGTCCCAAATTGCTGTTGGACTTGCTATGTAAAATCTTTCTTGCAAGCGGCTGAAAATACTTCTTTAATCTATGCCCATTTACCAAGAATACTGAATCTTGTACATCAATAATTTTGACTTCTACTGCTCCATTCTCGAATACTTGGATCACTTCATAAGGTCCCATCCAACGTGTATGGAACTTCCCTTTAAAAATTTTAAATCTAGAATCATAGAGGAGTACCCAATCACCTGGTTGGAACTGCTTTTTTCTGAATAATCTTGTCATGCCACCTTTTCCGTTGCTGCTAAATTAATATGTTTTGTTCAACAACATCTCTACAAAATTCATCTAACTCATTTAATTGAAGAAGAAGTTGTTGTTGTGCCTTGGAGAGATCTGATCCTAACTGAACTGCAGTTCTGAAGGTTTTGATCTGGAACTCAATCAATAACAGAACCTGTTTTCCATATACCAGCTCATATGGTGTATGTCCCGTGCTATTTCTCCAAGTGGTTCTGTATGCCCATAAAGCTTCTAGTAATATTTCAACCCAGTCTTTCTGATGCATATTAATTATCTTTGTAAGAATGGACTTGATCACTTTGCTTGTAGATTCCACCTAGCCATTTGCTTGCGGGTGATACGGCGTGGATTTCCTGTGCCAGATATTGTATTGCTTCGTCACACCCTGTACCAGATTAGAAATAAACTGTGGACCATTGTCAGAAACAATTTCTCTAGGCACACCAAATCTAGTAAATATTTCAGAAAAAATAAAATCAACAACAACTTTTTCTATAGCAAAAGAAACAGCTTTAGCTTCTACCCATTTTGTAACGAAATCTGTACAAACCAAAATATGCTTTTTACTTAAAGATGTTGGATTTATTGGCCCTATAAAATCAATTGCCCATTTTTCGAAAGGCTCAATCATAACTTGGGGGCATAAAGGCATTTCATTGGTTTGATTAGGCTGGCCCATTCGTTAACAGCTATCACATCGCCTGACATACTGTTTGGCATCCTTAAACAAGGAAGGAAAAAATTAACCAGTACGTAATACTTTATATGCAGTCTGCTTATCAGTGAAGTGGCCTCCACATGGTTCATCATGAGCAGATTTCAATATGTCAAACACTTCCTCCTCTCTTACACATCTACGAATAATTAAATCTGAACCAGTGTAAAAGAGGTCTCCTTGAATCCAGGAATATGCAGCACTTTTCTGAATAATATTCCACTTTTCATGAGCGGATAAGTGAGGTGGTGTTTCTCCAGTAACCAAGTAATTAGCAATGTCAGCAAACCACGAAGAATCTGTAGATATCGAAAAAATATGTTCATCTGGAAAATCATCATTAACAGGAGTTAATTCACCAGGATTATCTAATCTAGAAAGAAAATCTGCTACAACATTAGATTTCCCTGGTCTATCAACAATAGTAATATTAAACTCCTGTAGCAATAGTAACTACCTAGTCACTCTACCGCTTGTCAATGGTTTATTCATAAAAAATTTAATCGCAGAATGATCAGTATGTACAAATACTTCATATCCTGTAATATAGTGTCTGAACTTATTAATTGCAAAAATCAGAGCTAAAAACTCCTTTTCTGTAACTGTATATTTCAATTCAGCGGAAGACAAATTTTTACTAATATAATAAATAGCATAGGATTTCTTATCCTCCTTTTGTCTTAAAGCTGCGCCAATAGCCAGATCTGAAGCATCAGAGGAAATGTGAAAAGGCAGGGACCAGTTTGGTCCTTGCAAAACTGGTGTCTGTACCAACTTTTCCTTCAATGTTTCAAAAGATTGTTGGCAAGCCGTGGACCAAGAAAATTCACTATCCTTAGCTAGAAGTCGAAAAAGAGGAGCAACTATCTTTGAAATTTTTTTAATGAATCTTCTATAGTAACCAGCATGTCCTAAAAAACCTCTTACTTCCCTTTGAGTTTTGGGTGCAGGAAGATGCGAAATGATTTCAATCTTTGCCGGATCAACCTGGATACCTTTGTCAGAAATCAAATAGCCAAGAACCACTCCCGCTTTGCACATTAATCTACATTTCTTATCACTCAAAGCGAGATGGGCTTCCTAACAAAGAAGAAGTACTTTCTCCAAATTTTTAAGAGCTTCCTGAAAAGAATCACCAAACACAGAAAAGTCATCCATATAAATTTCTACAAATTCTAGATCAGCAAATATATCCAGGACTGCCCTTTAAAAGGTAGCCAGGGCATTACATAAACCAAAGGGAAGAAATTTGTAAGAAGATGTCCCCCATGGACATGTAAAATTAGTTTTATCCTAATCTTCGGGTGCAATCTGTATCTGGTTATAACCACTGAAGCCATCCAAAAGGGAGAAATATTTCTTTCCTGCAAGGTTATCAAGCACCTGATCAATAAAAGGGAGAGGGAAGTAATATTTAAGAGTGGCTTTATTCAATTCTCGATAATCAATAAAAATATGCCATCTTCCATCTTTCTTAGGTACTAGTACTAATGGAGAGACCCACTGACTATCGGAGATAGGATAAATAAAACAAGCATCTAAAAGTTTTTGTACTTCTTCTTTCACAATGTCTATTAGGGTTAGATTCATTCGCCTTTGAGGTTGTCAGACAGGTCGAGTTCCTTCCTAAATATAGATGTGATTTGTACAAGTTTCAGGAGGGATACCCTTCATATCTTCATAACCCCAAGCAAAGGCACTAAGATGATTTTGCAACAAATTCACAAGCTGCTCTTGCTGAGATGAGTCCAAATCTGAACTAATTTGCAAGGATTTACCAGGGCTAATCTCAACAAGAGTGGTATTAGGCTCAGGATTACTTAAGGGAGTGGTCAAATGCAGTGGTACAGAAGACTGAGAATCATGATTTTCTTGAAAATATAGGCTGAAAATTTGGCTCAAAGGCTCATAATTAGGCATAATGTCTAGATTATTCAGGAAATCTTGAATCTCATCTTCTTGTGAAGACCCAGTATAATGATGAATAAGGGAAATAGACTGAGTCTCTTTATCACTACTTTGATCTAACCATAAAGTATCTCGAAGATCCTAAATGGATCTGGTAGGGGGGTATAAGGTAACTTTCTTCCTAGAATCTCCATGTGAGATATACATATCACAGGAACAACATTCAATGTATGCATCAGTCGTAGCAAGCCATGGTCGACCCAAGATCAAGGGATTTCCTCCTA
Organism: Pinus albicaulis; assembly: GCA_034641835.2. Taxonomy (NCBI): domain Eukaryota; kingdom Viridiplantae; phylum Streptophyta; class Pinopsida; order Pinales; family Pinaceae; genus Pinus; species Pinus albicaulis. Next base: position 1,163,016,293 of record CM076572.1, on the reverse strand, counting down.
CTAGGTTCTTTGGTTCAAGTACAATGAAATCAGCAGGATATTCCCAACAATCTAATGAGATGATCACATTGTCCAATACTCCTTCTAGCTTAATTTTAGATCTATTTTCTAATTCAAGCACAGTGGGAGTAGGGTGAAGATGAGATAACCGAAGTTGATCCATGGTTTGCTTTGTCATGAAATTAATGGCTGCGCCCAGGTCTATAAGAACATTAGAGACAAGGACATTACCAATCTGAACTGTGACAACAGGGTTTCCGGGATCAGTATATTTTTCCACAAACACACATCCTGTCATCAACTCTACTGCTCTACCAACAAATTGAATGGTTCGGGGTTCCAATCTCTTCCTCCCGGGTTTCTTGAGACAGATTTCCTTAATTATCTTAGTACAAATGGGGATCTCTTTGATGGCTTGAAGCAAAGGTATCTTAATGAAAAGATTCCAAAGCTCAGATGCCAAACTAGTCTCAGAAATAGGCTCACTCATTTCCATTACTAGCCTCTCTGGGAAGGGAGGCTGGTTGGAAGAGGATGGCAAGGATTCAGAGGGTAAGGGCTACTTAGTGACAACTTTCGGAGATTGGTTAAGAGTTTCCTCTTCTCCTTTCTCTTCAATAATCACCATAGGTTACTTCTGATTTTCTGATGTTACAGTCCTTCCCGATCTTAATTGAATATCATGAACCCCAACTGGAATAGACTGGTATTCGAATGGTAAAGGTGGGTTTGTTACATGGATCATTTTCACTTCTTTATTATTATTAGGATTGGGCATAGGTTGAGCAAGAAACTGAGGAGGTCGAAAGGGTGGAGGTAAAGGCAATGGTGGAGTGGACTGACTCGGAAGTTGAGGCATTGAATAAGGTGCATGTGTAGATGGGTATGACCGCATAGGTGGCTGGTAGGAATATGGAAAATGAGTCGGCCCTTTCCAACCTTTTTGCTATGGTTGAGAAAGTTTCCCATGTTGATATTGATTCCCATACTGCCACTGCTAATGAGGGTTAGGATAAGAATATGCATGTGAATTATAACCAAAATAGTGTGGAGGAAATTCAGGAGCCATACCTGTACCTACCTAAGGCCAATTCCTTCTTGCTCCCATAGCATTCAAGTATTCATCTTCAGGTTGTCCCCCTGTAAATACAGCTTTAAGTCCTGGTATAGAGGGGCATTTTTTTGTGATATGGTCTTATGCACAAATAGCACACTTATTAGTTTCTTTCAAATTAAGAGGACACTCTTTAGGGGGATGCTTGTCTCTACATTTAGGACAAAAAATACATAATGACTCTTGTTCCTTCATGAGTTTCTGCTGAAATTTTAAGGAGTCTAACTTCTTGGTAACAGTGTTCATTATATCAATTTTCATGTTTTCCATTTTATTTTCTAGTCCAATAATCATAGCATCAGTAGATTTAGTTTTTCTATTTCTGTTTCGAGTTCCTCTACCGGATCTATATTGATTTCTTGAAAATTTCCTGCATAATTCACAAATTTGATCAAAATTTTGCTGAGAAATATCACCTTGTCTCAACAGATTCAAATTATTTCTAACATTATCAGTAAGTCCTCTTAAGAACAAGGTTCTAATAGTGTTGAGATCAAGCTTAAGTTTTGACCTTTGTAAAATATACAGAAATCTTTCCAAATAATCTTCAAGCATTTCATCATCATTTTGTATGACTGTAAAAATTTCATCCTGCATGTCCCGAGTTTTGCAATATTCTTGATATTTAGAAAAAAACACTCTCTTCATCTGATCCCAAGAAGTTATGGTGTTTCCTCCTAACCCCATGAACCAGCGAAGAGCTGAGTCCTTAAGGGTAACAGGAAATAATCTTAACTTCTGAGCCTCAGTTGCATAATCATAACTTCTACACAAAATATCAAACTCAAATAGAAAAGAGTTGGGATCTTCATGAACTTTACCATGGAAATTAGGGAGAGCTGATGGCGGAATATTCTTCATCTGTGATACAGTATCAGGATCCACAATTGGAAACACAAAAGTGGATTGTCCTTCACTTACCTGGTTGTCACCAGTCCCTTCCAAATTATCTTCTTGGTCCACCATTGTTCCCTTCTTACTTGTACAGATCTCCACAGGATGATCCACACCTGAGCTGTTATTACCAGAATCCAGGTGGATTGCTCATGCATGATGGATTTGAATTAGATTGGGCTTCCTGCTTGCAGAAGGAGACCCAATATGAGAAAAATTATTTTTTCCCTTAGTGGGCTTCGAACCCTTACCTTTCCTAGGCATTCATTTAAAAAAGAAAAAAGAAAGAAAAAAATAACAGATAAATTCCAAAAAATGTTGTCAAAAATCAATTAACACCAGTAAAATTCCTTCAAAAACTTTTCCAAACAATGCTGCAGAAATAAGGAAAAATTACCTCTATTGTCTAATAAGAAAATTCTTACCAAATCAAATCACCTCCCCAGCAACGACGCCAAAATGTTGGGTGCAGGAATTACACTTAAGAAAACTCCTCAACACTTAATTGTCAACCCGAGGGATTCGTAAACTTAGAGACGAAGCACAGGCAATGCCAGAGATGGTGTGAATATTTCTGATATAAATCCATACTTTCTTTGAAGGAAATATTGCAGAATAAAATCAAGACGAGAAAAATATAACTTGAGTCATCAAAATAATCCAAGACTGAAACAAGAAAGAATGCATTTACAAAAAGGAGATCAAAGATAAAAAGGAAATCACTCTAGCTGATTATGCTTAACTATTAAGAGTGTGTTTCTCTTCAGCAGAGGCACTTTAGCAGTCTCGTTAAATGGGCCCTTAAATCTGCTTCCTTAGAGATTTCCTTTTTGCATTAATCTGTCCTGCACTAGTGCAGGATCAGAGTTTTATGTAGAAGGTATAAACTGTGTCTTTACTAAAGGTTTTTCTACTTCATGCAAGGGCTTGAACTGTTCAAGGTTCAGAGCACTCAGATCCTGTGACAAGAAACTAGTTCTTGCACCAAATCAGAGCTTCCTGCACTTAGCTTTTGATTTTTGAAATGATTGTTTAATTGTCGCAAGTGTTACTTTACTCTAAAACCAGATTGCATATATGAAAAGTAAATGTTTCTAAATTTGATGAAGTGCAGAGATAAAGAAACATAAACATCTATCCTGTCATAATCATTCAATGAAAGAAAGTTGTGGAAAGTAAATAAAGACTTGCTGTAAAACACCAACGTGCACTGGTGCATGTGTATGTTTCTTGCTTGGACCATGCGGGAAAGCAAATCAACCAAAAATACAGAAAATAAATGTCACACCAACGTGCACTGGTGCAGGATTATTTCTCCTCCTTGGACGAGGCGGAGAAAGCCAATTCGAAATCAGTGCAGGAAAGTAAATTGCAGGAAAATAAATTCTATTTGCTTCACACAACGGATCCGTTTCACAGAGACAGGAATTTATGCGCTAAAATCTAAATCACGCTTTGAAAATAAAACATAAATTACAGAAAGAAGATAATGGGGAAAACGTGCTGGGTTGGATGGGCCCTAGCCAACTAGCGCGTTTCCCCCTTAAGCGAAAACGCTACTCAGCACTTAATTTAATTAATCAGCCAAACCATAAAACACGATTCATGAAGCCAAGGCGAAATTCCTTTTTATTAGATCATTGAGGCAAATACATGCGTGAATACACGTTTAGCCATATTTGGGTGATAACAAAATAACCTGCTATAGCCTCTCTGTTCTTCTCTATTCTCCAAAACTTTCGCTACCAAGTCCTATTTAAAAATTACATTATATAGATCTGTTTGTCGAAGGCCGAAACAGATCATTCAACTGCTTCATAACAAAAATGTAGAATTTAGATTGTTCAGTCTTCAAAATAAAATGGTTTTGAAAAACTAGCCATAACCAATCTTCGACTTCCACCCTTCACGGATCTAATATTTGGCTACCTTCAGATTACGTGATGTCGTGGCGGAAACTGCTTGAGTCAAGGCGATGATCGAGAGGGTTCGGATCCGTCGTGAAGATCTGTTGTGCTCGTCACGGTACAAGATCTGATCCTGCACTAGGATCAGCAATCACAATAAGCATTCTAACCACCAAACAACATTGGAGATATCGATAAGTTACAAAGAATAATTTAAAAGTAAGAAATCATGTAATAAATATTTAATAAATTCTAAATCGAATAAAAATATGAAGAATAAAGGTTTGTACAAAATATGTCACCATGCTTGGACTGGTGCAGGATGAGGGTGCATAAAGGAGGTGAAACAGGGGTAAATAGTTATTATTTAGGAAGGGAAAAGTAGTAAAAAGAGAGAAAATTAGGGCGCTAACACCTACCAATGCATTACAATACATGGTCATCTTCATTTATTCTTTCTTTGGGGTTGATTCCTGGTGTATATCCTCTTCTTTTGATGTTTCTTGTACCTTTTCTTCCTCCTCTTCATAATATATGTAAAATAATTTCTTCTCACCACACTTATGACCTTTAGTTTCTTTGCTATCACAATTGTAACAAAGTCGTTTTTCTCTTTTTTCCTCCAATTTTTGTGGTGTCAACCTTGTAGGTTGTGGAAAGCTAGGAGTAGCAACACTTCCATCTTTATAGTTCTGAGTGGTATACTATCTTGTTGCCATAATTTTGCTTTCAAATTTTCTTTCCACCTTGACTGCCTTCTCCAATGAATCGGGTTCCCAAAGATGAAGCTCATGTTGAATGTTATTCTATAAAGTCCCTATGAATACATTAATCCTATGCTCATCTGGAATATCGGTTACCCTGATATTCAATTTTTGGAAATCCTCTATGTGCTCTTCCATTGAACCCTTTTGTTTGAGATTTATCAATTGGCTAAAGAAGGTGTTTTTCTTTGTATCCTCATAGTGTGCTATCATTTCCTTCATAAAAATTGACAAAGTGACAATTTTTTTAAGAGAAAAAATTCATCTTTACCATACAAATTGATTTGGTTCTAAATATAAAGATGCAATGTGTACCTTTTGTATGTGTTGCACATAATGTAGATCAAAATATTGCTCCATCTGCAGTATCCATATTACTCGATCCTTGCCATCAAACTTCCTCATATAGGTATTTGGAATGTGGTTGGTATTCAATCCAAAGTTAGAGTCTCTAAAATCATGATTAACATTCCTTTTATTCTCATCATGAGTTTCATGGAATACATTTTCTCCATCACGATGCATTTCTTGTAGAAAAGTTTTCAAACCTTCCTTTAAACCCTCCATGTATACTTTTAATCCATCCTTAAAAACCTTCGATGTCTACTTTAATCCATCCTTAAAACCTTCCATGTATGCTTTTAAACCATTCTTCAAACAATACATCTTAGCTATCATTTAATTTTTGGTTACTCTTTGCAAGAGTGGAATTTGTTGCACTTGGTTGCGAATTTTGTTGCACTTACTCTTAGAGGGCTATTTCTCAAGTCGTTGATCTATATTTTTTTCTATTTTGTGAGATGATTGCATAACATTGTCCAAAAATTTTCCCAAAACCTTAGTTTCATCCTTGAAACCCTAAAAACAATATTGGACAATGAAGGAAGAGTAACACTAGCCCTAATACCATGTTAAAATCATAGATCTATTATTAAAATTTCAAAAAATATTAATCCAATCAAGTAGAAAATTTCAAATCCATAATAACATTATTGAAGAGTAGATCATATCAATGTGTGTGTGTGTGTGTGAGAGAGAGAGAGAGAGAGAGAATCCATGAACAAGAGATATATGGAGTCTATAGCCTAAAAAATCAATCAAAATATTAACACAAGATGATGTTATAAATGAGGCATGAATTATATATTTATACGCAACTCATGAGGTGGGGTACCAGATTAAGGGAATTTTGAGGTTCAAAATGGGCCTCAAAACAAAAAAATTAATACCAAAATTAGCTTAAAAGAACCAATAAAATTCAAAATGATGATGTCATCACTAGGGGTAAATATTTTGGAGGGTAAAGAAGAAAATTAATCATTTTCATTATATTTTTGGCTTATCTCCTTGTAGTTTCACTCAAATTTCAAGGGTGGGCACCCATTGGATGCATAATAAAATTCCACATCAAATGAGTATCTATTCTGTATATGTTTGAGTAGACCCACACTGAAAAAAATTGAAAATACATTCAGAAACATTTTATCATATATTTTCAATATTTTCCCAGTGTGGGTCTAATCAAAATCATATGAAGTGGGTACTCGTTTTTGCATCCTACGGGTTCCTGCACTTGACATTGAGTAAACCTATAAGGAGATAAGTTGAAAATTCAATTAATATATGTTTTTCTTTCTTTTCCTTCAAAAATGCATAATTCTTATTTCATTATTTTCCATTGGAAAAACATTTTAGACTTCAAAATTTCCCTGATTTCCCTCCATGAGGGGCTTATGGACCCACATAAATGTTTAGGTCAACATTTTTTACCTAAAGTAATGTAAACAAATGTGGACTAGGTCAACACTTAAGTCATAACTTAGTAATACAATCAATTAGGGTGATTAGCTATAAATGAAGACATCTGAAGATTATCATTATTCAAACTTCCAACAATGAATCCCCAAACTTCTACTAAATCTTACGAGCCACAGGTTAATGGAATTATATTACCATTTTAAGTGTAACAACCATGGCTTCACATAGGTTCTTTCATTATCAAGAAGATAAAAAGACCCATAACATGGGAGAATGCTAATGGAAGAATAACATTGATCCATGAATAATGAATAATGATCCCCACAAATGGTAAGAGGAGACCTTTCCTTGCATGAGATCTACTATTTTTATCCTATAGATTATCTTTTAATGGTGCTCGAAACATCAATAAGACAAAAACCTATTGCAGCTTTCATACTCTTCTTTTCAAAAAACATTTATGTGTGAAGGAACATGTTTAAATAAAACTTGTACTTGGACACACATACAAGTCAAATTAATGATAAATATTTGCAAGGAAGCATGTGGAAAAAGGTAATACATTCCAAAGAACAATTTTCAAGGTAAAATCATCCATGCATCTCATTTCCCCTTTACCTCTTGTGGTATCATCGTTCTCTTGTTTCTTCCCCAAGAAACCTTATTGGTGGATAGTATGTTATTATGTATTATTTATGTACATATTTTTACATACATAAGTACACCATGGCAACATCCTCCTAATGGTTTTCGAAAAATATATCATCCACACAACAATTTAGTCTACTATTTGGACTAAAAAAAATTCCTTAATTGGGCCTTTTCCTTGGGATCCTCTCTAGAAATGTTCATAATGCATTTCATATTATTTATATGCAACATAATTATAAATCAATTCACATGGCTCGACTCCCGTCACATAAACTAGATGATATGAATAATACATGATCATTTTTTGGTGAAACTTAAGTTGGTCATAGAGCCATTTTGACACAATAATTAATTGGTTTTTTGTTGGTATTTTATGGGTCCAAGGTTTTAGTAACCATGTTTTTACTCATAGTATTTAATGTAATATATTCCCCGTGTAATGGATTGATGATTCCATTGTGAGATTTCTTTTGGCTAAGAATAATAGATTTATTACAAACTATTTTTCTTGGTTTATGGTTTCAAGGATAATCGTGGAATTTTATTGCTATGTGTTTTATTAATGTTAGTGGTTGATTATTTTCTCTCACATTTTAATCTTTACAAGTGGTATCTATTTGGTGCAGGAATTACACTTAAGTAAACTCCTCAACACTTAATTTGTCAACCTGGGGGATTAGTAAACTTAGAGACGAAGCACGGGAAATGCCAGAGATGGTATGAATCTCCTAATATAAATCCCTACTTTCTTTAAAGGAAAGATTGCAGAATCAAATTGAAAAGAGAAAAGAAGGCAACTTGAATCACCAAAAAATAATCAAAGGCTGGAACAAGAAAGAATGCATTTGAAAAAAGGGAACTAAAGATAAAAGGCAATCACTCCAACTGATTAATATTTAATTACTGAGTATATGTTTTTCCTTAGCGGAGACACTTTAGTAGTCTCATCAAATGGGCCCTTAAACCTGCTCCTTTAGAGATTTCCTTCTTGCACTAATCTGTCATGCACTTCTGCAGTCTGCTTGCACTAGTGCAAGAACAGAGATTTATGCAGAAGGTGTAGATAGTGTCTTCACTAAAGGCTTTTTCGCTTCATGCAAGGGTTTGAACTTTTCCAGCTTCGAAGCACTCAGATCCCGTGGCGAGAAACTAGTTCTTGCACTAGATCAGAGCTTCCTGCACTTAGCATTTAATTCTTAAAATGAATGTTTAATTATTGCAAGTGCTATTATATTGTTAAATCGAATTGCACACATAAAAATGAATGTTCCTGGTTGTAACAGAATGCAAAAATAAAGAAACAATCAACACATATTTATCCCATCATAAGCTTTTAATGAAATAAAGAGGGTTGCAGGAAGTTAAACTAATAAAGTTTGCTACATCACACCAACGTGCACTGGTGCAGGTTCATTTCTCCTGCTTGGACCAGGCGGGGGAAAACCAATCAAGTAAAATTTGCATAAAAAGAGATATCACACCAACGTGCACTGGTGCAGGTTCACTTCTCCTACTTGGACCAGGCGGAGAAAACCAATCAAATAAAATTGCATAAAAAGGGATATCACACCAACGTGCACTGGTGTAGGTTCACTTCTCCTGCTTGGACCATGTAGGGGAATCCAATCTGAAATTAAGTATAGGAAAAGAAATTGCATGGAAAAGAAAGTTATCTACTTCACACAATGGATCTCCTTGAACTCGTGCAAGAATACATGTGCTAAGATAAGATCACACTTGAAAATATAAACATAAATTACAAGAAAAACAAGAAATGGGGTAAACTTTTTGGGTTGGTTGGGCCCTAGCCAACCAACACGTTTCCCTTCTAAATGGAAACGCTACTCAGTACTTTCAATTCATCAACTCAATACAGAAACATAACTTTCGAAACATGAGGCAGAGCTCCTTTTATTATTTCACCGAAGCACGTACATACATTAACACATTGTCCAGCCCAGATTTGGGCAATAACAAAATACAAAGACCTGCTACCGCCTCTCAGTTGTGTTCATGTTCTTTCTATATCAAAAAATCTCCTCCTTAATCCTATTTACATTATACATTATATAGGCCTTTGTCCAGGGGCCAAAATATATCTTTTAACTGATTACATATGAAAATACTGAATTTAGCTTTTGCGGTATTCAAAATTTAACAGTTAACAGAACTGGCCGTAGCTAATATTATGTTTTCGCTCTTCACGGATCTGATCTCGACTGCATTTAGATTACTCTGCTGTTGTGGCTGAAGTGGCACAAGACGAGGCGATGATCGAGGGGATTTGGATCTGCTGCAGAGATTTGTGGTGCTGGCAACGATGCAAGATCCGATCCTGCACTAGGATCAGCAGTCACAGTAAGTGCTCTAACTACCAAATGAACATAGGAGATATCGATAAGTTACAAAGAATGATTTAAAATTAAGAAATCATGTAATAAATAATTAATTAATTCTAAGTTGAATTAAAAAATATGAAAAATAAATTTATACGAAATATGCCACCGTGCTTGGACTAGTGCAGGATGAGGGTGCATAGAAGGGGTAAAACAGAGGTAAATGGTTATGATTTGGGAAGGGGAAAATGGTAAAAAGAGATAAAATTAGGGGGCTAACATCCTCCCATCCCTAAGTTGTTGTGTGTCCTCACACAACTCTTTACCATTGCAAAAAACCTTCAAAACTTTGAGCATCCCAGCTCAATCCTACACTGCCATACTGACATCAAAGTGAAATGTTTCAGACCTCTTCTTCCTGATGTTTTTCAACCTCTTTGTCACATTTTTAAATCTCCTAAAACATTTTGCAGCACGGTACTTCCAAACTCTAACTTCTCCTTTCTTTTTCTAGATCTCCGCAGTTAAATCTTCTCTACTTTGCTCTTTATCCTCCTGTACTTTAGTTATGAGCTGCTCTAAGCTCTGCACTTGAAGCTCCAATTCAGCTATCCGAGCAGTAAGAGTTACCAAGTTTTTTGTTTCGACAGGAGATGTTTCTTCTTCAGGGACCTCAATATCCCTCATGGTTTCAACAAACTCTTCTTCCTTTTATTCCTCTTCTAGTTATTCTTCTTCTTCTTGTTCTTCCTCCGCTTCTTCTTATTCTTCTTGTTCTTCCTTCGGTTATTCTTCTTCTTGCACTGGTGCAGGAGGGGATTCGACGCCCTATGGTTCTTCGCCTACACTATATTCTTCATTCTTTTTCCGGGCCTTTTTAATAAAATCGGCCAACAGAGTGTCATCCTCAACCTCTACAGATTTGGCCGCGTCTGCAAGGACTGATAAATTGTCTTCCTCGGGTGTCTATGTGTGCACTGGTGGCACAGAAGGAGTCTCTTTTGTTGATTTTCTGGTTCATTTCCTTTTTGCACTAGTGCAAGAAGGACTCCCCTGTTCATTCTTACCCAGACCCTTGCTTGTACTGGCGGGGTCCTCTGTCTCCTTTCCAGCATTTTTATTTTTATGAAGCTATTTTAACAACGCCTCCCAGGTCATGCCTTTAATTTCCAATTGTTTCTGCACCAAGATTTTTATTATACCATGGTGATATAGTTTCTTATCGGCCTGGTTCGCCTGCGCATCCCTCACACCTTTAGCGATTTTTTCCAGACTCTTTAGAAAAAAATAGGGGAAATAGATTCGCCACCGGATGTGCCGGCCACCTTCGAAATGCTGCAACATCCTGAAATGATACAAAAAAGTGAGGGAGTACCTTCCCTCACAGGTCACAAATTTTTGAAGGATGAAAAGGAGGTCCCGCCACTGTCCTAGTAGGGCACTGTGTGGAATTCCTTTCTTCCAATCTACCTTCATGTTCCTATCGACGATAAAATGCTACCATCGATTCTGCTCTAATTTCTAATTTTTGAACCATTGATCACTAGTGTTTTCTAACCCTGTTGCTGTTGCTATGAATTCTTCTGTAATCTTGAATTTTAGGGGCCCAATTTGTACTCAGTCGTTTTTAAAAATTTGGGAAAACTGTAGAGCCACTTCATGATCATGCCCGTCAAACTTTTGTAAGAACTGAAGAAAGATTGAGTCTCGCAATAGTGCAAGACTGTTGCGAAACTCAGCAATATGTTCTACCACACTAAGGGACTACGGTTCGCTCCGAACAAGCGGCATTGCTACTTTAACGGTTATGAACAGTCAAAATTTTACATGTAATCACCGAAAAAAATTAGTTCTTATAGATTGGAATCCAACGGTCCACCATCCTTTCCGTCTTATCACCCATTCATTCCACTAAAATAGCCGTGAATACACGGCATGTTTGAGGTCATTCCGAATTGGTACTTGCGGCGGCGTTTTTAACAGCTAGGTGAGGTAATCATGGCAAGTGAAGGGACATCTAGGATCATGGCGGAAAGGGTAATGATATCCAAGCAACGGTTAAACATACCCGCATTCCTTCATAATCCAAAAAAGGGAACTTTAGCATTCATTAAAAAAGTGATCATGACTCCTAACTTAAAAAACACTTTGTACTTTAAATAACTTTCTCCTAGTTAATATGATAGCACAAGTACTTTTCGACTACATGAAAGGATTTCTTATAAGCCTTGATGATGACCACTTCCCTATGACATATGCTCATGAAAAACAAATTATATTATGTTTTTTTGGTAGGGTGCATGCTTGCACTGGTCTGCTTGCACCGCTTAAACTTTGCTACTCCGCTGGTACCATTTTGCTTACACTTAATACATAGGAAAAAAAATGCCTGCACTAGTGCAAGAATAATATTTGAAGAAAGAACAGAAAACTTTAAATTAAATATAGGTTGGACTTCTAACATGACTTCCTCAACTTATACTGGAAAGTTGCTTCGCCCTTCCTTGATGTTTCAGAGCATATCCTTTTTTCTCTTTGTACACGAGATCCTGCAATTCATGAGGGAATAAAGAAGTGGGAAAAAGGGAATTTCAGAATGGGAAGGAATTCTTTTACAGGGATTCCAAGAATAGTACCACAAGAGGGGATAAACAGAAGTGGGATAGGGAAAAAAATTCAAGGGTAAAGTGGAGTTTTACGAAACGGACAAGGTAAATTCAGAAGAATATGGGAAGGTAAATCATTTGGGATTGAAGAAGAAAACTGAGGGGATATTATGAAATAGGATATGAAGAAAGGCAAAAAATTTCCTGGAAGGTCTGCCTACACTAGTGCAAGAAAAATAACTACAGCGAGATTTAAGCGTTACTTGAATTAAAAATTTCCATGCTAATTACCCCAATTGTATAAGGGTTGCTTTTACTTGGTGGTTGCTAGCATATCTAAAGATCAAGCAACATTCTCTTTTTATTAGAAATTTTTTATCTTCCCACCAGCAAGCTGGTTTTCAGGTTGATCCTTCTGTAATCATGTCAGCGAACTGATTTTCACAATTACAGGAAAATATTTTTCTTTACTTTTTTCATTTAGAATTTATTTATATTTTTTTTCTTTTTTAGGAAGAGGAAAAACTCATAATTTCAAAAATTTGGTATTACCATTCACCACTACTATCTCGAATTGCTGTTGGACTTGCTGTGTAATATCTTCCCTGGCAAGTGGTTGAAAATACTTCTTTAATCTGTGTCCATTTACCAGGAATACTGAATTTTGTCCATCAATAGTTTTAAATTCTACTGCTCCATTCTCGAATACTCAAATCACTTCATAAAGTCCCATCCAACGTGTATGGAATTTCCCTTAAAAAAATTTAAATCTAGAATCATAAAGGAGCACCCAATCACCTGGTTGCAATTGCTTTTTCTGAATAGACTTGTCATGCCACCTTTTGCATTGCTGTTGAATGAGTATGTTCTGCTGAACAACATCCCTAAAAAAATCATCTAAATCATTTAATTGGAGAAGACATTGTTGTTGTGCCTCACATAGATCCAGTCCTAACTGTATTGTAGTTCTGAAAGTTTTGATCTGGAATTCAATTGGTAATAGAACTTGTTTTCCAAATACCAGCCCATATGGTGTATGTCCCGTGCTATTTCTCCAAGTGGTTTTGTACGCCCATAAAGCTTCTGGTAATATTTTAGCCCAGTCTTTCCGATGCATGTTTACTATCTTCGTAAGAATGGAATTGATCACTTTGTTTGTGGATTCCACCTGGCCATTTTCTTGTGGGTGATACGGCGTGGATTTCCTGTGCCGGATATTGTATTGCTCCATCACACCCTGTACCAGATTATAAATAAATTGCGGACCATTGTCAGAAACAATTTCTCTAGGCACACCAAATCTAGTAAAGATTTCATTAAAAATAAAATCAACAACAACTTTTTCTGTAGCAAAGGAAACAACTTTAGCTTCTACCCATTTTGTAACAAAATCTGTACAAACCAAAATATGTTTTTTACTTAATGATGTTGGATTTATTGGCCCTATAAAATCAATAGCCCATTTTTCAAATGGCTCAATCATAACTTGGGGGCATAAAGGCATTTCATCGGTTTTATTAGGTTGTCCCATTCGTTGACAACTATCACATCGCCTGACATACTGTTTGGCATCCTTAAACAAGGAAGGCCAAAAGTAACCAGCAAGCAATACTTTATATGCAGTCCGCTTGTTAGCGAAGTGGCCTCCGCAAGGTTCATCATGAGCAAATTTCAATATGTAAAACACTTCCTCCTCTCTTACACATCTACAGATAATCAAATCTGGACCAGTGTAAAAGATATCTCCTCAAATCCAGGAATATGCAGCACTTTTCTAAATAATGTTCCACTTTTCATGAGCAGACAAGTGAGGTGGTGTTTTCCCAGTAACCAAGTAATTAGCACTGCCAACAAAACACGGAGAATCTGTTGACAGAGCAAAAATATGTTCATCTGGAAAATCATCATTAACAAGAGTTGCTTCACCAGGATTATCTAATCTAGAAAGAAAATCTGCTACAACATTAGATTTTCCTGTTCTATCAACAATAGTAACAGTAAATTCCTGCAACAATAGCAACCACCTAGTCACTCTACCGCTAGTCGATGGTTTGTTCATCAAATATTTAATCGCGGAATTATCAGTATGCACAAATACTTCATATCCTGTAATATAGTGCCTGAACTTATTAATTGCAAAAATTACAGCTAAAAACTCTTTCTCTGTAACTGTGTAATTCAATTCAGGGAAGACAAATTCTTACTAATATAATAAATAGCATAGGATTACTTATTTTCTTCTTGTCCTAAAGCTACGCCAATAGCTAAATCTGAAGCATCAGAGGAAATGTGAAAAGGTAGGGACCAGTTAGGACCTCTCAAAACTGATACATGTACCAACTTTTCCTTCAATGTTTCGAAAGACTGTTGGCAAGCTATGGACCAAGAAAATTCACTATCCTTAGCTAGAAGTCAAAAAATAAGGGCATATATCTTAGAAAAAATTTCAATGAATCTTCTATGGTAACCAACATGTCCTAAAAAACCTCTTACTTCCCTTTTAGTTTTGGGTGCAGGAAGATGCAGAATTATTTCAATCTTTGTCGGATCAACCTGGATACCTTATCAGAAATCAAATGGCTAAGTACCACTCCCGCTTTGCACATTAATCTACATTTCTTGTCACTCAAAGCGAGATGGGCTTCTTGACAACGAAGAAGTACTTTCTCTAGATATTTGAGAGCTTCCTGAAAAGAATCACCAAACACAGAAAAGTCATCCAAATAAATTTCTACAAATTTTAGATCAGCAAAAACAGCCAGGACTGCCCTTTGAAAGGTAGCCGAAGCATTACATAATCCAAAGGGAATTATTTTATAATCAAAGGTACCCCATGGACATGTAAAAGTAGTTTTATCTTGATCTTCAGGTGAAATCTATATCTGGTTATAACCACTGAAGCCATCCAAAAAGGAAAAATATTTATTTCCTGCAAGGGTATCAAGCACCTGGTCAATGAAAGGGAGAGGGAAGTAATATTTAAGAGTGGATTTATTTAATTCTCGATAATCAATACAAATATGCCACCTTCCATCTTTCTTAGGAACCAGCACTAAAGGAGAGACCCACTGACTGTCAGAAATAGGATAGATAAAACCGGCATCCAAGAGTTTTTGTACTTATTCCTTCACAATATCTCTTAGAGCTAGATTCATTCACCTTTAGGGTTGTCGAACAAGTCGGGTTCCTTCCTGAATATAGATATGATGTGTACAAGTTTCGGGAGGGATACCCTTCATATCTTCATAGCCCCAAGCAAAAGCACTAAGATGGTTTTGCAACAAATTCACAAGCTACTCCTGCTGAGATGAGTCCAAATATGAACTAATATGCAAGGATTTAACAGGGCTAATCTCAACAAGGGTGGTATCAGGCTCAGGAGTACTTAAGGGAGTTGTTAAATTCAGCGGTACAGAAGAATGAGAATCATGATTATCTTGAAAATCTAGGCTGAAAATCTGGCTTAATGGCTCAAAATTAGGCATAGTGTCTAGATTATTCAGGAAATCTTGAATCTCATCTTCTTTTGAAGACCCAATATAATGATAGATAAGGGAAATGGACTGAGTCTCCTCATCACTGCTTTGATCTAACCATAAATTATCTCGAAGGTCCTGAATGGATCTGGCAGGGGGGTATAAGGTAACTTTCTTCCTAGAATCTCCATACAAAATATACATATCACCGGAACGACATCCAACATATGCATTGGATGTAGCAAGCCATGGTCAACCCAAGATCAAGGAATGTCCTCCTACTGGGTTCTTTGGCTGAAGCACAATGAAATCAGCAGGATATTCCCAAGAATCTAATGAGATGATCACATCGTCCAATACTCCTTCTGGCTTAATTTTGGATCTATCTGCTAATTCAAGCACAGTGGGAGTAGGGTGAAGATGAGATAACCGAAGTTGATCCATGGTTTGCTTAGTCATGACATTAATGGCTGCTCCCAGGTCTATAAGAACATTAGAGACAAGGACATTACCAATCTGAACTGTGACAACAGTTTTTCCGAGATCAATATATTTTTCCATAGATACACATCCCATCATCAACTCTGCTTCCCTACCAAAAAATTGAATGGTTTGGGGTTCCAATCTCTTCCTCACAGGTTTCTTGAGACAGATTTCCTTAATAATCTTAGTACAAATGTGGATCTCTTTAATGGCTTGAAGCAAGGGTATCTTAATAAAAATATTCTGAAGCTCAGATTCCAAACTAGTCTCAGAAATAGGCTCACTTCTTTCCATTACTAGCCTTTCTGGGAAGGGAGGCTGGTTGGAAGAAGATGGAAAGGATTCAGAGGGTAAAGGCTACTTAGTGATAGCTTTCAGAGAATGGTTAAGAGTTTCCTCTTCCCCCTTCTCTTCAACAATCACCATAGGTTGTTTCTGATTTTCTGATGTTACAGTCTTTCCCGATCTTAATTGAATAATATGAACCCCAACTGGAATAGACTGGTATTCGAATGTTAAAGGTGGGTTTGTTACATAGATCATTTGCACTTCTTTATTATTGTTAGGATTGGGCATAGGTTGAGCAGGCAACTGAGGAGGGTGAAAGGGTGGAGGTAAAGGCAACGGTGGAGTAGACTGACTCTGAAGTTGAGGCATTGAATAAGGTGTATGCGTAGATGGATATGACTGTATAGGTGGCTGGTCGGAATATGGAAAATGAGTTGGCCCTTTTCAACCTTGTTTCCATGGTTGAGAAGGTTTCCCATGCTGATATTGATTCCTATACTGCCACTGTTGATTAGTGTTAGGATAAGAATATGTATGTGAATTATAACCAAAATAGTGTGGAGAAAATTCAAGAGCCATACCTGTACCTACTTGAGGCCAATTCCTTATTGCTCCCATAGCATACAAGTATTCAGCTTCAGGTTGTCCCCCTGTAAATACAGCTTTAAGTCCTGGTACAGAGGGACATTTTTATGTGACAGGGTCTTCTGCACAAATAGCACACTTATTAGTTTCTTTCAAATTAAGAGGACACTCTTTAGGAGGATGCTTGTCTCTACATTTAGGATAGAAAATACATAATGACTCTTGTTTTTTCATGAGTTTTTGTTGGAATTTCAAAGAGTCTAACTGTTTTGTAACAGTATTCATTATATCAATTTTCATGTTTTCCATTTTATTTTCTATTCCAATAATCATAGCATCAGCAGATTCAGTTTTTCTATTTCTATTCTGAGTTCCTCTACCAGATCTATACTGCTTTCTTGAAAATTTCTTGCATAATTCACAAATTTGTTCAAAAATTTGCTGAGAGATATCACCTTGTCCTAATAGATTTAAATTATTTCTATCATTATCAGTAATTCCTCTTAAGAACAAGGTTCTAATAGTACTGGGATCAAACTTAAGTTTCGACCTTTGTAAAATATACAGAAATCTTTCCAGGTAATCTTCAATAGTTTCATCATCATCCTGTATGATTGTAAAAATCTCATCCTGCATGTCCCGAGTTTTGCAATATTCTTGATATTTAGACAAAAACACTCTCTTCATCTGATCCCAAGGGTTTATAGTGTTTCCTCCTAACCCCATAAACCAGCATAAAGCCGAGTCTTTGAGAGTAACAGGAAATAATCTTAACTTCTAAGCGTCATTTTAATAATCATAACTTCTACACAAAATATCAAACTCGAATAGAAAAGAGTCAGGATCTTCATGAACTTTACCATGGAAATGAGGAAGAGTTGATGGTGGAATATTCTTCATTTGTGCCACATTATCAGGATCCACAATTGGAAACACAAAAGTGGATTGTTCTCTACTTACCTGGTTTTCACCAGTCCCTTCCAAATGATCTTCATGGTCCACCATTGTTTCCCTTTTCCTTGTACCGCTCTCAACAGGCTGATCCACACCTGAGCTGTTGACACCAGAATCCAGGTGGATTGTTCCTGCGTGACGGGTTTGAATTGAATTGGGCTTCTTGCTTACAGAAGGAGACCCATTATAAGAAAAATCCTTTTGGCCCTTAGTGGGCTTCGAACCCTTACCTTTTCTAGGCATTCATTTCAAAAAGGAAAGAAAAATAACAAATAACATCTAGTAAAAAAAATGCTATCAGAAATCAAGTAACACCAATAAAATTCCTTCAAAAAAAATTTCGAAGCAATGCTGCAGAAATAAGGAAAAAATTACCTCTATTGTATAATCATAAAATTCTTACCAAATCAAATCACCTCCCTGGCAACGGCGCCAAAATGTTGGGTGCAGGAATTACACTTAAGTAAACTCCTCAACACTTAATTTGTCAACCTGGGGGATTCGTAAACTTAGAGACGAAGCACAGGAAATGCCAGAGATGGTATGAATATCCTAATATAAATGCCTACTTTCTTTAAAGGAAATATTGCAGAATCAAATTGAAAAGAGAAAAGAAGGCAACTTGAATCACCAAAAAATAATCTAAGGGTGGAACAAGAAAGAATGAATTTGCAAAAAGGGAATTAAAGATAAAAGTTAATCACTCCAACTGATTAATATTTAATTACTGAGTATATGTTTTTCCTTAGCAGAGACATTTTAACAGCCTCATCAGATGGGCCCTTAAACCTGCTCCTTTAGAGATTTCCTTCTTGCACTAATCTGTCCTGCACTTCTGCAGTCTGCTTGCACTAGTGCAAGAACAGAGATTTATGCAGAAGGTGTAGATAGTGTCTTCACTAAAGGCTTTTTCGCTTCATGCAAGGGTTTGAACTTTTCCAGCTTCGAAGCACTCAGATCCCGTGGCGAGAAACTAGTTCTTGCACTAGATCAGAGCTTCATGCACTTAGCATTTAATTCTTAAAATGAATGTTTAATTATTGCAAGTTCTATTATACTGTTAAATCGAATTTCACACATAAAAATGAATGTTCTTGGTTGTAATAGAATTCAAAAATAAAGAAACAATCAACACATATATTTATCCTGTCATGATCTTTTAATGAGAGAAAGAGGGTTGTGAGAAGTTAAACTAAGAAAGTTTGGTGCATCACACCAACGTGCACTAGTGCAGGTTCATTTCTCCTGCTTGGACCAGGTGGGGGAAAACCAATCAAGTAAAATTTTCATAAAAAGATATATCACACCAACATGCACTGGTGCAGGTTCACTTCTCCTGCTTGGACCAGGCGGGGAAAACCAATCAAATAAAATTGCATAAAAAGGGATATCACACCAACGTGCACTGGTGCAGGTTCACTTCTTCTGCTTGGACCATGCGGGGGAATCCAATCTGAAATTAAGTACAATAAAAGAAATTTCATGGAAAAGAAAGTTATCTACTTCACACAATGGATCCGCTTGCACTCGTGCAGGAATACATGTGCTAATATTAGATCACACTTGACAATATAAACATAAATTACAAGAAAAACAAGAAATGGGGTAAACGTGTTGGGTTGGATGGGCCCTATCCAACCATCACATTTCCCTTCTAAATGGAAACGCTACTCAGTACTTTAATCAATTCATAAACTCAATACAAAAACATAACTTTCGAAACATGAGGCGGAGCTCCTTTTATTATTTCACCGAAGCAAGTACATACATTAATGCATTGTCCAGCCTAGATTTGGGTGATAACAAAATACAAAGACCTGCTACCACCTCTCGGTTGTGTTCCTGTTATTTATATATATAAAAATCTCCTCCTTAATCCTATTTATATTATACATTATATAGGCCTTTGGCCAGGGGCCAAAATAGATCTTTTAACTGATTACATAAGAAAATACAAAATTTAGCTTTACGGTCTTCAAAATTAAATAGTTAACAAAACTGGTTGTAGCTAATCTTTTGTTTTCGCTCTTCACGAATCTGATCTCGGCTGCCTTTAGATTACTCTGTTGTTGTGGCTGAAGCGGCATAAGACGAGGCGATGATCGAGGGGATTCGAATCTGTTGCAGAGATTTGCAGTGCTGGCAATGGTGCAAGATCTGATCCTGCACTAGGATCAGCAGTCACGGTAAGTGTTCTAACTACCAAATAAACATAGGAGATATCAATAAGTTACAAAGATTGATTTAAAAGTAACAAATCATGTAATAAACAATTAATAAATGCTAAGTTGAATTAAAAAATATGAAAAATAAAGTTATATGAAATATGCCACCGTGCTTGGACTAGTGCAGGATGAGGGTGCATAAAAGGGGTAAAACATAGGTAAATGGTTATGATTTGGGAAGGGGAAAAGGGTAAAAAGAGAGAAAATTAGGGGGCTAACAGTATTAAAGCCCAATAAGCTTGGGATCTCTATTCATAGTAGATTGAGAATTTATCTTTCTATGATGGAATCACTATGGTTACAATGGCATGCATGTGTATCATTCTTGAAGCTCAAATGGTTTTCCAAGTGGATGATTGACAGATGACAATTGTAGCATATATCATGGTATATTAGATGCACAAAATGATAGGTATCATCTACTATGAAGGAGAACATTGAAGTCTTGGTGAGATATATTTTCACACAACACCCTCATCAGTTTCAAAGGTCACTAAATTGAAAATGATGGCATGGTTGGAAATTTATATGGAAAATGTATAGATATATAATATGACAATGAAGATAGAGGTTTGATGGGGAAAACATAGATATTGCTAAAGTGAAGATGTATATCACCACACTTATGTCTGGAAAAACAAGGGTTTGAATGATTTCGTTAAAGATCGATATAGGAGACACGATGTTTCTAGTTGTTGTTGGATAATGAAGACAAGATTGATGTAGCAATAGAGTGATACTTGGAAAAATGGTTGCCAATGTTTCTAGCAATATCTTGTCAGGTGATGATAAAAATTAGTGCCAAATGCTAAGTTTCAGGACTTAGAAGATGATAATGGCATAGCTAGAGTTTAATTTGAAATAGAATATCAACGATGAAACTATATCGGTGATGATCAACTCCTAGACCATTGGTTTTGGTGTGCAATCCCATAAGGAGAGAAGTAGGAGGAGCTGGTATTGGAAATTGAGTTCAAAGAAATGACAAGGAAAGAAGATGGTGACATAAGTGTCAGAAAAGCACCATCAAATTAAAAAAATTACTATAATTCAATTGAATCTTTTTTCATTTCATGTAAATGGCCAAAAATTTGAGGTTTGGGACTTGGACTATGAGAATGCAATAGCTAGAGTTTACTTTGCGAGACAAAAAGATCGACAATTCAACTAGATTTGTGAGGATTAATGCCTAGAGCATTGGTTATGGTGAGCAATTCCACAAGGAGAGAAATAGCGGGAGTTAGTGTTGGAAATCAAGGTGAAAGAATGACAAGGCTAGAGAATGGTGACATAAGTTCTAAGATAGCAACACTGAATTTTAAAAAAATAATACTATAACTGATATTTTTTATTGCAAGTAAATGGGCATAAACAATAATACCTGTCCAAACATACATACCCATGGAATATTACCATTAAAGTATGGACGTAGATATAGGTGATAGGGGGAGTATGTGGTATTCCTAGATACCCTGATTATATACTTTAAGTGGGGTATAGCCTTGGGGGTGAGTGGTGAAGGCTCACTTGGTTTTTTTGGTCAAGGAAAATTATAAGTCAATTTTAAAGAATGGAATGTGAGGAGAAACTTAACCAAGTCAAGCATAACTTGACATTCCTCCGTTTAAACTTGATTGGTAAAGTTTAACTTGAAATTCCCCATTTTAAACTTGACTTGGGGGTTTCCTTGACCAAATAGTCCAAGTGAGCATTCACCACTCACCCCCAAGATCTACCCCCTTAAAGTATATAACTAGGGATAAATAGGGTATTTGGGAATCTGGCATGCTCCCCCCTATCACCTAGATATGCATCCAAAACTTACTAGTAGTTTACCAAGGGTATATAACATCCCTCGTAAAAAATTCCATATAATAAATTTAATAAAAGAAAAACAATAACCAAGGTCATGGGACACATATTCCAAGTTTTATGTTGGAAAAAACATCCTAGTGTGGGTGTTCATTTGGTTTATTATAGCTAAAAGGAAATTGGAAAAGGTAATGGAAAATTCTTTGGAAAGACAAAATGGCATTATTGGCATTTTATTTATGAAAATAATGGAAATTAGCAGAAAATGAAGGTGAAAGGTCACAAGTTGCATGTAAGGAGGAAAATAAATAAAAATAATGGAAAATGAAGAAAATATAGGCCTCATTAATAAAAAGGCTTTTGAAGATCAGTTGGTGCCTTTCATCAGTTCGGTTTTGGATCTCTCTCTCTCTCTCTCTCTTGGACACTTAGAACATTCTTGGAGCATTCTAACATTAGATCAAAAAAAACAAAGAAAGAGTAAAGAAGGCAAAGGGAAAAAAAGATCAAGCAAGGAAGAGCAGAATCAAGCAGCTACAACGGCATTACTTACATGTATCGATTTGAATGTGTTATTTCCTTTATAGATTTGGCATGCATGGTACATGCATGTAATATTCCTAAATTAGCTTGCAGCTAATTGGAATATTAAAGTTTTGTTTTGTCACTTAGATAGGTGAATAAGTGGGTAGGGAGACCCATAAATCTCTTTATGAAGAATAAAAACCACTTCTCATGTGAAAGTGGATCATCATTTCAGCTTAATAAAGCACCCTAAGGTGTGAACAGGGGCTAGACCATGTGGACTAGGTCAATGTTGACCAGATCAGCAGCGTTGTTGTGGAGATGATGGAGGATTAATGGAGGACAACGTAGTCATTTAGGAGTGTATGCGTGATAGTGGCTCCATTAATGAGTGGGACCCAGGGTGAGGAGGCTCACCAAGCATAAAAGGAAGAGGATGGAAGCATTAGAATACATGGATTTGTATTATTGATTTTTATCTTTTTAGATCTGGATTTGTCATGTGACATTTATGTGCATGCTTTTGCTGTTTAGCAGGGTCTGCAGTGATGTTTATCATAAGGGTGTTTCCAAGCGGAAATCCCACCCTCATCCTTGGGGAACTTCGAGTGCCTACTCGGGACAGGTATTATTGAGCTGCATTACTACTATCTGGCATTTGGCCAAGCTTCAGTCTCATATACAACGCAGTATATTCCATATCTGTGTTGTGTTGCAGTGGTGTAGCAATGGAGGAGAGCGATCTCCAATTTCTGAGCTAGTTTTCCATTGGAGGGATCATCCTTTCATCTTGGAATCTTGTGAGGAAGTTCTCAGGACTTCATTTCATGTTTTGGCACCACGCCAAGTAGCTATCATCAGCTACAACATAGTTTCCCTCAAGGACTACGTTATTTTAGAGAGCAGCTGCAGCAGTGGGTGTATTTCCCTAGTTGGAGGAGTTGTGTTTTTACTTTGAGGGGATCAGCCCTTCATTTAGGAGATATACTAGAGGAGGATCAGCCATTGCATATTTCATATCAACCACCTCCTATCAGTGATTCAGTTGCAGAGATTATTCATCCCTAGGGCCAAATCTGCTATTTTTGTATAGTGTGTATTTCCGAAAACCTTTTCGTGTTGTCCTTGAAATCCATTTTGGAGCATAGATATCTAGTCCTAAATATTTTGGAGCATTATATCAGTAGCAATATATTTTTCTATATTTTAGTTGTTACTCTCTCTTAGACAACGTATATTTGACATTCCAACTCATATTGTATTAGTAGCATTTCATATTTAGGTGTATGCTTTCATGGGAGGCTTGTTAGCCCAATATTGAGTGAGCTTTTCCTCAAGATATTGTACCTATTTTGCTATTATAATAATAATGGAATGGATATATGGTTGTCTCATGTCTTGATCTATTTATATTTATGCATAGTTCCAATTTTATGTGCTATATTGATTCTCTCCCAATTTTGGGATATTATAGTGGTATCAGAGCATAATATTGGCTCAGCCTGTGTCCTTCAGCTATTATGTCATCTAAGGAGGCTTCTCATAGAAAGGAGAAGATCTACAGAAGAGATGGAGGCCATACTCCATTATCAAGAGAAATGGAAGGGAAGGAGTTCTCAAGGCTTCTTCTTCAAACAATGTAGGGAATTAATAGAGACATCAAAGAGATGAGGATGGAGAGATATAGAGATTCTCCAAAAGGGCTTGTACATGAAGAAAGCTCCAAATGTTCACATTATGGGTGTGAGAATTCAGCTATGCCATCATAGCTACAATGTGGTACCATGCCTACATTCTTAGCAAGAGAAGAAGAGGAAGGAGAAACACCAAAGGAGGAGACTCTTGGTGACTATCTCCAAGACTATGAATCTCAGTCTAGAAGATTCAAGGAGCGTCTAAACTTCCAAGGGTTTTGTCAAACCAAAGAAGATAGAAGACCCAGTAACCACAATAGAAGAAGAGGGTGCATTCAGCACACTTTGGGTAGATTCTTTCTACCTGCTTTTGATGGGTCACCCAAGAGCACAGCCAAGGCTTGGGTAAAGAATCTAGACACATATTTTCAATTGCATCAAGTCTCAGAAGAGGAAGACATTAGAGTAGCAACACGACATCTTGAAGGTAAGGCTTATGCTCAGTGGTTTTATGAATCTTCTTCATTAAATAATGCAAATATATCTACTTATGCAAAGTTCACTAGGAGGTTAGTGAAAATATTTGATCTAAAAAATTATGAAACTTCCTTGGGTGAGCTAGCCAAGCCTAAGGAATCAGAACCTTTGCATGAGTTGGAAGGATCCATGAAACCAACTCCATTTCAGAACATTGTTGAGGGGGTTAAAGATTTGCAAACTGCTTTGCCAAGGGAAAAATCCCCACTTCAGCAAGAACTTTGTTATCAAGAAGAAGATATGAGGATACCTCCTTCAAAAGGGGATCAAGACAAAGGATTTCTTAATGATGAGGTATTCTCCAATGATGAGGAGAAGGAAGAAGAAGAGTTGGAAAGAGCCTCCAGCGTTGTAAAAGCAGGAGGAGATCTACCACCATTTGGAGATGGAGATGAAGCAATTGCTTCAACTAGAGGAGCTCTTGTATCTTTGCAAGAAGTTCCAAAGGATCTTACATATGAAGATCATGAGCAGCATGTGTCTATGTTGATAGGCAATGAGACAAAACAATGAAGGAAGTGTGTTCCAACATTGACCACAGTTTTGGGGACATACACCATGATAAATCACTTCTTTGCGATTAAGACTCTTGACACCAATATGACATTGGTTTTGCATGGTTTGATTACATTGGAGAAGAACACCTTAAACTGTGAGATCTTGTAGAAGGTAGGAGAAGATGAGAAGGAGGGCCAACATCAAGTGATTGGGAACATACACACCCATCCTTTTTAGGAGATTTATGCACAGAATTAGGAGGATGAATTGCCTAGTTAGGGCAAGGAAAAATCAGTCCACTCACATATACAACCTACTCTAGGCCTTGATGTTTCATTACATGGAGGCATTCCACCAGGGAGACCCCCTGATTGGAAGATGATCAAAGAGTTCTCTCAACATGGTGCAACATTGATATATTTGGCTAAGGAAGGAGCCTTGGGAGTAGCTAGCATAGCGCAGAGTACCTTTAATGGGTTCAAAGGAGGGATGAGCACTTTTCTGATATGGACATTGTCATCTCCCACTCGACTATTTGCGCTGACATATGATGATTCAGGAATCTATGAGGATACAAGCATGGTTTCAAAAGGCTACTCCATAACCTTGGAGAAGCAAATGATACCTCCACACATGGGGAAGATTTCTTAATATGACAAGAGGTTATTGACACTCTTGCATGCATTGGCCAAACTATGGAAGTTTTGGATGGGAAATACCTTCCGAGAGGAGGATGACCTCCATATACTTCAATCTTGTCTTGGGAAACATCAACTGCAAAGGAGGTAGCAAAGGTGGGGTAGCAGTACTCCAACATGTGGCTTTGGCATTGAGCATGTCAAAGAGGAGAGATATGATGTGACAGGTGCTTCATTTATATCTCAACAGCGTTGTCACTATTGAGGAGGATGGATCCATATTGGGAGTCCCAATTATTGGTGGACTATTCCAAGAACCTCTTCACATGTAAGGTTCTTGATGGGCAAGTGATAGATGGGAGGTATAGAGTGGTTGATGGAGTCATTTATTTCCATGATCAGATCTACTTGACTAAAGACTCTAAGCTCAAGAAGAAGATTCTACATGCAGCATATGAGGCACTCTTTCAGGACATGTAGATTCCATTGAGTCTTATCACACCATCATGGAGGGATTCTATTGGTAGGATCTCAAAGAAGATGTGCACCAACATATCAAGAGATATGTAGCTTGTTTGATGTATGCGGAGGAAAGCAACCACCTTGCAAGGTTGTTGCAGCCACTTTCCCTTTTGATGGAGAGATGGGAAGGTTCATCTATGGACCTCTTCGCCAACTTTTCTACAATATATGGTAATGATTGTGTTTTGATGCTTATTGATCAACTAATAATGTATGTACATTCCTTTACCATACATTTGCAGCACATTTCTCCACAAGAGTGCAAGCCTCTCTTTGGATTTCATGGTCCTTTTGGGACTACATTCAGTGATGGGATTGACTAATTTCTATAGTACTTTGGGAAAGACTTGTTTTTGTAAATTTATGCAGATGTTTTGTGCTTGATGCAACTTTACTTTCTCTTCAATTTCAGACAACAATCACATAAACAATAAAGTAAAATGTTGATAGAACTTACCAATAGATTGACAGAAGACAAGCCATAAATATATATATGTGTTGGTTCGTTACAACGATCAGTAGGATGCTTCAACCAGCAAAGTCTTATCAGTCAGCCAGCCCAGTATGTGTCACATCACCCTCATCAGACAATCCAAGACAACTAAAGTCAACACAACCTAAAAATTCAACAATGTCCAAAAATTCAATGCATAATAGCAGCAAGTCAAATTCAACGCAGCATAGTCAACAGTCAACCTTTGACCTCGGTTCTTGTGCCAAATAGTATGGACTGAAGAAATCGAAGTTTGTGCCAAAGTTCAGCTCTATTTTACTATGCGTTGACCAAATTCAATGCTAGTCAAACCTGCGGTGGAAGCCCTAGCTGCAGTAGAAAATTGCCTCCAAGTAGCTTGAACAAATCAAAAGAGGAGGGAGAATGTGTGAGGATGAGATGAGTGAAATGTCCTCCAACGTTGACGTTATTTATATCCATCAGTGAGGGTGTGTGACACATTTGTTGGGGGTGTAAAACCTTAAGACCGACCTGCACATATTTTGAATAGATTAAAAATAAATTCAAAATAAATGTTCTGCTCATCGGATCAAGATGGCATTTAGATCGATGTTGCACCTCTCCGAAAGAGGAACCCAATAAAAATATTTGTATCTTCATCTAAGCATCACAACATGGAGTGTGGACCTAGTTGTCCAAATTAACACTCCCTCTCAACTAGGGAGAACTCCATCCACCTGTGCAATCCAAACATTGTGCGTCATCCCACCGTAACTTGATTTTCTGGCTTCTTTATTTCAGAACAGAAGTGGGTTAGTCACAAAGACATCATTCCCAGCTGACAGATTCAGCCCAGAGGTCTGAAAACTCTATTGAACTCACAAAGAGTCTCATACCAACCCAAAGTTGGTTTATTTGACCTGAAGTCAGTAGGAGGTCTAAAACCTTACTAGACTTGATCCCAGATCAAGTGGTTGGACTATACCATCCTAGATAGAGAGTACGGAAATATCTGATGTGTCCATCAGTCTTTGCTACTAGTCTCTAGATTTTCCCACCTCATTGGCCAAATGAGAGGTACTTCCCATGAGTCTGAAACTCAAATGGGTAGGATGCATATGGGGCACAGATAATGAGAGGTGAACCAACTCAATAATCACAATGGTGGGGCAGAAGCAGACCAACAACGTTCGGCAAGCCTAGCCCTGTGGTTTCTTATAGCTCCGAGAAGCTATCCCCAAAGCCCCCCAGAGCTCCCAGAGCTCATCGTCCAATAAGACTCTCAAAATAGGGCCATTCCACGATACCAAGATTCTCATCGAAGGTTAGGAACATGACCTTCCCCAAGGGAATTGTGAGAATATTCACGACTTGCTCATCAGTTCCTATATGATTGAGCCTTACGGCGCCTCGCTGTACCATATCTCGGATAAAGTGGTACCAACCATCAACATGCTTGGATCGTTCATGGAACTTGGGATTCTATGACAAATGAATCCCCCTCTGGTTATCACAAAGGATAACAGTGGCATCTAGCACATGCTCGAACAACTCATTGAAGAGCTTTCGCAACCAAGTGACTTCACAACGAGCCATACATCCTGCAATATATTCAGCCTCAGCGGTGCTCAAGGCTACCAACTTTCGTTTCCTGCTCGAAGCATATCTACATGTGAAGCAGCATCCAGATGTGCTCTTATGATCCACCACACTGCCAGCCCAATCAACATTAGTATATCCAAGGAGTTTCATGCTCCCGGTCATGTATCTCAACCCATGGTCTATCGTGCCCCGAAGATATCTCAGAATATTCTTGGCACCAACCTAGTGAGTGTGATGAGGCTCAACCATCAATTGACTCAAAGTGTTCACTGCAAAACATATATTTGGATGGGTGTTCACTAAGAACATCAGGGCCCCTACGAGTTGACGATACTCAGTAGGATTTGCTAACACGGGCCCAGCAGTGCTGCCACTCAACTTCTTAAAGTTGACCTCCATCGATGTCGACACGGACTTACAGTCCACCATACCAAATATTTCCAGAAGCTTCACAATGTATTTTCCTTGAGAAAGGAAAATCTCGCCAGGTCTCTACCAAACCTCTAGGCCTAGGAAATAGTGCATCAGTCCTAGGTCCTTCATCTTGAACTCAGCAGCGAGCTCCCTCTTGCACTGATGAATGAGATGGTCAGCACTTGTTAGGAAGAGGTCCTCAACATATAGCAACAGAATGAGAGGCTTTTCTCTATCAACCTTGAAGTAAAGGTTCGAATTAGCATTAGTACGAGTGAAGCCCAGCTTCATCAGGTAGCTATCTATCCTCTCGTACCAAGCTTTGGGTGCTTGCTTCAGCCCATAGAGGGCTTTCTTCAACCTACAGGCATGGGTGTCCTGATCCTGGACTTGGAACCCCAAAGGCTGCTCCACATACACCTCTTCCTTTATCGCACCATGCAGAAATGTGGTCTTCACATCCATCTGATGAAGACTCCATCCTTGCGTAGAAGCAAGGGCTATGATAGATCGAATGGTGGTATATTGGGCCACAGGTGCAAATATGTCATCATGGTCTATGCCTTCCTTTTGAGAGAAGCCACGGGAAACAAATCTGTCTTGAACTTTTCAGCACTTCCATCAGATCCATGCTTGATCTTGTAGAGCCATTTCGAGGTGACAACTGCTTTGTCCTCTGGTCTTGGAACCACATCCCAGACATCATTCTTAATTATGGACTCATACTCTTCGTGCATAGCATCCTTCCAGACTTGATGCTTTACGACTTCCTCAAAATATCCAGGCTCAGATTGTACAATTGTACTCATGGCTGCTAGATACCCTTGGTATCTACTCAGCTTCTTGCTTTCACAGAATGTCCCCCTTGGGGCTATATGTCGCTCGGCATCCTTGAGAGTGTCCCTGAGCCATGATGGTCTCTTCCCTAGTGAAGAAGGTGGATTAATCGGGTCCATCGGTCCTTCAACATCGGGCATCGTCTCATCCTTCTGTCCTTCCTGATTTCCAGGCCTTGCTTCATGGTCTTCCTCAAATCTCGGAATATTGACTACTTTCCACAAGGAAGCATCTTCTTCAAAAGTGACATCGTGGCATATATCCAATTCCCTTTGACTAGGCACATAGACTCTATAGGCCTTCAATGGTTAGAACACAAATATTCTCTTCTGTAAGGATCAAATGTCCTTTTCTGAAGACATAAAGTAGTCAAGACATCCAAAATCTCATAAAGAGACTGTGCTTTACCAAAGAAAATCCCTGAGTTTGGATTCTATGCGGTAATGGTAAGTATCTGTTTTTATGTATGAGAAGAAGAACAAGCTCACAGAATTCTAGACCTGTCACAGAGAATGCACGGCGCACAATGGTCTGTTTTTCACTCACTGAATGCCATGAATACAAGGGACAGATAGTTGTGGTCTCCCTCTTAATGCTAGCTTCTTTGCAAAATTTCTTGAACTCGTTCGTCTCATATTCAGTGCCATTATCGGTCCTCAATATCTTGATCTTCTTCCCTGTCAGATTTTCCACCAAGGCTTTGAAGGTACGAAACCACATGAAAGCCTCATCCTTCTTATTCAAGAAGTATATCCAGGTTTTGCGAGAGAATTCATCTATGAACGTCATATAATAAGAACATCCTCCCAAGGATGTCACAGGTAGCATACCAGATAGATCAGAATGTACTGATTGCAAGACACCAGATGTCTTTGTGACGCTTGAGGGGAAAGGTCCCCTTGTATGGTTTCCTTCGGCACAACCTTGACATACACCTTCATGATTATTTGAGAATTTGGGCATCCCCGTCACCACCTTCCTTGCTTCGGGAAGGGCTTTGTAGTGAAGGTGTCCAAACCTCCGGTGCCATAGTTCATTCTGTCAGATAGTATCACATGCCATCGCTCCTAGTGGACTTCCTCCAACCTGGTAGAGTGTATCAACTCTAAACCTAATCATGATAGCTTCCTTGAAGCTCTTCTTCCACATGTGCACCTTTCCATCAGTGAATGCCACATTGAAACCTTTATCTTCCATGGTCGATATAGACACAAGGTTCTTCTTCAAATTAGGTACATATAGTACATCCTGCAAGCGAAGGACTTGACCTTGAGACAAGTGGAGGGTCACAGTCCCTGTCCCTTTCACGGGATATGTGACATTATCTCCAAGGATAATTTCCAGATTAGTATCCTTCTCAACCATATCAGAGAGTGCTTCCTTGAACCCAGTGATGTGCCTTGAGGCACCACTATCTATCAACCAGACATCCATAGTGTCGGGTGGAGATGCAACAGAGAGGGCAGATACAAGAATGAATTCATTTTTTTTATCAACAACATTTGATTCCTCATACCTGGAATTTCTCGAGCTTTTGAAAGGTTCACTATTTCCACCAGAGGGAGCCTTCCTTTTTCCCTTGGACCTGTTGTTCCTTTGACTGCCATTCCTCTGGTTTTTATTGTTGTCATCACCATCGAGAGAATCCTTCTTGAAAGGACATTCTCTAGCATAGTGACCTGGACTATGACAAGTGTAACACTTGCCCTTCTTTCCTTGGGCCCCTGCTCTTCCTTTATTATTTGGACCACCAAAGTCCTTATTTCTAGAGTGAGCAGCGTAGGCAGCATTTCCTTCATTTTCAAACTCCTTCATTCTTGTCTCTTCTTGAACGCATATTGATAGTACTTCCTCAAATTTAGGTATCACATTATTATTTAGAATGGTAGTGTTGAACACATGCCATTTGGATGGGAGCCCTCCAAGTGCGGTGAGTATCATCTCTCGATCAGCTATTGTCTCCCCAATAGCCAGTAGATTGTTCCTGATCTCGGTCAGCTTCAGAAAGTATGATTGAACAAACTCATCCCTGCCTTTCTTCAGATTCTTCAATTGATTCTTGAATAATAGGACTTGATTCACATTGTTTGCCTTGAACATTTTGACCAACTTATCATACATTTCTTTTGATGTTCCCAGCTCAGAGATGTAGGCAACCAGACTTTTGTGAATTGAGTCCCTGATCATCATCTTTTCTTTGATCTCTTTCTTCTTATAATTTTGTTTGGCAGCAGCAATTGCAATGGATGGAAGCTCTTGGATTTTACCTAGTAGATAGTCCATGAAATCTTGGTCTTCCAACATAAGATCCAATGTCATCTTCCAAGCATAGAAGTCATCCTTCCCAGTCAATTTTTCATCAGCCTTGAAGCCATTTTAGTTTGAGGAACCCATCCTCTTCTTCGGTGATTGCTACAAATTAGGGCTTTGTCTTCACCTCAACTCTGATACCATGTAAACTTATGCAGATGTTCTATGCTTGATGCAACTTTACTTTCTCTTCAATTTCAGACAGCAATCACATAAACAATAAAGTAAAATGTTTATAGAACATACTAGTAGATAGACAGAAGACAAGCCATAAATATATATATATGTGTTGGTGCGTTACTACGATCAGCAGGATGCTTCAACCAACAAAGTCTTATCAGTCAGCCAGCCCAGTATGTGTCACATCACCCTCATCAGACAATCCAAGACAACCAAAGTCAACACAGCCCAAAAATTCAACGATGTCCAGAAAGTCAACGCAGAACAACATCAAGTCAAAATCAATGCAGCACGGTCAACGGTCAACCTTTGACCTCATTTATTGTGCCAAATAGTACGGACTGCAGAAATCAAATTTTGTGCCAAATTTCAGCTCAGTTTGACTATGCGTTGACCAAAGTCAACGTTGGTCAAACCTGTGGTGGAAGCCATAGCTGCAGCAGAAAAGTCAACATCCTTCTCCCACGTGTGAATAGAAAATTGCCTCCAAGTAGCTCAAACCAATCAGAAGATGAGAGAGAATTTGTGAGGATGAGATGAGTGAAATGTCCTCCAACATTGACCTTATTTGTATCCATCAGTGAGGGTGTGTGACACATTTGCTAGGGGTGTAAAACCTTAAGGCCGACCTACACATATCTTTAATAGATTAAAAATAAATTCAAAATAAATTTTCTTCTCATCAGATCAAGATGATCTTTAGATTGATCTTGCACCTCTCCGAAAGAGGAACCCAATAAATAGATTAACAGTTTTGCTTGGTTCATATTCAGCCAACACCTAATGTCCTCTACTATTTTCAAGCTTTTGAAAAGCTTATGCGAGCAAGCAAGTGGTTGGATGGCCACTTACCATATCATGTTTGGAGACATCAAGAAGCAGAACAACGTTGTTCTCACTTGAGGGACTATTGTCACCATCCAGTATGTCATGTGACACTTAGTCCATGTTTCTTTTGGAGCCCATATGGTGATGACACTCTCTTCACTATATGTGGGATGGATTGGGCAAGAGAGATACCTAGAACCAAGGAGTGGGATCAGGAGATTCCAAGTACCTTTTGGCTTCCTGGGGACTATATTATTGAAGCCCAAGATCAGCAGCTCCATATTATCATAAATGGAGAGAGAGACAACGTGATTTGAATAACTTGATCTCTCATTTTCAGCCATAAAACACCTATACATTGTAGAAGTAGGGGATTGGTGATTGTTTCTATGAGCTACCAAGGATGGCTCACTTTTTTTGGATGATAGCATGGAGATTGGAGTTTCTCATTG
The DNA here is from genome assembly GCA_034641835.2 of Pinus albicaulis. Classification (NCBI taxonomy): domain Eukaryota; kingdom Viridiplantae; phylum Streptophyta; class Pinopsida; order Pinales; family Pinaceae; genus Pinus; species Pinus albicaulis. The sequence goes on along the minus strand of CM076572.1, from coordinate 1,162,983,009 downwards.
GGATTGAGGCACCCAACATTTAACATCTCTCATGCTTTAAGGAGGCCAATGGACAACATATAATTTTTTCCATATATCTCCCACTTCTTCATGATGAGAGCTATTTGGTTATCTACCAAAGGCTAACTTGTATATTTGGGAGGAGACATATCCATTGGAGGTTTGCAATATCCTTGCAGTTGCTTGAGGACAAGAAACATTTTGGAGGGGAGGACTGTAATATTCCTAAATTAGCTTGTAGTTAATTGGAATATTAAAGTTTTGTTTTGTCACTTAGATAGGTGAATAAGTGGGTAGGGAGACCCATAAATATATTTATGAAGAATAAAAACCACCTCTCATGTGAAATTGGATCATCATTTCAGCTTAATAAAGCACCCTAAGGTGTGAACAAGGGCTAGAGAATGTGGACTAGGTCAATGATGACCAGATCAATAGCGTTGTTGTGGAGATTATGGAGGATTAATGGAGGACGGCGCAATCATTTAGGAGGAGTGTATGCATGAGAGAAACTCCATTAATGAGTGGGACCCAGGGTGAGGAAGCTCACCAAGCATAAAATGAGGAGGATGGCAGCTTTAGAAGACATGGATTTGTATTATTGATTTTTATCTTTTTAGATCCGTATTTTTCATGTGACATTTATGTGCATGCTTTTGTTGTTTAGCAGGGTCTGCAGTGCTGTTTAGCACAAGGGTGTTTCCGAGTGAAAATCCCACCCTCATCCTCGGGTAACTTCGAGTGCCTACTCAGGAGAGGTATTATTGAGATGCATTACCACTATCTGGAATTTGGCCAAGCTTCAGTCTCATATACAATGCAATCTATTCTAGATCTGTGTTGTGTTGCAGGGGTGTAGTAGTAGTGGAGAGAGATCTCCAATTTCTGAGCTAGTTTTCCATTGGAGGGATCATCCTTTCATTCGGGAAGCTTGTGAGGAAGTTCTCAGGACTTCATTTCATATTTTGGCACCAGGCCAAGTAGCTATCATCAGCTATAGCGCAGTTTCCCTCAAGGACTGCATTATTTTAGAGAGAAGTTGCAGCAGTGGGTTTGTTGCCGTAGTTGGAGGAGTTGTGTTTCCTTTAAGGGGATCAACCCTTCGTTTAGGAGATCTACTGGAGGAGGATCAACCATTGCATATTTCAAATCAGCCACCTCCTATCAGTGATTCAGTTGCAAATATTATTCAGCCCTAACGCCAAATTTGTTGTTTTTGTATAGTGTGTATTTCCAAAAACCTTTTATGGGTTGTCCTGGAAATCCATTTTGGAGCATAGATCTCTAGTCCTAACTCTTTTGGAGCATTTTATTAGCAGCAATATATTTTTCTATCTTTCAGTTGTTACTCTCTCTTATACAATGCAGTTTTGACATTCCAGCTCATATTGTATTAGTAGCATTTCAGATTTAAGTGTATGCTTTCATGGGAGGCTTGTTAGCCCAATCTTGAGTGAGCTTTTCCTCAAGATCTTGTACCTATTTTGTTGTTATAATCATAATGGAATGGATCTATGGTTGTCTCATGTCTTGATCTATTTATATTTTTGCATAATTCTAGTGTTATGTGCTATATTGTTGCTCTCCCAAATTTGGGATATTAGAATGCATGTGTGTATTTGGTTCTCTTGTTGTCATTGGCATAGGTTTTCCAGGTGTGACAATGGATTTCAGCCTTGCCTTGCCATTTTTGGATAGACATAGTGTGGTGGGTTCTCTTGTATTTGGTTGAGTTGGATTTTTGGATGGTATCGAAACTGAGTGGGGTGGTCTCAGGAAAAATCACAAGGCCTAGGAATCCCTTGAACAGTAATGGAAGGATAAATAGTAAATCATTATTGTGAACCTCCTCGTTAGGCCTAAGAATACCTTGACTGGTAATGGCAGGATACACGGTAAATCCTAGAGGATGGAGCCTCGTTAGGCCTAGGAATCCCTTGACTGGTTATGGAGGGATACATGGTAAATCCTAGAGGTGTATTCTCTCGTGAGGCCTAAGAATACCTTGACCAGTTATGGATGGATACATGGTAAAGCCAAAAGAGTGGAGATGGAAAAATTCCTCACGATTTAGGTGTATAGATCTAGAGGCATCCATGCTTGTTTAGGGCCTAGTGATCCGGTGGGATTGTGTTAAATCCTAGTTGTATTGATGACGGTTTATGGCCTAGGAATCCCTTGGTGGGATATATGGTAAAGCCTGAGGGAGCCCTAGTCTATTTTTTTGTGAGTCCCACATTCATACTTGGAATATGGCATGAGGGTGATTGGCTGAAAGAAAGATTTGGTTCAACCCAATCTATGGTCAGGTGGTTTGTGGAACTCCTTGACTTGGTTGGATTATACATTCATTAATAATATATCTTTATACTTTGGTATTTCATGTGTAAATGTACTCGTTCATATGGGGTTTTTATGCTTTTCATATCTGTGTTATTCATGTTGGTTATATGTTGGTTATGAGTATGTTTTATGACAAACTTGATGTATGGCTCTTATCATATTTTGATTAGAAAATGAATGAACACTGAATATATGACCTAATAGATCAAAATGCAGCTAATGTGATAAGGCATCAATGCTTCTTCACAAATCCAAATAAGTATGAGACCCCTATGCTCAGATCTGTTATTATGACCTGTAGATGACATATTTGTGACATGTTTTATGAAATGTTTTTCATGGGTAGTAGGGTTCAGATCAAGTACCTATAACAACCATTGCATTAGTAACCTTATTCCATTATTTTTTATCATTTCTAAAAGTTTCATGAAGTTCTAGGAAGTGGCTTGAGACCTGGACCTAAAATAGTGGCTCATAATCTAGGGTTGATGGCTCAGAACTGCCTGAAAAATTCCACAGTCATTGGCATGCCTTGCTATGGGAGTGACTGGAAGGCCTTAGTCATATGCATGGCTTGTCATGGGAGTGGTTGAGGGTCCAGATCAGAAAAATGATATCTTATCTCAGGAGTTAGGCACCTAGAACGGTTGATTGCCTCCTGAAGGGTCTGTAGCTCCCGAGGAAGGTTAGATTGGTTGTGTTTTGTCGATTCCACTTCCTTAACTATACATGGGGAGTTGAATCACATCATAGTAACCTCTCGTCAGATTTTTACCCCAATGGACTGGTTAGCTTGGGTAAATGTGGGAGGAGGGTGTTATAGAGTGGTACCAGAGCATAGTTCTCCCCTTGGACTGGATGGGAGGAATGTGTTGGTCATGCATACATGTCGATTGCATATGTGTTCCTTATGCTTTTGGTCTATGTGTTTGTTACATATGCATGGTGATGTTCATGGTTGCAGTTGTGTCACCATGTGAAAGTTTATGGTGTTTTTGTTGGATGTGTTCATCATGCGTGTATGTTAGTTATGCATTGGTTATGCATGTCAGTGTTTATATGTTGTTATGCATACATTGACATGGTAATAGTTGTCGTGCATGAGGTCATGGTATGTGGTCGACATGGTCATGCATTAATAATTGGACAATGGTTGAAATGATGTTTACATACTGCTATGATTATTTTTATACATGTATTACAATAATCTAGTTGATCTTGCAGACGAGATATCCTCCCCTAAACTATACTGAGGTATGTTGATTATGTTATTTTTTGGTTTTAGATGACATGGTATACTTGCAAGAAAGAGATCAAAGATGACTAGCAAGATGGTATACTACAGTTCACGAGATTATCCTTATGGGTCAGATGAGCAATGTGGTGGTGGGAATTCTTCTGACTTAGCCAGAACATTGAGAAGTTTGAAGGTAGAAATAGGAAGTTGTAAGGCGGATAATGACGGAATCATTTAGGAACAGGAGAGACAAACAAAATTAATGCAGTAATCCTTCATAGTTTGTCATAATTGCATAAACAAGGATTTATTTAGATCAATGATGGGAAGGAGGATAGGACTAATGGGGAATATGGCAGTAGATCTCATGGTGGAAATAGGTTAGATAGGGATGACATGATCATATATGTAAGGCTCTTAGATACTCTAGATAAGAGAGGTGATGGACACCGGTTCTATTCTAGTTCTGGTTCTAACAGGTATCATGATCATCGCCGTTATCATCCTTATAGGAGGAGTGCAAAGGGATATTTTCCAGATGATTTCAAGAAAGCTAAGCCACCTACCTTTGATGGGGATTTGAAGAAGCCAAAGGATGCAAAGGCATGGTTACTTGGGATGAAGATTTGAGTTGCATGATTACATAGAGAACATGAAGGCCATAATAAATATCTTCAATCTCAAAGGTAAAGCATACATATGGTGGGAAGATCTGAAGTGGGTTAGAGACATCAGGATAAAAGAGTTGAGTTAGCATGAATTCAAGAGACCTTTTAGGAAGAAATATTTGTTAGATAGGTACTATTACAACAAAGCTAAGGAATTCTATGAGCTAAATATGGGATCGATGACAGATGAGGAGTACACGACCAAGTCCTTGGAGTTATTGAGGTAGGTACCATATCTTAAAGATGAGAAGGCCAAAGTTCAGAGATTTGTCAGTGGAATACCATTGAAATTTAGAGATCGGATTGAATATGATGAGCCTCGGTCACTTGAAGAAGTGATTGGTAAGCTCAAGAATTTTTATGATAAATCAAAGCGTAATAAAAAATCTCAGCAAGGTTGGAAAGAAAAAGACAAAGCTAAAGATAAATGACAGCCGAAAAAAAATACTTCATAATGAAAAAGAGAAAGAAAATCATTGGACCTTACAAGAAGTTCAACGTAGTTAGACAGGGACATGTGTCACAACCTAGAGGTCAACAGAATAAAGGTGATGGTATGAGACCATTGCAGTGTTGGATTTGTGGCAAGGAGCATCTCAAGAGAGATTTTCCACAGTATCAGGGTGGTAGACATCAAATCTATAGTGTACAAGAGGCGCAAATTGTTGGGGGTGTTGGGAAAAGTATTCCTCGAATCTATGCAACATTGGATAACAGGAATGTAGATCACCAGACATCCATTATCGAGATGGACGGTAAGCTTTGTGATCAAGTTGTTTCTATTTTGATTGACCCTGGATCTAATTATAGTTATGTTAACCTTGACTTGGTGGATAAGTTTAGTTTGAATAAAGAATTGCATGCAAAATCTTGGTTAGTACAATTGGCTACAGGTACAAAGAAAAGAGTTTATCATTGGGTAAGAGCTTGTGAATTTGAATTGAATGGTATGCCTACATCAAAACATTTGAATGTACTTTCATTGGGATCATGTAGTATGTTGTTGGGTATGGACTGGTTGTATCTTCATAGGACCAAGGTGGATTGCTATGATAAGGCGGTTGAGTGTTTGGATGACAATGGGGAACAAAGGATCTTGCAGAGTAAGAAGGAGGCAACATCAGTTAGAATGGTGACAACCATTCAGGAAAAACGCAGTCGCACAAAAGGGTGTGTGTTATTTGAATTGGAAATTTCTAGTGATAAAGGTAAGGAGGATGAGTATGTGGAGGTATTAAGCAGATACATGATCTTCCAGCAGTTTCAGGATGTGTTTCTAAAAGAGATTTTAGATTTTCCACCTCACAGAGAAGTGGACTTTTCCATTGAGTTGGTACCAGGGGCAGCACCAACATTGAAGGCTATGTACAGGATGATCACTCCATAGTTAGTAGAGTTGAAATTGTGGTGGAAGTAAATTCTTGAAAAATGGTACATTAAGCCAAGTGTGTCACCATGGGGTGCACCAGTGTTGTTTTTTAAGAAGAATGATGGTACTCTCAGGTTATGCATTGATTACAGACAGTTGAACAAGGTAACAATCAAGAACATATATCCATTGTCTAGGATTGATGACTTGTTTGATCAATTGAAGGGAGCAATAGTGTTCTCGAAGATTGATCTGAGATCAAGATACCATCAGGTACACATTAAATAAGAGGACATATATAAGACTGATTTTCGGACCAGGTATGGGAATTATGAGTTTGTTGTAGTTCCATTTGTTTTGACTAATGCTCCAGCTACTTGTATTTGCTTGATGAATATTGTGTTGCGTATTTATCTGGACAAGTTTGTTATTGTATTCATTGATGACATATTGATATATTCTAAGAATGAGGAAGATCATGTCGAACACTTAGCAACGGTTTTGCGATTGCTAAGAAAGCATCAGTTGTATGCCAAGCTTAGAAAATGCAGATTATTTCACACAATGGTACATTACTTGGGACATTTTGTTTCCAAGGAAGGTATAACAATGGATCCAAAGAATATAAGGGATATCATGGAATGGGCAGCTCCTAGAAATGTGGACGAGGTAAGATCATGTATGGGGCTAACAAGTTATTATAGGAGGTTCATCAGGAACTTCTCTCGGATTGCATATCCTATAACATCACTACAAAGGAAAGGTAAGAAATTTGAATGGACAAAGGAATGTGCAAAAATTTTCGAACAGTTGAAACAGTTATTGAGAAATGCTCCAATTATAAAGATTGCAGATATGGACAAAGAGTGTGTGGTGTGTACACATGCTTGCAAAAGAGGACTTGGCAGAGTTCTTATGTAGGAAGGACAGGTGGTATGCTATGAATCAAGGAAACTAAATGAGCACGAATAGAATTATCCAACATATGATCTTGAGTTGGCAACGATCATCCATGCATTGAAGATGTGGAGGCATTATCTTCTTGGTAGGAGGTTTGTATTGATGAGAGATCACAGTGGATTGAAGTATCTATTTGACCAACGAAATCTGAATGCCAGGCAAGCTAGATGGTTGGCCATGATTAGTGAGTTTTACTTAGAGATCTAGTACATCAAGGGTAAGGAGAAAATGGTTGCGGACGCTCTTAGCAGAAGAGTACAGGTAAATCACATTGCAGCTATGAGTTCTTATGGGACAGATTTACAGGATTAGATATTGCAGGAAGATCAACAGGATGACAAGTATTGTTGGAAACACTGAGAGGGGGGGGTGAATCAGTATTCCTTTCAATTAGAGCATTAGTTAATCTTCAATTATTATCAGTGTTTGTACAATGATAGCATAAATGTTGCAATCTTATTTCATTCTGAGTTGCTCAAATTTTGCTCTATAGATTTGAAACTTTGCTTCTTTGACATTTGAGTCACCTGCATATATATTCTCAAGCTTGTCCCATACATTTTTTGGCGTTTTACAACCCAACACCTTATGATAAGTAGATTCAATAAGTCCTTTGATAATAATATTCTTTGCTTTTGCATCATTTACCAAATTATTCTTACCTTGTTCATCCGCGGTTGATGTAAATCCATTTTGAACAGTCCCATACTTTGTAACCTTGTGCCAAGAGATAAACCTCCATTCTTCCTTTCCAGAGTGCATAATTATTTTCATTGAATAGAGGTACACCATTCTTGGTATGCTCCATGACCTCCTTCCAGATTTTAAACTTCTGTTGAAGGAACCAAGCTCTGATACCAATTTGGATTCTTCAAGAGAGAGTTATACCCAATCTCTCACAATGCCCTAATTATGGATTGTTTCAGCAGAGCGAACTTGTACGGCGTGCCACGTGTCATTGTTTCTTCATTCATCTCTGAAATTGATAGAGAGAAAACTAGAGTCTGTGCACTATCTGTCACTTTTTACGGAATTCCAATCCGATAATCAGAGAGAGAGTTATGACTATTTTACCAAGGTCACTTATTTGATATTAATTTCAGGAGCCTGCAAAAATCCTAACTTCCATAGATCATATATCCAAAAATATTACGCACCTTGATCTGAAATTTTTACAGCAGCTTCCTCAGGATTTCAGCTTCGCCTCATAAAAAATTCAGCTTCTGAACCTTCGTAGAAAAAAAGTTAGAGCGTAAATTCCACGATGACCTATTTCAGATGGCGAAATTCCTTGCATAAGGAGGAAATGAGGATCACAATTTATATAAATTCTTAGGTTGAGAGGGGCTTCAACAAGTGAACATGGGAGGGATTTTAGAAGCTTAAAAAATATTAATTATGACTTTTCAATGACCCATGCCCCAACCCCATGGGGTTTTAGCCCACTAACTGGGGGTACAAACTTCAAACATGAATATCTCTCAAACCGTGAAGAATTACATGGCGTGCCATATATCAACGGAAACATCTCAACAAGTAGAAACCATCAAAAGAATTATTGACCTATAATATATTAATTTGGTAGATCACAATTCCCATGCAATATTGGGTTAGCCCCTGGTGCTGCTTGGGTTGAAATCAATGACAATTGTTGTTCAATATGTACAAGGAGATTATGCACGCGTTACAATAGGGTACATGTGATCAGAATGTGGATTATCGTCTTACAACATATGGTTTGGTCAGTTTTAGGGATGAGATATATGTTTCGAATGAAAATAAGCTCAAGAAAACTATCTTGCGAGAGTTTCATGCAAGACCTTATTCAGGTCACCCAGGATACCAGAAGACATTGAAAGCAATGAATAAGTTTTATCATTGGTTGAATCTTTAGAAGGACGTGGCAGATTTTGTGGCTATATTCTTAGACTGTCAGTAGGTGAAAGTAGAATGTAAGCATCCAGGTGGACTACTATAGTTGATTTTGATTCTAGAGTGGAAGTGGGAGGTAATTTCCATGGATTTCATCACTGGTTTTTCGAGGACATCTAGATAGCATGATTCCATCATGGTTATGGTAAACAAGTTGAAAAAGGTAGCACACTTCATTCCAGTGAGGTCTACTTATTCAGCTACTGATCTAGCACAGGTCTTCATCAGAGATGTAGTGAGGTTGCATGTTGTTCCAAGGAAGATTATATTATACATGGATGTTAATTTCATGTCAAAGTTTTGGAAGGATTTGTTTGCAGGTTTTGGGACATAGTTGTCCTTCAACAAAACTTATCATCCGCAAACAGATGGACAAACAAATAGGATCAACATGATATTGGAGAGGGTCAACAAGATATTGGAGGACACATTTAGGATGTATGTGATGCATCAACAGAGGAGATGGGAGGAGTACCTTCTGTTGATTGATTTTTCTTATAATAATGGTTATCAAGAGTCACTGAGGATGAGTCTGTTCGAGGCATTGTATGGTCAAAGTTGTAATACTCCAATCAGTTGGAGTGATCCAGTGAACGAGATGTTGATTGGACCAGATATGTTGGCATAAATGGAACAAGAAATGCATGTAATCAAGAAGAATCTAAAGGAAGTACAGGACAAGAAAAAAATTTAAGCAGATCAGAACAAGAATTTTAAGGAGTTTCAGGTTGGGGAATAGGTGTACTAGCGCATCAAGCCCAAGAAGAGATCATTGAGGATTAGGTCATGTGACAAGCTGGCACCTCCATTTTGTGGACCTTTCAATATTCTTTAAAGGATTGGACCAGTAGCCTATCGACTTGCACTGCCTCTGATAGTGAAAGTCCATGATGTTTTCCATATGTCATTACTTAAGAATTATGTTAAATATGTTGATCATGTGATTGACTAGTCTATATTGTATGTGGAGCCAGAAGGATAATTCCATCTGGAACCTCAATGTATTTTGCAAAGAAATATGCTCATGCTCCATAACCGAGCAATCGAGCACGTTAAACCGCAGTGGAAGTACTTTGGGCCTGATGAAGCTACATGGGAGATCATTGATCAGATGCGACCTATGTATCCTTCTTTATTCGTTGGTTGAGTGAATATTTTTGGCATATGTTTTGGTGTATATATATATATATATACTGCTATGAGCTTTGTTATAAAGCTCAAATAATTGGTATGAGTGTCATGCCATTATGGTTGTCATGTTGTTATGTTCTCATGTTGGTTTGATTTTCAGCAGGTTGTTCATTGTAAATATTACAATGAGCTAAGTTATAAACATCCATGGGCAATATTTTTTTCTTTTAATGGTCTTGCTAGTTGTAGATGTCATTGAACACCGAGGATGGTGTTCGCCCAAGGGGGAGGGTTCTGTAACAACCCTAGTAAAAAAATCCATGTAATAAAGTTAATAAGGAAAAAAAATAACCAAGGTCATGGGACACGTATTCCAAGTTGTATGTTGGGAAAAACATCCTAGTGTGGGTGTTCATTTGGATTATTATGGATAAGAGGAAATTGGAAAAAATATTTGGAAAGGAAAAATGGAATTATTGGCATTTTATTTTTGAAAATAATGAAAATTAGTAGAAAAGGAAGGTGAAAGGTCACAGGTTGCATGTGAGGAGGAAAATGAAGGATAATAATGGAAAATGGAGAAAATAGAGAACTGATTAATAAAAAGACTTTTGAGGATCAGTTGGTACCTTTTGTCAGTTCAGTTTTGGAGCTCTCTGTCTCTCTACTCTCTCTCTCTCTCTCTCTCTCTCTCTCACATTTGGACACTTAGAACATTCTTGGAGAATTATAGCATTGGATCAAGAAAAGCAAAGGAAGAGCAAAGAAGGCAAAGGGAAGAAAATATCAAGCAAGGAAGAGCAGAATCAAGCGACTACAATGGCATTACTTACATGTATAGATTTTCATGTGTTATTTCCTTGCTAGATTTGGCATGCATGGTACATGCATGTGTGTATTTGGTTCTCTTGTTGTCATTGGAATGGGTTTTTCTAAGTGTGACAATGGATTTCAGCCTTGCCTTGCCATTTCTAGATAGCCATGGTGTGGTGGGTTCTCTTGTATTTGGTTAAATCGGATTGTTGGATGGTATCAAAACTGAGTGGGGTGGTCTCAGGAAAAATTACAAGGCCTAGAAATCACTTAACCAGTAATGGTGGGACACATGGTAAAGCATGATTGTGAACGTCCTCGTTAGGCCTAGGAATACCTTGATTGGTAATGGCAGGATACACGGTAAATCCTAGAGGATGGAGCCTCGTTAGGCCTAGGAATATCTTGACCAGTTATGGCGGGATACATGGTAAATCCTAGAGGTGTATGCTCTCATGAGGCCTAAGAATCCCTTGACCGGTTATGGAGGGATACACGATAAAGCCCAAAGAGTGGAGACAAAAAAATTCCTCACGATTTATGTTGAGGGATCCGGAGGCATCCATGCTTGTTTAGGGCCTAGTGATCCGATGGGATTGTGGTAAAGCCTAGTTGTATTGATGAGGGTTTAGGGCCTAGGAATCCCTTGGTGGGGTATACAGTAAGGCTTGAGGAAGCCCTGGTTGGTTTTGTTATGAGTCCCACATTCATGTTTGGAATATGGCACGGGGATAATTGGTTGAAAGAAAGATTTGGTTCAGCCCAATCTCTGGTCGAGTAGTTCGTGGAAGTCCCTGACTTGGTTGGATTATGCATTCATTAATAAAAGCTCCTTCTCCTTTGGTATTTCATGTGTAAATGTATTGGTTCATATGTGTTTTTTATGATTGTTATGTCATTGTTATTTATGTAGGTTATGAGTATGTTTTATGACAGACTTGATGTATGGCTCTTATCATATTTTGATTAACAAATGAATGAACAATGAATATATGATCTAATAGATGATAATGCAACTACTGTGATAAGGCATCAACTCTTCTTCACAAATATCAAATAAGTATAAGACCCCTATGCTCATATCTCTTGTTATGACATCTAGATTACATATTTGTGACATGTTTGATGAAAATTTTGTCATGGCTAGTAGGGATCAAATGAATTACTTGTACCAATGATTGCATTAGTAACCTTATTCCATTATTTTTTATCACTTTTGAAAGTTTCATGAAGTTCTGGGCAGTGGCTTGAGACCTGGCCCTGAAAAAGCGACTCATAATCTAAGTTCGTTGGCTCAGAACTTCCTGATAAATTCCACAGTCATTGGCATGCCTTGTTGTGGGAGTGACTAGAAGGCCTCAGTCATATGCATGGCTTGTCATTGGAGCGGCTGAGGGTCCAGATCAGAAAAATGATAAGTTATCTCAAGAGTTAGACACCTGGAAGGGTTGGTTACCTCCTGAAGGTTCTGTAGCTCCTAAGAAAGGTCGGATTGGTTGTGTTTTCTTGGTTCCACTTCCTTAATTGTACATGGGGATTTGAACCACATCATAGTATCCTATCGTCACATGTTTACCCTAGTGGACCGGTTAGCTTGGGTAAATGTGGGAGGAGAGTGTTACAATGTACACATGCTTAACTACGTATGATAGTTGTATGCCCATTTATAATCCTAGAGCCATTTTGATACCGCTAATTACCATTGGTATCTACGAGCCTGAGGTTCCATTAACACATGGTTTTTCCCATGGAATTTAATGTAATATAACCTATTTAATGGCTTAATGAATCCATTGTAAGATTCCTTTTGGCTAAGAGTAATAAATCTATTATGAGTTGATTTTCCTAGTTTGGGGTTTCTAGGATAATCATGGTGTTTATTGTTGTGTTTTATTATTGCTAGTTATTAATTATTTTTTCTCACATTTTATTTCTATTAAATGGTATCAAAGAAAGGCTAACCTGGACTCTAAGGAGTCATAGTGGTTTAATGTCGATGCTACAAAAGATGATGAAGAAAAATGGGGTGTCCCATGATAAATATGCTAAAGTACATAGCTAGGGTTTCAACAAAAGGAATATCGTGAGGCACTGGAACATAAATTTACTATGCACATGAAAAAGCATGAGCCTGAGTACATAGAGAGAAACTACAAGAGTTGGAACAACCAAGGATTTTGGCGACACAAGGAAAGCATCGAGTGTGTGAAGGTGAGAGGATGTTGTCATAAGTGTTGGGATAACAACAATAAAGATATTGTTTTAATGGAGTTGAAAAATTTTGCATGTAAATGGGCATACAATTGTAAGACCTAGTAAGGCATGTGAACCACTATTAAATTACTAGTAAAGTTTGGAGGTAGACCTAGGTAATAGGGGAGACATATTGAATTCTTAGATAACCAGGTCATAGACTTTGGGAGGGGTAGAGCTTGGAGGTGAGCGATGAAGGCTCACTTGGCTAGTTTAGCTTTATTTAATCAAGGGAAACCCTAAGTAAAACTCAAAAGGGGGAATGTTAGGTTAAATTGGACTTGGTCAGTCATTTTGATACGATAATTAATGGGTTTACAATTGTCAATTTATGGGCCCAAGGTTTTATTTACCCATTGTTTTTCCTAAGGTATTTGATGTAACATAGCCCATTTAGTGGCTTGATGGATCCATTATAAGATATCTTTTTGCCTAGAGTAACAGATTTGTTACGAGCCAATTTTTCTAGTTTAGAGTTTCCAAAATAATCAGGGTGTTTTATTTCTTTATGTTTTATTATTGTTAATTATTAATTATTTTCTCACATTTTAATCCTAACATATTTAGCATATTATAATTCAAATGTAAAAATTGTAATATTACATATGAGATAGAAGGTTAAGATTTATCCAAATAAATGTTTTGTAAAAGATATAAAAAATGATCATAAATTTACTCTAGGAGGCATAACATAACATAGTATCTACAAGATTCTAACAAAAAATTTAAATAATAATACCCATTGCACAAAATAAAATTCAATCTTTTTAGTGGCAAAATGTGAGGAAAAGAAAATCAAGGCTATGCTTTATGAAAAGCAATAAATTGATGAATTATATACATCAATTCAAGTAAATTGGGAGCCTCCTAAAGAGAAGACAATTGAATTGTAATTTTGAAGATTGGTTGTATAGGCATGCAAGTATTGTTGTAGACAAAATCATCCTTCAAGAAAAATTTTCTCAAGATATGTGAGAACAATGTGGAAAGACTGGTCACACTATAGATGGGGATGGTTTCAACCTAAATTTGAAGGGTCAAATAAAAACATTCCCCTCATCAAGGAAGCATTATCGATTACCTTATAATATTTAATTTGTATATGATTTAATTTAATAAATAAATCAATGCTTAGAGATTTAGATGTGATATCACGAGGATTGAACTTAGTATGTCCTAAAACTACTTTTGCTTGGCTAAGAACTCATCTTCCTCGAATGTAAGGAAACAAGCTAATGGCCCAAGACCCAAAAGCATCTGGAAAGAGCAAAAGCCTTCCCCCTTACTAATCACCAACAGGTAATTCCAAGTGGCGTGGTTTTCCTTGAATAACATTGATGATTCAACTTGCATTTAGGGATAGAAACCAATGATGGTTGTCATCGCCGCTGGTTTGACAACCGAGTTATGATAGGTTTTCCCACTATTTAAAAAAACACAAAGGTTAAACTTCACAAAACTTTCCGTGTGAAGATGATTTTGTCAAAATGGGGACATATTTCGTATAATTTTATCATGTAAATAAAGCCTTGTAAATGGATACCTTGTCAACATGGTACAATTTTGAAATCAAAATTTGGAAGGGGGTACTAGTTTTTTGTGTGGCAGAATACCAAAATTTAGGAGGTGCTACAAGTTCCATGTGTGAGCCAAAAATTACAAGGGAGGGGGTTATGTTGGAATATTTAATGTTTAATTGTGTGGAGCTATACATAGTTCACCAATGCCTAGGGTTAAGAACTCTAGTTATCAGACAACCTTGTGAATTGTCTCCCATTCTTATTATCCAAAACAATATAAATTGAGTTGTATCTCATTATTTGTATATTGTTGAATATGGAGATATAAGATAATTATGTTTAGGATTAAGTTTTTTATTAGACAAATTCAATCTCTTATTTGTTGAAACTCTTCCCTACATCTGATAGGAATTTTCCGTTGGTGCGATCTTTCACCATGGGGCTTTTCAATAAAAGTTTTGGCCAATTTTTAGAAGACGCAAATCATAAGAAATTTGAAAACCTACATAGATCAAGACAAAACATCACCCTACAGGAAAAATGTAACCTACTAGAAAGGTTAAGTTTGTCCATTATTTAACTCACTCTATGTTTATATCTATGGTGTGCTTTTGTGTGTGTTCTCTCATGTATGTGGCTTGTTAATAGCTAGGATTAGGCCATCAATAAACTTGTAAATAGCCTCACCCCATATTCATTGGAGGCTAGAACAATATAAATATTAGGTTGTACCTCTTCATTGTTCATTGTGATAAGATTATTGTTCATAGGTGTGCTTTTGGGTGTTAACTACTTGTGTTCCATCGTGTTAATAGGAAAAAATGTCTTTGCCAACAGTAAGGAGTTTTCCCCAATAAGGAACCCCAATCACAACAATGTTACATTTATTGTTATCAACAAATTATCACTGGGATTCAAAATTTAAATTATCGACAATATCAAGGAAAATATTAAAAAAATATCTAAAAAAAATTAAAAAATACAATTTTTTTTTCAATTTTTACTTAATTTCTAAAACAACATCAACATCAAACAAACACATTATTGCATAAATATGAAAATAAAATTGATATAGAAGATGTATAAGACATCAAATGATACACCACATATTGAGATTGAAATATGATATTTGTCTGGAGTTATAAGATCTAATAGAATCATATAAAATCATATCAAAATAAATAAATATATCTCATGAGATGAACCATGGCAATGAAAACAACAGATTTTCCCTTGTTTCCTTGATGGAAAATAGCCACAACATCCTCAACAATGTTAATAAAACTGGACCAAAAGATTGGTCAACCAAAAAATAAATAAAATATTCAAATTTTGAAAAGAACATTTAATTCATATGAATCCAAATTATTATACACAAATATGCATAATTTCTCATGTATATAGCAAGGGCACATATAACCAGAAAATCACTAAGTGAAATCCATCTCTAAATCAAAATAGAACAATAAAGAGGTTTTAAACAAACTCCAAAATCCAAAGAAAATCATGCTACAGCAAATAGCTACATAACATCAAAATCATTGCCTATATTGTGATCCTCCTCATCAAGATGACCCTCTAAACATTAAAATAAGATAGAAAAAGCTTAACATCCTAATCAATGATTTTGCTTGAGGGAAGTGTACAATTTTACTAGGGTCATGAAAGAGGAGCTCAAAAGTCAATGCCACCAACACTGAGGTACATAGAGGGTTTGGTGATCTTGATTAAATGTTAGTTCCATACCCTCATACATCACAAAATCTAGTAGAGACGTTGCAATCCCACCAATCCTAAAATCCTAAAAACTAGTAAGTCTACTAGATTTTGAGTGGAATCTAAACTTCTACTTTCTCCATATGAATTCCAATGAGGTCAAAACCACTCTCAAAAGTCTAGAGTCAATTAATGGTAATGTTAAAAATTTAAGTAAAGGGATGAAAATAAAAGATAAAGGAAAATGTCCCTTTTACTTTAAGAATTTAATATTACCATTAACTACTAGGGTATGTATCTCATGAGATGAATCATAGGAAATGAAAACAATATATTTCCCCTTATTTGCTTGATAGAAATGGTCAGACTATTCTCACATCTCAATCCCTTAACTTTTAAAAAATTAGGGTTAAAAGAACAAAATTTGGCAATAAGTTGAAATTAATAGAGATAGGGAAATAATTTTGAGATTATCTTGATAATTACTTAAGGAAAATTATTGCGATAATTACTACTGATATTATCGTTGAGGTTGGTTTTGGCAATCTTATCGCGATAATTCCGATATTATCACAATAAGTACAGCACTGAATTAGAGTTCCAATTAGATTCCCTACTCCAAATAGTAGGGAGTTTAAGGAGTTTAATTGGGGCCCCTTCCTAGGTGAACCCCTTACTATTGTCAACGACATTTTGTCCTGTCAACACATCCGTTGAAAATTGTAAACAGATATCAGAGAAATTTAATTTGAAATTTTTCTTTTTACTTAGCATTAGGATTGGACTCTTGTCCATGGAAGGACTTGTTTAAAATGCTGATTTGGCCGAGCTAACTAACATTAAATACTATTCTGCCTGATTCCAACCTAATTATATCAGTGGAAACTTTGTTAGAAATTAACTCTAACTATATTTTAAAAATCCACTCTGTATTTTCATTTCTTCGACTAAATATAGAGTTTCACAACATCACCTGCAAAGTGCAAACAAATGTTAATAGAAATTATTTTCAACAAGTTGCTAGTCAAAGGTTAGAAAGCCACATATTTGTCTAACCTGAAGAAAATTTTAAATTGCAGTTATCGTACAAGCCTTATCGTTGCAGTTGTAAGGTGAGAAAGTAATGTTATTTACTGAGATTTGAAATTCTGAATACACATATCCAATTTTCTGTTATTTCTGTTTCAGATCTCTACCTTCAAAAAAATTATCTCCAGTCCATAGTATGTAAATTTGTTATGACAAAATATTGACCATCATCTACATATATATGGTGAACACTATGCAGGATTTCATCACAAGCTTATCCATGACTTCCATTGGTTTGACCCATATTCCATTGGCTAACAGAAACAAAAAAGAACCATGATGAGAAAAAATTTAAAACATAAGTAACTGTTAATGATAATATTTAGTTAAAAAAAAACATGCAATATAGAAAAGGTAGGGAGACATAGGATTAATAACTAGCCCTTAGTAATTTCTTAATTTATGTCATAAATATACACACAGTGGAATTGAAAAACATGACAGAAATCCAATTCTTATGTCAGCCAATAGAAGAAAGTCTAGGCTCTGTTGTACTCAAGCCTCAAAAGAGCATGGTACAATTTATAGCCTTTCAAGTCCAAAGAGTCTCATAACCATTTTCATGTCCCTTCCTCACAAAATAGAAGAAACTTGGTCCAGACAAAAACAGAGAGAGCAGTCACAAGCGAGATGGAAGAACCTTGTTTGCATGAACTGAGTTTTCCATGTTCCTACCTTGTCAAGGACATTTTGCAATTGTTTCTCTATGGAAATATGACCTCTTTGAAAAGTTGAGAAAATTATTCCACAAGTAGATAAAACTAAATCTAGACACCTTAGTTAGAAAGAACACAAATTTTGAAAGACAATATACTCTCAATAAGAGCTGACAGAAATGTTGTGTACAGAATCTGCTATGAGAAGGTAGAACAGATTCATAACACCCGTGTGCCTGATTTCACTGCTGTATTTGGCCTGTAATTTCAGAGTTTCATTATATATCTTTACACTTCCAGGCTCAGGATAACATGTGCTCATTCCAACGATATAACCAGTTTCATTACCGGGCTCGCTTCCTTGACCATAAAGTGGTAATGATGAACAAATCTCTCGACCATCCTAATCACCACAGGCTATGTTAAAACTTGCGTAAGAGTAATCATGGGGACAGAAAGCAACAATCATACATCTTATTCATTCAAATATACTGTCTTTTATCAGAATCCCTAACCCTAAATTCAAAAAATGAAATGAAGGATAAACAAACACAACAAAAGAATATAAAATCATTCTTCACTTCATCTATTTCTTGCTCCCTATTTTTTAAGTTTTAGCAAATTAGTCGAACTTTTGAGGCTAATGCCATGGATAAGAAACTCATACTTGACCATATAGTACCGAACCAAGTCCTCCAGTATGTTGGTGTGCAACAGCATAAATGACATCCCCCCCTTGTGGTATAGCCATGTGTGCTTCCCGAGTGTCAATGCATTCACTAGGAGGACTTCCAGCAGAGCATGGTGCAACATCATATTCAACCTGAAACAGTATCAATTTGAAAAAACATGGGATAGTGCTTATGGAAGTTGCAATGTAATGTACGATTTGCTCCTTTCCAAAATTATATTATGATTCTTAATTGATGAAATTACAGATTAAAGTTTAAACTAAACATGGCAGACAAAAATCTGTGGATGCAAAAGTTACCCCTCGGAAAGTCCACCTGTTTTGTCTAAGAAAATGCAATTCAAAACAAGAATTATCGTATTTTGTTTCAAAATATTTATTACTGTCATATTTTGAAAAAGATCCTCTTAAGTGTATGGGTGACTTACAACTATTATGAGGGACATATATGAATGATTGCTTTTCTTCGATCTCTGCCACTATGTTGCTAGGTACACAAATTGATATCTATATACAATGTTATTTTGCACACAGGTATGAATGTGTGAAAATTGTTGTTTAGAATATGTATAATGTGATTAGCCCAACTGAATCTGTTGAGAGGACATATTACAATTCAGTAAGAACAGCTCTCTGATTCACGAAAAAGTGCCTGCTTTAGGAGTTCTATCATCGCTATCAAGGGCATGTACAAACTTAGGCTCATGGATATTTATTTGATCAGTCTACAGCCATCTTAGCTCCTTATAAGGCTTTTCATTAGGGTAGACTTTGCGATAGCAGGGAGCATGTTCAGGTAGAGCAGGGAGGTATTCTTTGGGGGTGATTGTATTGGTGCATGGTCTTTGTTGGGTGGCACCAGCTCTCTAATCCAATCCTCTCTCTGAGGTATTTTCCATTGCTTGAGGACTTCTGCCTTATTTATCCTTTGGAAACTCCAGTGCAAATATGTTTTTGAAAATGAGGTTTGTTCTTTGTCTACCTTTTGTCATATGTAGAAAAGGAGGTTCATATGTAGTTGTTGGCAAAAGAGTTTATGTTGATCAAGGATGCCAAAGTGTTGGACTCTAGTGCCTACTCTGATTTTATTGTTGTTCTTCTTGCTTTAAGAAATAGAATTAAATAACATTGTATATATCCTTCTGCCTTTTGTTTATTTTTCTTGGTGAATATAAGAATTATCATAATTTTATTTGTTTAATTTTTAAATAGCTTCTTTTCTTGTTTTTCAAGTAAATAGGATGATATCCTAGGGGAAATCATGATTTCAAGCAACCCCTATTTTCAAGTTGAAAGTAGTCTTAGAATATGTGGGTATGTTGTTGATGAACAGATTATTTTGCATGCTCAAAGATACGACTTTTTTCAACTGCCACATATGTTAAGCGTAGTGTCGCAGGAACCACCCCCCC
Organism: Pinus albicaulis; assembly: GCA_034641835.2. NCBI lineage: Eukaryota > Viridiplantae > Streptophyta > Pinopsida > Pinales > Pinaceae > Pinus > Pinus albicaulis. The sequence goes on along the minus strand of CM076572.1, from coordinate 1,162,963,219 downwards.
AAGCCGCGCTCTGGACCCTAGAACCTCACCCTAACCAGAAGTGCTATAGGAGAGTACTTTGGAGTGCATTCCCAAAAACATGAACTATGCTTCGACCTCAAAAAACATGCTCCCTAGTCAATCAGAATCATGGTCCTCCTATATGCACTCTCACGCGCCAGAACCATGCTCTCTTAGTGCTCTGATCATGCTCCCAAGGCACTCCTTGTGCACTCCCAAGGCCAGATGGATGCTCTCACATAGACTTATAAAAGTTTTTTTCCTAAAGCTTAAGTGTAGGTGGGACTTGCTGCCACTCAAATTGTACATTAAAGTGATGAAAGCTCCAACCCACACTATACAATCCGAGTGGAACCTCGATAGGTCACCCACTATCATCTCAACAACCTACCTTACCTCTTTTGACTGACACTCCTTTGGCTTCGAGGGGGATCCCCTTAAGATCACTAGGGCTTAAACATTATGGGCTCCATACTATTATAGCAACCTTGTTTTATAGTAATCTATTAAAAACCAATTCAATCACTAGGGTTACTAATATTTCACATTGCTCCAAACTTTGAATGATACTTAATATTAGGGCATGCAATGGCATATAGCAGCCTAAGAAAAACCCTCCAAGTGATATTCAACTAGAAAGGGGCAAGGGTTTCAAAAAGAGGCTAGGGCTAAACTCAAACTACAAGATTGGGGCTGTTAGATGTGTGTAAACAACAATAAAATAAGGTGACATCAGTCCTTCTAGGGCATGCAAGGCAACCTAAAATTCTATATTTTACTTTTACAAGGTTTATATAGATTGACCTACAATTTAGAGCCACTTTTAAGCAATAAAACAACACCTTTACACAAAAATTTGCTCCTAGAACCTAGCAACTATTGGAAAATGTAACTAGGTTTGGTCTTCATAATCATAACTGTACTTGTGTCATTTTCATGTAAAAATAAAAAGAAGAAAAATAAATTATTATTATTATTATTTCATTAGTCAAGCATGTTCTTCATGCTTCTAGGGTTTAACTTTATTGAGTCAAACGAAAATTTTTCATGAAACAATCTATTGTGCTCGAGTCAAGTCCCATTTGGACTTCGAAAAAAAAAAAGGAAAAAGAGTTTTATTTGAGTCAAAAGAGTCATTTTGTCACCCTAAGACCAAGTTGGCCCTAGAAGGGACTAATTCGACCTCCTGGATGTGTATATATAGAGTGAAGTTTGAACTCATTGAAGCACCATCAAGCAACTTCAATTTCTGTGCAAAAAAGAGCAAGAAGACAAGCGAAAGTCAAAGGAAAGAGAATAAGAATCAAAGGAGCAAAGGTCAAAAGAGAGAGAAACTCACATTATTCTTCCATAATTCTGCCACACGTGCAAAAATTTCATATCAGTTGCAGGGGCCGAAAATCAAGGTTTGACCAGATGTTAAAGAGCTTTGACCATCATTGACTTGGTTGGATTTGCAATGGTTGAGGAAGGTTTGAAGGAGGGTTGACTTGGGCCTTGTGGTAGGACTTGGTCTTGGTTTTTGGGTCTTGGATTTCTCACTTTGATCTGATTCTATAAGAAGAGAAGTTGGTTGGGATTTTCCCCCTTGTGGGGTTTTTCCCTGGCTTGGAGCCTATATCTTGTGTTCATTGTCTTATGTGATCTTCTTGGTTTGTGTTTTGATAATTGTTTGATGAAGAGAACATAATACAATTAATAAGAAACCAACAAACATTCACAAACAATTATCAAGTAAGAAAAATCAACCCTAAATTGCTAGCCTATTGGTTTCTCAACATGGTATCAAAACTAAGGTGAGGAGAATGCAGCTTGAAGATCACTTTTGTGTGAAAATTCCTTAAAATGCAGTGACTGGAAATAATTTTTCTAACTGATAAATTAATTATGTAGTTTATTTTGTTTACGACAAAATAACGAACTATTCACATTGCAATTTCATCACCATAAAAAATATTGCGGAAGCAAAAATAGGAACTAAGAAATGCTAACACACACATAAAAAAATATGACACCATTATTTTTGGACAATTGTCCCCAAAAAAACCCAATGTGGGAAACCGGTGCAACAGTGAGGGTTTTACTATTATGCAGCAGTGGAATTCTGGTACAATATTTGGATACCCAACTGGCTATCCAATCAGCAAAATAATCTGGCCAAAACATTTGTGAGGCAAATACCTCAAAAACCACTCCCGATCTTGCTCCGACAACTGGAAAAACTAGTTGCCCGTACAACCTCTACCTAGTGCTTGAGCAAGCTCTATCTCACTATGCCTCAGAACTACTGGAAATTTGACGTCCTAGCTAACTCTTCACTAGAAGTGACTCGCATGGCCTCCTGGAAATTTTCTAGACCAACTGCAACTGAATCACGCTTCTCCACAGCAAAATCGATCTCCCTCTGAAGCTATCTGCACAGGGTCTGCACAACTTCTCTAGGAAATGCGGCCCTTCTACTGTTGACTCTCTGGAACTGGAAAACTTCCTTCGGACTCATTGTCTCTGCCCCTATGCCACCGGCTACTCAATCACTGACTCAATCTCACTGATGAATCACCTTCCATTGGGAAATCGAACTGCCTTGATCACTGAGTATATGCATTGATGTATTCTCCATCTACTCATCGATCTCCTCTTATAATCTCCAGTTGGGACTCCAACGACCAAAATTAAAACTTAATCGATGGTTGAGATCATCTCCAAGTCGATCACTATGAGTTTCTAGAGAATTCTCAACTTTCTCAATAAATTATTATTAATTAACCAATTTTCCTAAGTTAGACTTATGAAAAAAATTAAATTATGGTCAATTAATTTAATTGATCTATCTTTGTGGGGAATTTCCAGAAATGATTTCTAGGTTTTGGAGAACTCCTTTGTTTTAGCCTCTCCACAAAGTTTCGATACTAGAACACCATCTGATGCTACAAAAACTAACACTCCCTCTTAGCGAACAAGGTGTTCTCTCCCATAACATCCTCCATACACGTTGCTGATGTCTGACAACTGTAGCTGCCTGCTGTTAGTTTCTGGTAGCATCAAATGTGTTTTGGTGATTTTTGTAGCATCGAAAAGTGTTCCAAGTCTCAAAATTTGTGAGGAGGCTTGGACATCAGTATTCTAAAGAACTCAAAAATCGTTTGGGGAAATTCTACTCCATTTGTGTTTTATTAAAATAATTAATTATTTTAATGAGGACCCTAAGTCTAAACTTAGCGAAATTAAATAATTAATTGGTATTAATAAAACAGAGTATGAATATTCTAGAAAACGAAGATCAAGTCAAGTTTTAATCTTAGCCACTGATTGGACTTATAATCTGGGTTGTTGAATCGTCAACGAGAAGATTATAAAAGAAGACTTGAGGGCCATTTGGAAAGCAAGCCGGGAAAGAGTTCAGTAACACGAGGGAAGTCGATTTTGAAGGAATAGAATTCGATTTCACAAGGAGATTTGCAGGGCGAAGAAAGCAGTTTTAGCAGTGTTAGGGTCCGAGGGAAGGAGGCAACAAAAGACCAGAGAAGCAGCAAGCAGGGGCAGCGCAGAGGCCTCACGCAGTGCTGACGCAAGCATACGCTGGCTTTGCGCAAAGGGGCACACAGGAGAGACGCAGAGTGACACAGGGAGGGCTGGTGAATCCCTCAGGTGTCAACAATTATTCTGAGGACTGTAGAACAATTCTCTCAGGTGTATCTCAAGAAGTTTTCTCAATTTGTTTTGTCAAACTTTCCTTGTAAAGATTTCATTGTTGAAGAATAATATAAACCCTCATCTGCTGCACCAGTTTTCCCACATTGGGTTTTTCCGAGTACAATTGTCGAAAAATAAGTGTCTATGTGATTGATTCTTATGCTTGTATTTTCTACTGTTCTGTTCTCTGCATATACATGAGTGATTGCTGCAGTAACGTTTATTTCAAAATTTTCTGGAATAATTCTGTAAATAACTTATTGTAAGAATAAGTAGGAGAAATAAATCTATCACTGCAGTAGTATTTCAAGATTGAAATTTTTACATAGTATCAAAGCTAAGATTGAGTAACAGGAGTGGAGATTCTGTAATGGAACGAAGATCAAAGGTTGTTGCAACAGCAACTCAGAAGGGTTCACGCAGTTCTCCCTAGAAGAAGGAAAGCATGGAAGAGCAGATGGATCATGACATTTCTATTCTGACATCCAGACTAAAAGAAGAATTTGCTTGTGTCCCCAGCTTTGCTTCTCTAGAGATCTGGTATATTGATAGTGGAGCTTCTGCTCACATATGAATTTTAAAATCACCATGGGAAATAAGGCGAAATGTACCCCTATTGGAAGAGGTACCATAGTGTTTCAAACAGACGCTGGTAATAAGCTTTGGGCCACCAATGTCTTGCATGTGTCTAGTTTGGGGATGAACTTACTCTCTATGTCGCAACTTCAAAACAAAGGTTATGACGTTTACTTCATTGGAAAATGAGTATACGTCAAACACCTGAGTTGGAAGAAGAATGCACAAATCGGAGTCGGGAGCAATAAACTCTACAAGTTACAGCTCGAATCCCCAATGGCGCTGATAGGCAGTACAGATGAGAAGGATTTGAATGAACTATGGCACAGGAGAATGGGGCACTAACACAATGGGGCTTTAAGAATTCTCAAGAAGACTGTCATGGGAGTTCCAGAACTGAGCACCAAGAGAGATAATGTTTGCAGAGGGTGCGTATTGGGGAAGTATGCCAAGGCAGGGTACCATAGAAGCAGCAGTAGGGCTAAGAGTGTGTTGGGCTTAATACACTCAAACATCTGCGGACCAATGTCCACTAGAGATCTTTGTGGTGCCAAATATTTCGTCACCTTTATTGATGACCATTCCAGGAAGACTTGGATCTACTTTCTGAAGACCAAGGACAAAGTCTTTGATCGATTCAAGGAGTTTAAAGCTCTGGTGGAGAATCTGACAGGAAAGCGGATAAAAAAACTGCGATCAGACAATGGTGGAGAATACGTCGATAAAGAATTCACAAAGTTCTGCGCAAGGGAAGGCATCAAAAGAGAGTGGACCGCTCCGTATAATCCAAAGAAGAATGGAATTGCAGAGAGGAAGAATAGAACTATTGTCGAAGCTGCAAGGGCAATGTTGTATGATCAAGACATGCCCAAATTCCTATGGGCTGAAGCTTGTAATACAACTGTCTATGTACAGAACAGGATTCCTCACAGTTCATTGGGTAAGATCACTCCAGAAAGTGTCTTCACTAGCAGGAAGCTAGAGGTGAGCCACTTTAGGATCTTTGGCAATGTGGCATACTACTATGTACCCGAAGAGAAGAGGAAGAAACTGGATAACACTGCGGAAAAGGGATATCTGGTGGGATATAGCAAGAATGCAAAGGCTTACCGCATCTACATTCCTGAGAGTAGGAAGATTGTAGTATAGTGGGATGTGAAGTTCATGGAGGAAAGGGCCTTCAGGAAATCCTGGGAGATGCCTTCTGCAACGCAGTCTGAGGAGGATCCGTTGGTCCAAGCACAACGACCTGCGGAGGATAACATCAGTGCTTCTCCAAGACACGAGAATCCAAGGGATACATCTCTCGAGGAGTTGCAGGAACGGGAGAAGGTAGATCCACCCACTCCCAGTGGTAGGACGAACAGGGAATTACAACAGATTCTGAGGGACGCAGAGGAGTTTGTCGGAGCCCCCGGAAATGAGAAGGGCAGCGCAGGCAACCCTATAGGTACGAAGCCTTGGTAGCCCAGATTGGGGAACCCTCTAGTTTTCAGGAAGCAGCTTAGCATCAAGAGTGGGTAGATGCGATGGTGGAAGAATACAACTCCATCATGACAAATGATGTCTAGGAAGTGGTTCCTAGGCCTCAGGACAGATCAATTGTGGGTTCGAGATGGATCTACAAGATCAAATATGATGCAGATGGCAGGATCGAGAAATTTAAAGCCAGGTTTGTGGCTAAGAGGTATGCTCAGAAGGAAGGGATAGACTATGAAGAGACCTTCGCCCCAGTAGCCCGATATACTTCTATTAGATCCGTGATATCCCTTGTTGTGCAGATGGGATGGGAGATTCACCAAATGGACGTCAAGACTGCATTCTTGAATGGGGTGAGAGAAGAAGAAGTATATATTGAACAACTAGAGGGCTTTGAGACGCATGAGCAGAAAACTCATGTGTGCAGGCTCAAGAAGGCATTGTATGGACTGAAGCAAGCCTCTAGAGCTTGGTATGGTCGAATTGACAGTTACTTGCAGAAGATGGGATTTGTCGAGAGTGATGCAGATCCCAATCTCTATTATCTGAGAGTAGGGGGTGAGCCTCTGATACTGGTTTTGTACGTAGATGATCTATTTCTGACAGGATCATCTAGGCTTATCAAGGACTGCAAGGATAATTTAGCTACAGAATTGGACATGAAGGATCTAGGGTTGATGCATTATTTTCTGGGGTTGGAAGTTTGGTAGCAGAAGGGTGAGATCTTCCTTGGTCAAGGAAGATATACTACAGAAATTCTGAAGAGATTTCAGATGGAGGATTGTAGACCCATGGCTACTCCGATGATTACCAATTCGAAGAAAATTGATACGTCTGAAGATGATGAGGATGATCCTACCTTGTATAGGAAGCTCATAGGATCTCCGACGTATCTGGTCAACACTAGGCCAAACATCTGTTATGTTGTTAACACTCTCAGTCAGTTCATGGTGGAACCGAGGAGGGGTCATTGGGCAGCAGCCAAACATGTTCTCAAATATCTACAGGGAACAATTGAGCTTGGATTGAAATACACCCGAGGAAATGACATCAGGTTGAGTGGGTTCACTGACGCAAATTGGGTTGGAAGCCCAGTAGATCAGAAAAGTACCAGTGGGTATTGTTTCAATGTTGGATCAGGAATGACCTCTTGGTGCAACCTCTAAGCTCAGCAGAGGCAGAATACATGGCAACAAGCACGGCTTTGTGTGAGACCATATGGCTTCGGAAATTGCTTGTGAACTTACTCAAGGAAAAGATGGAAGCGACTAGCATTCTATGTGATAATCAGAGTTGCATCAAGCTCTCTGAAAATCCTGTGTTTCACGATCAGTTGAAGCACATTGACATCAGGTGTCATCTCATCAGAGACTATGTCCAACGGGGGGTTGTACAATTGCAGTACACTCCAACAGGAGAACAAATGGCGGGTATCCTCACTAAAGCTCTGGGGAAGACTAAGTTTGTCTACTTCAGAGAAAATATGGGGATGATCAAGAATCTATTTCAGTAGCAAGAATGGATTGGCTCAGGATTCAGAGGGAGCTGCAGTACAGATGAGGCAGTGACAGTAACAGTGTCATGGGCAGTAGTACAGAGGGCAGCAGCGTAGTAGATGAGGGGCAGCAGCCAGGCATCAACAGTGCAGAGGATGCTTCAAGACAGAGTAGCATGCAACAAGCATATAGCTAGAACACTTTCCTTGCTAGAAGGGAGTGTTGATTTTTGTAGCATCGGAAAGTGTTCCAAGTCTCAAAATTTGTGGGGAGGCTGTGCCAAAAATTATTCTGAGGACTATAGAAGATTTCTCTCAAGGGTATCTCAAGAAGTTTTCTCAATTTTTTCTATCAAACTTTCCTTGTAAATATTTCACTGTTGAAGAATAATATAAACCCTCTTATGCTTGTATTTTCTATTGTTCTATTCTCTGCATATACATTAGTGATTGCTACAGTAGTGATTATTACAAAATTTACTGGAATAATTTTGTAAATAACTTATTGTAAGAATAAGTAGGAGAAATAAATCTATCACTGCAGTAGTATTTCAAGATTGAAATTTTCACATGTTCTAGCCTCAAGATTTTGCAGAGAGGTTAGAATACATGAGTACTACAATACCCAGAAATAGTTTCTGGAAATTCCATCTGGAGATGGCTTAATTAAATAAATTAATCAGTTTTTTATATTTCCTAAGTCTAAACTTGGGAAATATGATTAATTAAAAGGTATTAATTAAGACAGATGTGAATCTTCTAGAAAAAGGCATGGATTGAATCCTAGTTACTCTTAGCCATCGATTAATTCTAATCATGGTCGTTGATGTCTCAACGAGAGATTATAAGAAGGAACTCGATGGGACTTGAAGGACACACTTGCAGAAATCAAATTCACTAGCAGATTGATTTCCTGAGTAGCAACGCTAAGTTGCCGAAGAAAGAGCTAGTGAGCTCGTTGCAATGAGAGATGGGCAGGGATAGTAAGGTTGGAGGAAGTTTTTCCAGATCCGTTGAGTGCATAGCAGAGAGGCAGCAAGTGCCACAGAGACGCAGTGCAGAGCCATGCAAAGGCTAATCAGTGCTTCAAAGGAGATTTCGTTTTTGCTGGGGAATAGTGAGATTTTCAAAGCCAGAGGCTGGGTAGGAGGCCCGGAGGTGAAGAAGATTAGTTTTCAGACAACAACTGATCAAATAGCAAGAGAGATAGTTGTTCCTTAGCTGAAAGGACAGTTGTTATTATAGCTAGCAGTGCAGTTTTTGAGCGGTCAATGCAGATCATTTGTGGGGGAAACTTCCTAGGAGTGGAGCAGTTGATTTCATTACCTAGGCTTTGTTAGCTTGCCACGGGCAAGCCCAAGTGCAAACATTCTGAGCTTCTATTGTACCCCATATTTTTATAATAAAATGGCTCAGTATTGCGCAGATTTTGGTGCATTTCTTGGTGTTTAATAGGTGAAAATTTTGTGTGTTTTTACTATGCATGCTTTGTTTATCACTGTTAATTTTCCTTAGGGATATTACACCACTCTGGTTGACATCTTAGAGGAGTGAGTAGAGCATACACCTATAGGGCCATCCTTTGACAAGGTGCCCGGAGACACAAAGGTGTCCACTGTTGAGGAGATGTCATTCATTGTTGAGGTATCCATTGGTGAGGTGTCCAGGGTCATGTTCGAGTTTTCAAGTGATAGCAGCACACAGCAATTGGCGAGGTATTGGGATACATATCCACCATTGATGAGATGCTAGGGGATACAATGGTATTAGATGATGGCCGCCCACAACAGTTTTATCAGTTCCAGGCCGGCCTTCTAGTGTTAGAGAAGAAGGCCACGACAGTATGAGAGGCCACTCTATAGCAGAACAGGGAGATGGAGGGCATGAGAGCAGTTTGTGCCGAGTCCGCAGCCAAACTTACTCGCATGGGGGAACGGTTGGATTCCCTAATGGTATAGCTAGAGTGCACATTGGAGGGTCAGAGCATCCCTCTGCAGACATACATAGATGAGGCCTGTGGCATTAGTAGGTTTCCTTTGCACGTTGATGAGAGAGAGGCCACGTCACCTAGTTAGGTTATAGGTGTTGACCAGACCAGTGAGAAGAGGCGACATGAGATGTGCAGGGTGTAGCATTCGCTAGATGGAGGGTTTGTTCTGTGCACAGGTGTGCGTGCATTTGATCCCTCTTGGGGTTGGAAGGCGAGAGATATTAAGTTGTATTCGGTGGAGAGTCGGCTAGGTGCTTGGATATGTTGATGGCCAAGAGCTTAGTTCAGCAGGGGTCGTGGGTTACTAGAGGAGTACGAGGGCCAATTTGTTGTTGGGATCTAGGTGGGATTCCCCGTCACAACATGGGCTTGGTTAGTGATGGTATTAGTAGTGCGATGGATCCGTTGACGGAGTGCCCACACACTTTTAGCTCTCCATCAGCACTAGTATCGGGTTTGATTGACAAGGAGGCAGGCAAACTCTGCGAGTTGTTTGGGGATGTTGGGACTACATGGGGCTATAGGATGATCAACATACTCTAGCAGGGACTGGTCGGAGGAGGTGGAATCAACAGGCTATCAAACAGGGCATTGTATGGAGACATTTCTCTCTTATTATCATATTGGACGTAGGAGCTACTAAGGCTAGGCACAGTAGGATCATTCTTGTTAGCTAGGCCACTCAGGTCTACTAGGGCAGATGAGGAGGCGTAGCCCACATCATGGTGGATTCACTCGCAGAGTAGTGGATGCATTGACGCATGCGGGATGGCAAAGGATGCAAGCTGGTGCGACAGTTGGCATAGGTGTTCAATGGTGCACATAGTTGTTCCACAGAGTTCAATGTTCTGCAGAGGAGCATAGAGGTGCATGGAGGAATGTCGTATTATGCAGGCTTGCATTGTGGAGTAGGAGGAGCGATTCACACCACCTCGAGGTTTCACATGGAGTGACAACTACTTCATCACAGGAGGGATGTCAGATGATTCAGGATGATATGGCGGCTGGTAGTGGTGTCTAGCAGTGCACAAACATGTGCAACTGGGTGCAGTCGTGTGCTAAGGGGCACAAAGATACATGTTCTTATGTAGAGGAGCGTAGGGATGCTTGGTTGTATGTAGTGATGTGTGATGTTTCTCATTGGGATTTTGGAGCGTTACTACCAGGGATACTGCCTGATAAAGACGACCGACATGCCATGGGGAGTTGGATAGAGTCCTACATTATCATGGTGCTCTACTTATTGTTAGTATATAGTGGCCTTCTGGTACTTATACTTGGCGGGGCAGTGAGTGGAGCACGGGGTGTTTCACAGTGACCCAGATGGCTTTAGATCCGGGTATTGAGGGATTCCTTCATAACAAGACAGTACAAAGACCGAGGATGACTCAGTGGCACATTTGAGACCTTGATATTACTGGTGGTGATAGTGATGATCAGCAGTCAGAGGGGGTGCTTATTTAGGCATTGCTTGAGGACAAGGATTTTTTTTGCGGGGATTGATTTTCTACATTAGTGACGATTTTTTTGAAGAGGAGTAAATTCCAACATTGGGACTTCGAAGCAAAAGGGAAAATTGCTACTCTAGTGGAATGTGGGGGCCACAAGAAAGAGCAATTTGACCTAAGGAGGGAACTCCCACTCTTGGAGGAGAGGGAAAAGAGAAGTGCAAATTAGGAGAGAGAGAGGGAGTGGGGTCCACAAGGGGAGAGGAGGCCAACAAATTATAAATAAATCTTGAGGGCCTCACTTTGGCATTTTTTGGTCATTTTACAATTCAAACCTTAGTTCTCTTGAGTTGTTTAAGCCAAGACAACCGTGTTGTTTAGCACAAGGAATTTCCAAGCAGGAATTCCAACTCTACCTTCGGTGAACTTCAAGTGTTACCCTAGGAGAAATTTGGGGAGTTCATTCCATATCATTGAAGAGCTATTTTAAAGGTTTCTTTTAGTTGGTGCTTGTACTCCAAGGACGTAGAAGAATTTTGTGGGGGCTGAGAGAAGCTAACAATTAGTAGAGTATTGGTCGGAGAATTTGAAGAGAATTAGCCTAAGGGAGAACGGGTTTTCTTTGGTGATTTGTAGGGGTGAGCGTGCTTCATTTTTAGAGGGGCAATTGTCTATTCCAGGTCCTGCGCAAGGGTTTACTGGCAGCTTCTGTGCACTTGCAGAGATTCAAAATTTGGGGAGCATTTGATATGGGATCTGCTTGGTGATTGAGGGGAGAAATTCGCAGGAGTTAGGGAGGATTTCTTGGAGGGAGATTTGGGCCTAATTCAGCAGTATCTGAACTGTGGGGCATTTTTTGGCCAAATCGAGCAATTTGCACTTGTTGGGGGTCACTGGGGATTGGTGGATTCAACCCAAGCCCTTTCTAGGTTTCTGTGGGTTTGGTGAGAGGAGGCTAGGATTAATTTTGCAAAATTTTCTAAGCACTTCTAAGGGCAGAATTCCTAGTTCCATTCAGCAGCTAGCAGCAAAAATTATTGGAGGGCGCAATTTATCTCGAGACCATTTCTACCACTTGGGTCCGTGAGATATTTCTGGGTTTTGTTGGAACTGGTGTGGAGAGACTACATTTACTTCTGCAGAATTTTTGGAGTAGATTTGAGAGTCGAAATCTCAGTTCACCTACAGCAACAATGGCAGTAATTTTCTGGGTCAGCGTAGAGGTTTTTGGTAGAGTCATTCCAGCACTTGGGCATCACAATTCCAACCTAGTTTCTTTCCATATCTTGCAGTAGCAAGCCCAGGTTCCTCTAATCTCATTTATTGTACTCATATTTATCAGAATTAATACAATGACTCAAAGTTTTTTCCCATATTTTCGCATTCAAAGGTGTATGGTTGTGCATTTTTGAATTTAGTCATTGTAGCTAGTTCATTACTTTTGTTATCTACGGTATTTTTCCATTTGGAATATTACATTCGATCACCAAAGGCTTGGACCTGTTAACCTGTGACTGCACATGACATGGAACATCGTTCCCTATAAGGAAATCACAGGGCAGAGGCAGAGAAGCAGTTAGAGTGAAACAAAAGCAAATGGCAGAATCTTGAACGCGTTCAGGTCGAGTCGTGCACGCATGCAGGTCAAGTCATGAAGGTGAGCAAAACTGTGAAAGGGGCAAGCATTCCACGAATAGTTGTGTTATATTAAGCCTTATTGTTAGATCATATATATAACAAAACCAGTTTAAACCTTTGGTGGGACCCCATATGCCTCATCGCATATCGCCGACATTTTTGTTATAACAATCAAATGCTAAAACTCATAAAATTGCCGATGCGATATGATGTGGGACCCAATCCCCGCCATCCTCTCCTTTCCATTTCATTTTTCCTTTTGGAAAAACATCAAACTTTACCTTTTCATTGCTTTTCCCTTGCTCCACTTCCCAATTCCTGATCGCGATCAAAAGTGGGCCCTCATCGCATTTCGCAAACTTTACGTATTTGGAATGGAGACTAAACCCTAAATATTGTGATCACCGATTTGCGATTACGATATCGCATCGCGTTCGACTTACCATTGTGCTCGCCCGCAAGTCTATCCATTTTATTTTACGAGGCGGTAAGCCAGCTGCACCTCCGCAGCTCCGCCTCCGCTTCATAAGCCATTGCAATACATATACCATATAAACTTTATAATAACTACTGCTCAAACCTTCGTCAATTCATAACATTCCGCCGATAGCCAGTGGGTCCCTCTCCCCACACATCGCAAATCCTGAAACTTAACCCCCGCAGCGTATAACTAAAAGCTAAAACCTGCGATCAGCGCTGCGGTTCAGTCTCACTCCTTCCCTGCCACGTCATTCTTCTCCTCCCCCGTGCGTGGCACTTCGCAGTGTTCAGTGTTTACACCATCCGCACTTATAACTAAACACTATAAGTTGCGAAATGCACCAACGATCCGGTCCCACTTACCCTCCACGTCATTTCCTTCCCCTCATCGCCCTCCATCTTTCCTTCATCTGCGCATGCCCGCCATACATCTGACGGTCCTCGTTACATTTCACACCCCCCCATCCAATACCGCAAACCACTCTCGCCCCCCTCCGAAATCCGGTTTCCGGTTTGCAATTCAAAAACAGCACGGACTTTTGCATGAAACATGCAGGGGTGGTCTATTCAAGTTGCTCAGGAGTTTTCCGTTAAAAAGCCAGGTGCGCGCAGTACGACTGCCACTTCACAACGGATTGAGTGGAAATCAGAGGACTGAGGGAGTAGAAACTTTCAAGTAACAAGTGGAGCAGTATGATGACAGCCATGCCAACTCACCTAGAACTGCTCCTAGCCATCCCATTATAAAGGCCCCCATAATTGGCCTCAATGGGCGACCATGTCCGTTCTGTTTCCGGTTTAATTTTGATGATTTTGCTGGTGAAATCTCAATTTCACCCCATTCCTGTTTTAATTCTCTCAGTACAGAAGTAATTGCTCAATGTACGCTCTGCAAGTTAGGTAGGATGTTTTGATTTCATAGATATGGGTCAATCATAAATGATTAAGTACCGTAGACCCTCCAGGGAAACTCTATATATAGTAAGTTCTAAGATGAAAGAAATGTTCTGGAACGGTTCAGGAATTTTGAAGAAATCTGCTATAGTTTTGTATGATTTTGCTCCCTGTGCTCTGAGATGCATATTTGGGAGAGCTGTCTGAATTTAATTTTAATACAGAGCTGATATTTGGATTCCAGATGGATCAATGAGTAGTATGCATCTGTTTCCTTATGTTATTAGTGATCTCCTTTTTACGAATAATCATCTGTCATGCGATGCTGCTTTGAAGGTCCATGTAATGTAGTTGCTGGTAGTCTGCAATTTTATTCATGAATTCATGTTTACATAATGCTTAGGTGTTAACGCTCGTGTATCAAGCTTGCTGCACTCCCTTAATTTGCGCTCCACGAACCTCTGTTGTTGTTCACACCTCATTCAAATCCAGTTCCTCTAAGTTTAGGGGGGACAGATTCTTAATCTTCTTAAGCCTGTCTTTTGTGAGGTCCTAAGTTCTCTCTCAACACCTCTACATATCTTAAAGCTTCTGCTCACTTGGCCCATCTAAAAGCCATCAGTCTCACAGCCTCCTAAGCCCTCTCACTGTTAGGGGAATTCACCTGAAACAGACTCAAATGGTCTTCTCCTGTAATATCCCGGATGGGATATTTTAATTAAAAATGCAGAAAAATAACTAAACTCCACAATATGCCGTAAAATCACTATTTACTCAATAGAAGATTGCTATGTAAAATAAACACATAAGCACTGCAATCAAAAACGACATAGAATAGGAAGAATCTCAGCTTTTCTTATAAATAATAATGAGGGTTACATACAGATCTGACCCAAAAAGAGCTGAGATGGAAAATTGGTCACCAAGATAATCTGCAACACTGCGATGACCTCCAAAACTGAACTGTTGCACTCTCCCTCCGGCAACATCTACCACAAAATCCACTGAAGCACTTGTTGAAGATCTGAATGATCCTCACTCCAATATCTCTGAAGCTCTGCGAAAATTCTGAATGAAGTTTCCTCAAAGAGAGTTGGGTTTCCATCCAACACTCACAAATCACCTGAGGGTTTCCGTCCTGGGGCTACGGCTGAAGTAGAGAACCACATCTCAAACCTCTCATACAAGAAAATGATATGATCCAAAGATATCTCTCAATGGCCTCCTCCCTTTCTTTTATAGATCTCTTGGAGCCTTCTAGAGCATTATTTTATTATTATTTTATTCATGGTGCACCTTTCCCTCTTATTAAAATATTCTTTTTTTAATGCAGAAAAGAGTAAATCGGCTACCATGTCTCCTCTGGTCACTGAAACTCATGCCCAACCGTCCCATCATGTAGGTATCCTCGTCTCGGTTCCAATGAGATATTACACTAAGGTATTCCATCATGTATTCCTCCTGGAATGCCACCTTGAGCGTAATCAGCTGAGTTAAGCCCACAAATAACTCAAATTTTCAAAAGTTGTCAGAATGCATTGGAACGAAAGCCAAACTGCCCAGATGATGGAATATATCAAGCGAATGCCACCGGACACCATGGAAACTCCTCAAAACTCCTCCAAAAAGCCCTTGAGCCTGCTGATAGCACCAATCTGTACTTGTGACCTGTCTGCTCCTAACTCTAGAAGTCCAACCTAACCCTGTCATAATTGACACCAAAAAAGGGAATATTACAGACCTTCCACCCCAAGATTGCTTGCTCTCAAGCAATCCAAATATGTGGGCCACTCTGTTGGCCCAATGCAACTAAGACCCAATGCCCAGATCCCATACAAACCTCCTGGTGCTACTATGTGCCTGTGTCAAGCCACCCGGAATAGACCCCTCAATGCCGAGCTCCCAAACTGATCTCTCACTGTACCTGTCATCAAACAATCCTCCCGGATCCCCACGCCACGATGGCCAATCATCACCCAAGTCCCACGGCTCAGACTGCGCACTGCCTCTGGCTATAACTGATTCTCTAAGAGGTGAAGACCATGTCTCCTGCTGCGCTGTATCTATGACGGTGTAAGCTACCCCACCAACTGTGTACCAACTCATCACCTCTCTCCAATCCAACCCCTGACTAAATCCAATGTTGATCCTGCTCTCTTGAGACCAGGATGGGATGCTGAAGAAATGTCGATCTGTGCCCCACTGCCAACTGGAATCTGTATCATATGTCATGTCTAAGGGCCCCTGCTCCGTTGTGCTCCCTACGAAGAATATTTGTAATATCCGTTTAGGGATATCTCTAAAACACGGCAAACTCCAACCGGAGATAGGCTGGGAGGCATTCTTGGATATATCACCTACGAAAAAGGAGCCCAATCCAGAGGCTACCTGGCCCTTTCCAGACTCTGTCTAAGAGTGAAAGATAAACGCACCAAGTGGTATAGAACTAGAATGCTCAAGAATATATAAAAATAACAGTGCAGCAGACATATAATAGCATAGAAAGGAAATACGGCAAATACGGCAACTCATCCAGAAACATAGAGAGGAAATGCTAAGCCATTTTATTAATCTAAGAAATATAATGAAGTACAATAGGTGATCAGAGTGATGGCACCTAATCTTGCTCAAGGCAAGTGAAGAAATACTCTCAGAATATACAGGAAATGGCTACTCTCTAAACTGCGTCCCAGCTGCTGGAAAACTGCTGTGTAACTGCTACTGCTGGAATGAACTGAAGACTAGGGCCTGATCCCCTTGCCGGAATGAGCTGAAAATCTGCAAACCTCCTCTACTCACCAATCCGGACAAAACCCAGAAACCATATCAAAAATGGCCAACTCCCGAAAACCACCCTAAAATACCTCCTCAAGGAATTACGCTGGCCTCCAAGGCTCAGCACAGAGGCTAGATGAGAATAGCTGAGACACTGCCTCAAACTCCACCAAAATCCTCCTACTGGCAAAGGCTGATCCTCTGCTCAAAATCTCGGCTAAATCTCCTGCAGAAATCCTGATCCGGAGTACCTTCAAAAAGGACAGCGTCCTCTCTCCCAGTGACTGCACAGTCTCTATGAAAGCCCAGCTCCGCAGCAAACCCAAACAACAAAACCTCTCACAAAATACTGAAGAAATAACCTTGCCCGAGCAGGCACTCGAAGTCCCCTGGGGCTAAGGGCGAGATCTCCGACCGGAGACACTCAATGCACTAAACAGTGCTGCAGACAGGCTAAACAGCCAGCGTGCTCAAGAAGACAAAACGTCTAGCTCAATATCATCAACAACAGAATGAATGAAATGAGAAGGCTCCTCCATCTTTTATAACGTTGGTTTCCCTCCAAAACCCCAACGTAGCCTCTCTCTCCTCCACGTGCTCATCCTTATCTGCGCAGTAGCTTCTAGAGTGTACGTGGGCCCCCTTATCTACGTGGTGCTTGGCCCCCTTGGCTCCCCCTTAAGTCACAATGTTGTGCTACTAGGAGGGTGTTTTATTCCACTTAAGTGAGTTAGACCCTCTCCACTCACTTTTTATTTATTTATAAACTATAGACGGAAAAACTGAACAAAATTGAATATTCCAATTAGTTGTCGCTAATTAGGAATATTACAATATTGTACCATAGAGAGGGTACCAACTCATGATCTCCTGCCAATCCATCCTGGAAGAAGAATCCAATGTAGCAACAACTGCATACGGAACACGCTTGGAGTGTTGTCGCCAGCCCGTAATCAACTCACACTGCTTTGCCCTGTCTGCCAATGAAAGCTACCTGTAGAAGAAAGCCCCTCTCTCTATAATGGGCCAAGGTGGGCAAGATATGTTACAAGCCCCATCGATGTACTCCTGGAGAGTGCTACTCACTGAAAGTACTGCAGCTCTGCCGACTGCATGTACATCTATCTGCACCTCAACAATGTGTCGGCCCAAAGATGGATGCTCCACCATCTCTAACAGCTCATCCCTCTCATCAGGAATGTAATGCTCCTGCTGTCCCCTAGTCCCCTGCAGAACTATCCCATCAACCTCCAACACCTCTAGAGGATATGGATCTGCAACTGTTGTCACCGTGCTAGGTGTCTGTGCATCTAATTGCTCCTCCTCAGTGGTTGACCCCAAGGTTAGCCGCATATCCATCATAGACTCAATGTCAGCCTCCATCTGGCTCTCCCTCAAAGGACTATCATGCATGATGTGCATAGTATCCTCCTCTGCTGACTAAGGCTCCATCATATGCTGCTCTAGCTGAATCGTCACAAGTGACTCATCACCCAGAGTATCTCCCGTAGAGTCCCCTGACTGCTCACCCTGCACATTGGAATACAACTTTGGCCTACTGTCATCATCTCTGCATGACTGCTCTCTATCCCCAGAAGCATCCTCAACTGATCCCATGGGCTCATCTAAAGAAGAGTCCTCCCTGGCATACAGAAGGAATGCCCTTCTGTTCTGCCTCCGCCACGTCATCTACATCACTCAAGCATGAGTGATCAGGCCCCCACAGTCCTTTGCAGATGAAGCAAAGTCCCTTCCTTCTCAGCTCATTTCTGCTGCCAGATCCACCAAACTAAAGCAGCTCCTCCCTGGTCAACTGTCTCCTGAATAGCCCAATATTCTGCTCAACCAACCCTTGGGCTAGCTCATAAGCAGCAAGTGAGACCAACTGCTCTCTCCTCCAAATGCTCAACAACCTGGTCTGCAACTCTCAGCCAATGGTCTCACACACTCTTATACATGATGATAGGATGGACTACATATGTGCTATGACGGTGTTAGAATGATGTCACCTAATACTGAAGAAGCAATGGAACATCTGCAGAATCCAATCATCACACTCAAGATCAAACATGATGACATACGTCTCGAATGTGGCCATACTCCATAAAATTTCAAGCTTCTTCCCAAAGGGAGAACCTGCATTGTTGTCCAAATCCTGAAAAGTCTCTACTATCAATCTCATAATCCTCCTCATAACTTCATCACTGTATGGAGCTATAGGTGCGGTCAACTTCATGATGTTGCTGATGCATGATGCAACTGGAAGGCTAACCCCCTCACACGGTTCCTCCAAGAATTTGGGCTGTATAAGAGCAAGCATAGCAGGTTTTAGAGCCCAAATCAATTTCTTCCCTTCTTCTTGGCTTACTTTGGGCAGAAGTTCATTAAGCTTATCGAGTTTGGACAAAACTCTCCATGACATCTTCATGTGTTTCAAATTTGTCCCAAGTGCAAAAATTCTGTGACCAATCCCCAATTCTCCCTGTAAGTCTTTTGGCTGTTCCTTTTGAAGGATGGCATAAATCCGTCTTGAAAAGGGTCTGCTGTTTGGTTTTGTTTTCTGGTCTTCTGATGCATGGTGGTTCAAGGAACCAACTTTTATTCTTCTCAAGCTGTTTAGGAATCCCTCCATGGTTCAACCACTAATATGATCACTGTTTTTCTGAGTTTATTGTGTTTCTTAACAAACAGTTGTTTGCAAAAATTCCCTCCTTATTTTGAAGAAACTTTCTAGTAACCTTTGAGCTTTTGATGACAACCACTGTAAACTACTTCTCTGGTAAATCAACTCCAATAAGACGACCTCCTATCTTAGTCCTCCTCAACGTGCCCAATAACACACTTAAATTCTGCCTTGGGGCCACTGTAAAACACCAGTTTGGAATGCCACCAATTCCTATAGGAAATTTCTGAGTTTTAAGTGTAAGTCATTCTCTGAGAATTTGTCAAATGCTTGACATTCCTCAGTGCGGTAGGTGTTGTTTTCTGTTTTTGGACTAAGGAACACTTCCTCACATTCATACATTACATGCTCAGAACAAAATATAACACTGATATATGAAAAGAAATGATAAATCCATGATCAAGCCCAGTCAATAGTACCAACACAAATAGCCTTTTTCTCGCCAAAAAAAAAGAATACAAATGTATAGTAGGCAGATAGGAATGATTAAACCTGGTAAGTATTTGACAGCCAATAGTAGCAAGTACATGTTCAGATATCAGCGCACCGAAAATGAAGCCCTTGCTCTTAGTCATGAAAAAAAACACTGGGAGTACGCTTCAGGAAATTCAGTGATCTCGGTTGGTCATGTAATAACAGGCACACCCAGAGTTTTTCACAGATTTCAAAACTTCGGTTAGATATCTAACAAATTTCTGAGCAGCGATTTTACTCAGTCTTCAAGAACTTGAGTGCTGGAAATTTCTGTAGCTTAAACTTCGTATTTGGCCCCCAGAATAAACAACTGTGGCACCAGGGGAACTTGTTCACAGAGATGCGGTTTCTATCTTCGCTGAGTGGAGGCACGGTGACTGTGCGTTGATTTCACACCGCTCGACGTTACCCCATTCACACGTCCTTCCGCAAGCTTACGTGCACAGGAAATAATGACGCCCACAGAGCGATTAGTCAATTTGTCGGTCAGCAGTGAGCCATAAGGAATGCGGCCCTCCCACAGTATACAAATCGGCCCTTGCAGAGATAGACGACAAAAAAAAAAAAAAATGAAATGAGTAGCCCACACCACCCTTCACACTTCTTAAAACGAATTACGTGGCCCACATCAACACTCTGCAAGTTCTCCTTTTTTTTTTTTTTTTTTTTTTTGCGATTGCTGCCCGCATATGCTACGGCATCAATGCCCAACTCCAAGGAAGGAAGACTCACCCTCGAAGCCGGCGGGCAGCGAGAATGATAGCCACGGCTCCTTTGATTACTATGCGGATTGTTTGATATGGCCAGCTTTTCGAACTTGCTCACCACCAAAAAATTAATTTAGAAATTTATAAAGTCGATTTCACCGCCTTTCGGCCGTTAACCCCATTCACACGTCCTTCCGCAAGCTTACGTGCATGAGAAAATAATGACGCCCACGAGCGATTAGTCCAATTTGTCGGTCGTGAGTGAGCCGTAAGGAATGCGGCCCTCCCTATAGTATACAAATCGGCCCTTGCGGTAAGACGACAAAATAAAAATAAAAAAAATCGTGGCCCACACCCTTCACACTTCTTAAAATAATTTTGTGGCCCACACCGACACTGCGCGGATTCTCTTTTTTTTTTTTTTTTTTTTGCAATTGCACACCCGCATATGCTCGGCATCAATGCCCAACTCCACGAGAGAACTCACCCTCGAAGCCGGCCGAGACGGCGGCGGATTGATGGCCTGGCTTCCTTTGATCACCTATGCAGATTTTTTGATTTGACCACTCTCGCACTTGCTCATCGCCAAAAAAAATTAATTCACGAATTTATAAAGTCGGCCCCCCTTAAATTTAGAACTTCAGCCTTCCCTACGTGGTTCTTCCTTTGTGGCTTAATGTGTATTTCATCTTCTACGCAAAGAGAAGATACAAGACTCGGTTCAGATAGTTTGGCCATAAAATCACCATTCAACCACTGGTTTATTCAAGCCACTAATCAAGCATGGAATCTCTCAAATTACCAAGCCTTCGAACTTAGAAAATTGTGGACGACTCATTTCAGTGATTCTTCCATGCTCACTATGATTTCCTTGAGTATTAACTTTGTCCTTTTGAGATACGATTTTGTTGTCGTCTTACCAAAAACAATATAGCCTTTGAAATATTATTTTGAAAGCGGCCTCCAGAAGTATAAGAGTCGACCCCTTGACAGCTCCACTTGACCCGCAGTCAATGAATATTCGTTCGATAATTTCATATGGCTTCCATGAAGATGTTTTCAACAATATTAGTTAAAACCCTTGATTGCAATCTTTCCACAAAGTTGATATGCAATGAACCCTCGAACTTGGATTTTCATGATAACCCAACGTTGAGCCAAGATCAGTGCTCTGATACCATTGTAATATCCCAAATGGGATATTTTAATTAAAAATGCAGAAAAATAACTAAACTCCACAATATGTCGTAAAATCACTATTTACTCAACAGAAGATTTCCATGTAAAATAAACACATAAGCACTGCAATCCAATACCACATAGAATAGGAAGAATCTCAGCTTTTATTATAAATAATAATGAGGGTTACATATAGATCTGACCCAAAAAGAGCTGAGATGGAAAACTGGTCACCAAGATAATCTGTTGCACTGCTACACTGCGATGACCTCCAAAACTGAACTGTTGCACTCTCCCTCTGGCAACAGCTACCACTGAATCCACTGAAGCACTTGTTGAAGATATGAATGATCCTCACTCCAATATCTCTGAAGCTCTGTGAAACTTCTGAATGAAGTTTCCTCAAAGAGAGTTGGGTTTTCGTCCAACACTCACAAATCACCCGAGGGTTTCCGTCCTGGGGCTACGGCTGTAGTAGAGAACCACGTCTCAAACCTCTCATACAAGAAAATGATATGATCCAAAGATATCTCTCAATGGCCTCCCTTTTTTTTATAGATCTCTTGGAGCCTTCTAGAGCATTATTTTATTATTATTTTATTCATGGTGCACCTTTCCCTCTTATTAAAAATATTCTTTTTTTAATGCAGAAAAGAGTAAATCGGCTACCATGTCTCCTCTAGTCACTGAAACTCATGTCCAACCGTCCCATCATGTAGGCATCCTCGTCCCGGTTCCAATGAGCTATTACACTAAGGTGTTCCATCATGTATTCCTCTTGGAATGCCACCTTGAGCGTAATCAGCGAAGTTAAGCCCACAAATAACTCAAATTTCTGAAAGTTGTCGGAATGCACCAGAACGAAAGCCAAACTGCTCGGATGATGGAATATATCAAGCAAATGCCACCGGAAACCATGTAAACTCCTCAAAACTCCTCCAAAAAGCCCCTGAGCCTGCTGATAGCACCAATCTTTACTTGTGACCTGTCTGCTCCTAACTTTGGAAGTCCAACCTAACCTTGTCGTAGGTGACACCAAAAAAGGGAATATTACATCTCCATTCTCGAACCATCAAAGCCATTGTTCTCTTGAACTATATCCTGTCAGAGGTATTTATATCGTTCCCCACTTTTAGCCTCTGATTTTAAGATGTCCTAGGCACTGGCCTCTTTGCAACTCGAGGTTGTCTCTAGGAGCTACAACATCTTTTTGGCGTCGTTGCCGAGGATACGAATGAAGAAATCTTTTCCCTGGGATACGACATTATCTTCACCCTTCAATTCGGTGAGCACGAAGGGTTGAGAGTTGCATATTCCTCACCTCGGCGACTCCACTGGAAAATAGTCCTAATCAGAAGTAGTCCTGGCTTTCACTAGGCCTCACACAAGATTCAGATCCATCATCTACACCCACCTCTAAATCAGATGGTTGTGCCGAGTTTCCTTTTGAACAAGTATGCCCCCTTGGCCCTCCCTCAGCCTCTAAATGATATGCCACAAGATTATTTGAAGCTCCTGCCTCGGTTCACCAGGGAAGATAGCACTTCTGCGCAAAAACATATTGAAGACTTATGTGCCTTTGCTGAGAATGTGAATGTGGAGCACCTAGATGTGGTGTTGAGGCTTTTCATCCAATCCATGGACGGAGAGGCTCGAAAGTGGTTCAAATCTCTTGCTAATAATGCAGTCACCACTTGGGAAGAAATTGAAAATTTCTTCACACTAAAATGGGGAGAAAAGAGGGACCATGGATATGTCCTCACAGAGTTCAACGCTCTTAAAAAAAGACACAATGAGGATGTAACATAATTTATAAAGAGGTTCAATAAGCTTTATAATGATCTTCCTGCTGAAATAAAGCCTCCCCAAGCAGCTGCTAAGGTGGTTTTCGCCGGAGCTTTCGAGCCAGGTTTTGGGTTCACCTTGAGAGAAAGAAGATCCACATCTCTGGATCAGATCCAGACTGATGCGTTGGAGGTAGAAGAAAACTTTTCTTCTACCGGTAAGTTTAAGGGGAAGACAGAACATGAAGCTAGAAGAAAGAAGGGGCAGGAGGCTTCTACCTCAAATCAAGAGAGGGAATCACAGGAGTATAGACTTGAAGAGATGGATAAGTGGATCAAGAACCTCTCAAATAAGTTGGTGAAGCTTGAATTGGAGGCTAAGAATTCCCCTCCTTGTTCCAACCAAATGAGTCCTAACCAGGGGTTTAATCCTCAATATCGGAGGAAGTCACAGACAGCCAAGAAGAACAATTCCTCGCCTACTCTGATGATGAGGAGTATGAACTCATCCTGCAAGGGGATCAAAAAGAGAGGGAAATCCCTCCAGAAGATAAAGATATTAACAATTACTGCAGACAGTTTGTGGATTTCATGAAGGCTCAACTTCACAAGAAGTA
Source organism: Pinus albicaulis (assembly GCA_034641835.2). Lineage (NCBI taxonomy): Eukaryota > Viridiplantae > Streptophyta > Pinopsida > Pinales > Pinaceae > Pinus > Pinus albicaulis. The sequence goes on along the minus strand of CM076572.1, from coordinate 1,162,939,307 downwards.
TGACCTCAGGTCCTCCAGAAAGAGAACCCGAGGGCAAGAACAAAATGAAGAGTTAATATCAAGAGAACAAATCCTTCCTAGTCTTGCTAGCGAAGGGAAGAAGCCCTTAGAAGAATCAACCCCTCATAAGGCCACTGCATCCTCTTCCAAAAAGCAAGAAGCTGATCCTCCCAAAGATAAGAAGCCCACATCTATACCCTTGAAACCGCCCGGCCCTCGTGAAGAGAAGTTCGAAGAAGCCATTACTGGGAAAAAGGGCCCACTCCCTTTAATCTCCAAGAAGAACGACCCATGGTGGTTCTTGGGCTGCATGTGGAAAACTATTCCCTCGCCTATTCTAAAGAAGAGAGAGGTGAGTTTACCCTCCATGAAGAAGGAGAAGAGCTGGAGTATTTCCCAGAGGACAACACTAAAAATCAACGGCAGTCTGGTGATCTGGAAGCAGGGGCAGCAGAGCTTAATTGTCTAGATCCAAAAGAACATCCTTAGCAAGCAATGTTTCCTTCAGAGATTAAAGACCAATCAGGCTTGCTGAGTGAAGACCACTCAAATATTCTTTCTGAGTGTGCAGACTTTGAAGAAGATCATAAAAGTTCTGCATCATTAAGTTCTTCGTGGGATGTTGGGGAAACTATTATATTGTTATTAACCAAGATCCTTTACCCGAGATGATCAAGAGTTTGCAGCTCCCCTACAAGCCTCCGTATGACAAAGGAAAAAATGAAGAGCACACAAAGCAGTTGATTATAATGGAAAAGGAGAAGAAACAAGAGTCATCCTTGCAGTTTGAAGACAATCAGTGGCAATGCACAAGCAAAGCAGCAGTTTGGAATGAGGTTTGTTTTATTGTTACAAATCCTCCAGAAAAACTCATGTTGCATATTTACCATAATCCTTTGGTTAGTATGTTGCAGTCATCAGTGAAGGAGGAATTTGACAGGTTCATCAATGGAGCTACGAAATTCAGTGGAAGAGATAAGTTGCCACGTTTTGAACCCATTTCTCTACCTACAGAAATGGGATGCCAATTTCAGTTGAGCACTTATTTTCTTGACTGGTTACATTGGAAGTCTGATTATTATTTGATGGGGTAATTTTTTATCAGACTAGGTGTAGGTAGGAGTGCCAATAAGCTCAGAACTATGAGCATCTTTCCCGTTTAGTTTCAGATTGCTTTGCAGTTTTCAGTTCAAGTGTGTTTCAGTTTCCAATTTCAGCATAGTTTAGATTTCAGCATTTAATATTTTCAACATATGGCAGGGATTTCTATTTTATATAGTTGGTAGTGCACAGCTCAATGGTAGTTTCAATTCAGGCTTACAATATGCATTTGTGACTCCATGAGCCTAATAAAGCACAGGCATTCAAGGTCTACAGGTTCTCAATGCACTGAGAACAGCACGTTATCCCCAGATGGAGGCAATGTTAGCCTGTGACTGCACATGACATGGAACATCGTTCCCTATAAGGAAATCACCGGGCAGAGGCAGAGAAGCAGTTAGAGCGAAACAACAGTAAATGGCAGAGTCTTGAACGCGTTTGGGTTGAGTCGTGCACGCATGCAGGTCAAGTCGTGAAGGTGGGCAAAACTGTGAAAGGGGCAAGCATTCCACGAACAATTGTGTTATATTAAGCCTTATCCTTATATCATATATATAACAAAACCAGTTTAAACCTTTGGTGGGACCCCATATGCCTCATCGCATATCGCCGTCACAACATTTTTGTTATAACAATCAAATGCCAAAACTCATAAAATAGCCGATGCGATATGATGTGGGACCCAATCCCTGCTGCCCTTTCCTTTCCATTTCATTTTTCCTTTGGAAAAACATCAAACTTTAACTTTTCATTGCTTTTCCCTTGCTCTGCTTCCCAATTCCTGATCGCGATCAAAAGTGGACCCTCATCGCATTTCGCAAACTTTATGTATTTGGCATGGAGACCAAACCCTAAATATTGCAATCACCGATTTGCGATTGCGATATCGCATCACGTTCGACTTACGATTGTGCTCACCCGCAAGTCTATCCATTTTATTTTGCAAGGCAGTAAGCCGGACCCACCTCCGCAGCTTTGTCTTCACTTCATAAGCCATTGCAATACATACACCATATAAACTTTATAATACCTACTGCTGAAACCTTCACCAATTCATAACATTCCACGAATAGGCAGTGGGTCCCTCTCCCTGCACATTGCAAATCCTGAAACTTAACCCCTGCAGCGTATAACTAAAAGCTAAAACCTGAGATTCGGTCTCACTCCTTCCTTGCCATGTCATTCTTCTCCTCCCCCGTGCGTCACACTTCGCAATGTTCAGTGTTTACACCATTCGTGGTTATAACTAAACGCTATAAGTTGCGACATGTGTCGACGGTCCGGTCCCACTTACCCTCCACATCATTTTCCTTCCCCTCATCGCCCTCCATCTTTCCTTCATCTCTGCATGCCTGCCATACATCCGACAGTCCTTGTTGCATTTCGCACCCCCCCATCCAATACCGCAAACCACTCTCGCCCCCCTCCCAAATCCGGTTTCCGATTTGCAATTCAAATACAACACGGGCTTCTGCGTGGAACATGCAGGGGTGGTCTATTCAGGTTGCTCAAGCGTTCTCCGCTGAAGAGCTATGTGCACGTAGTACGACTGCCACTTCACAACGGATTGAGTGGAAATCAGAGGACTGAGGGAGTGGAAACTTTCAAGTAACAGGTGGAGCCGTATGATGACAACCATGCCTGCCCACCTACAAATGCTCCTCGCCATCCTGTTATAAAGGCCCCCATAATTGGCCTCAATGGGCGACCATGTCCGTTTTGTTTCCGGTTTAATTTTGATGATTTTGCTAGTGAAATCTCAATTTCACCCCATTCCTATTTTAATTCTCTCAGTACAGAAGTAATTGCTCAATGTATGCTCTGCAAGTTAGGTAGGATGTTTTGATTTCATAGATATGGGTCAATCATAAGTGATTAAGTACCGTAGACCCTCCAAGGAAACTCTATATATAGTAAGTTCTAAGATGAAAGAAATGTTCTGGAACGGTTCAGGAATTTTGAAGAAATCTGTTGTATTTTTGTATGATTGTGCTCCCTGTGCTCTGAGACGCATATTTGAGAGAGTTGTTTGAATTTAATTTGAATACAAAGCTGATATTTGGATTCCAGATGGATCAATGAGTAGTATGTATATGTTTCCTTATGTTATTAGTGATCTCCCTTTTACGTATAATCATCTGTCATGCAATGCTGCTTTGAAGGTCCGTGTAATGTAGCTGCTGATAGTCTGCAATTTTATTCATGAATTCGTGTTTACATAACACTTAGGTGTTAATGCTCATGTATCATGCTTGTTGCACTCCCTTAATTTGTGCTCCACGAACCTCTGTTGTTGTTCACACCTCATTCATATCCATTTTCTATGAGTTTACAGGGGACAGATCCTTAATCTTCTTAAGCCTGTCTTTTGTGAGGTCCTTCTAAGTTCTCTCTTAACACCTCTACATATCTTAAAGCTTCTGCTCATTGTTTTAAACTTGGCCCATCTAAGAGCCATCAGTCTCATAGCCTCTTAAGCCCTCTCACTATTAGGGGAATTCACCTGAAACAGACTCAAATGGTCATCTCCATTCTCGAACCACCAAAACTATTGTTCTCTTGAACTATATCCTGTCATAGGTATTTATACCGTTCCCCACATTTAACATTTGATTTTAAGATGTCCTAGGCACTGGTCTCTTTGCAACTCGAGGCTGTCTCTAGGAGCTACAACAGGACCAATGCCTTTTCCTTTGTGCATATAGAGTCTTAGATGCTTTAGATTAGCCAAAATTGTCTTCGAGGAGGTCAAGAATTGATGCCCTAGATACCAATGCTCAATAATTACCTAATCCGTAATTATGGAGTTTTATGGAGAAATACAATGTTTGACCACTAGGAACATTCATCATATGTCATGCAATGAGTAACATATGCAATTTTCAACCAAATAGCCTTCAAAATTTAATTTTCAACAATTAGGGCACAAGTAGCATTAATCTAGTGGTAACAATTCCATACATTAGACATTTTACAAGAGAAAAACTTCAACAAAACCACTTACAAGATGACACATGATATATCCATCCACAATGCAAGGGATAGCTCCAAAGAAGATCAATATTTGAGCTCAAAATATCAACATTAATCCAAGATCATCCAATAGCCAACCAAAGAAAAAGTGTGAATTTGCCAAGAAGGCCAAAATTCAAGTGTGATGATGATCTAATACAAATGAAGTTGAGTTCTATTAATATGAGTCCCACTAGGTCGAATTTAGCCTATAAGCCCCCAAACATTATAAAAATGGGCAAGGTACATCCCTTGGTCACAATCCGACCAAGTAGCTTTTGCAAATTATAAATTAAGCATCCAAACGCTAGCCGAATTGATGATGTCATGTTGATGTAGAGTTGTTGGAGGTCCATGTTGAGTCCTCTTGGTGCCAAAATGTTTGAGAGGGCTCCATAAATCACGAACTAGGGGATGACCCCTAACTCTCCATGCAAGTCATCATGTGGGGCCCCAAAATGGCTTTGGGGCACAAAAGTTGGTATCATGGATCTCCTAATGATGGAATAGCCTATAATGCTCCAATACTGAGAGCTCTGACAATGGTTCTTGCCCTCCCATGTCTCAAGGGGTGAGACAAACCTCCTCTAGGACTTTGATCAGTTGCTAAACCATGTGATCACTGCTAAGACGACTGGGGCACACTGGTCCAATTACATCATCTCGTGAACAATGTGGGGCAATGAGCAGACTAATGAGGGTGTTGAAGGTGCCTACGGTGTGATATGATGCTCTACACATGATTGGAGTCCCATGGCTCTCAATGCTTCACCCAGGGGTGTCAATATGATCCTATGGCGAGACTTGGGCCCCAATTAAGTTACCCAGCCCATGATGAGACCACCTTCCAATTACATATAATGTCCAGTGCTTCATCCTCACCATTAGGTACAATAATTCATTAGTGCATCTCAGTGAATCAAAATTGTCAATCAAGTGCACACTGAGACTTCATATCGGGCTTCCCTTCCAACTTTGGGGCTTCAAGCTCACAATAGTGTTACCTCCCTATGTATGAGTGACTAATAAGCCACCCTATTAGGTGTTCCCAGCCCCTAAGGGGAAAGACAATTCCTTGGTACATCCTTCAATGGGTAGGTGGCATGTGAATGATGGTGAATGGATGGGACACTAAGGTCTCAATGACAAATTCCATGGGTTCAAGGGTGGAAATGATGAGGAATGTCCACATATTCGGTGTATAGATGTAGGAGGGAGCAATCATGGATACATGAGTTACTCGACCTTTGTTTTTCCACCCTTTTTTATTTTCCTTTTTCCTTTTCTTGATTTTTCTTTGTACGATTGCTCGAGGCTCTAGGAAATGAGAGCATGTTGTGTATGAGGTGAAGCAGTTATTATCCCTTTAAGGTGGGGATGTTCATCGCCCACATCCCCCACTAGGGGTTGGGACGTGCATGGGTTCATTAATGATGCAAGGGCACTCATGGGGCCCTAGGAACCAAGGTGATGGCCATAATGATAAGGGTAGAGCTCATGTCTGGCTTTTTCCCACATGCTATATTAAATGTCCCGACCATCTTTTACATTTTATAATATTCCATTCTTTTGTTTCTTGCTTGCGGCCATGATATGTTTTTAAGTTTTACGTTCTTTTAACATCATCAACCTTGGGGGCAACATTTCCAGGCCCATCCTAAACATGTGGACAAGGGGAGGGGGTGTGTCAGTGTCTTGTGGACCCAGAGAAGGAAAATGATGAAATAGGGCTTGTAATGTGCGGAGGGGAGTGAAAAATGTGGACTGGGAAAACAAGACCGCACTACCAAAATCAGGGTTTCTCAAGTAGTGCCTTTCCTAAAGCCATAGGCCGATAGGGGAGATCCCACAAGACTAAGATTGAGCATTAACCCACCACTGAAGGTGAGGGAACAAAACCACGGTCAAAACCATTCCTTCTTCTAAGTCACCAAATAATCCATGCTCAAGATGTCCAAGAAAAACAAGCATAAGCACCCAATTGCACAATGAAAATCATACCTTTTGGGTTGGATTTCCCACCTTCTAACATTTACTCTCGATAGATGGGAAAGGGGACATATGACTAATGTAGGGAGTGGAGGTCAAATGGCACAAGGTATCGGCTACACTGGTAGCTGTCTGGGGTTGTTGGCTACTGGTTGACATGATAACTAGGAGCAAATTTCTCCTGTGGGTCACCCACTTATGGTGGGTAATAGACTGTTGAAAAGTGTAACTAGGTCGGTCTTCATATTAACTATGTAATTATGTATTTATGTAAAGTAGAAGACAAAAATAATAAAATGTATTTTGTACTTGCTTCATGGGTTTCATGAGCAAGAGTTTATTATAGGTTAGTAGACTTCTTCTTTATGTCTAAGAAATTCTCCAAGACTAGACTTCTTCTTGATGTCTAAGAAATTCTCCAAGACCTAGTCCTAGAAATTGTGAATGAATGGCCTCATTCAGCCCTCCAACACCGCTGCAAGTTAAGCTATATTATGATGTTTTAAAGTCGGCCTTCAATCAGCTGATAAGTCGGCCTACAAGCTTAAGTGGTGGTTGGCCTAAAGACAGTGAGATTATCTATATATATACCCCAGTTCTGTGAATCAGTTGAAGATAGATTTGTGGTCACCTCAGGAGCTACAGTGCGGATTTAGCTGCAGGAGCTGCAGTGCGGATTTAGCTATGGGAGCTCCAATAGCAGATTTAGCTGTAGGAGCTGCAGTGCGGATTTAGTGTAGGAGCTGTAGTGCGGATTTAGTGCAGGAGCTGCAGTGCGGATCTTTTAGACAGGGTTCAATGCGGATTACAAGATGAGTTTAAGTGCAGAATTTTGGTCTAAGTTTTAGTGCAGATTTTTTACAAGCTTCAGGCCAATGCAGCATGCAAGGGGCAGCGTTCCTGTGTTAAGGAGCGGATCAAAATGAGTATGGAAGTGCGGATCTATCCTAGTTCATGAACATGAATATGAGATTATCTTGAAGTGCGTTTGCAAACTAATCTAAAGTGAAGTTGTTGGGGCAATGGTCTGCAAAGAAGAATGTTATGAATATAATTCATAACAAATATAACAAATACAATTATTAAATAGTCAATTAAAGATTATGTAAGTAGTCATTAAGTTAGCGAAAGGGCACGTCTAAGAGACATGCCCAGTCATGAAAGGTCACCTGCATAGGTATATAAGTAGGGCCTCATTGTAACATTTTATCATCTATCTATCTCATATCTTTTATAATATAATATTTGTATCCTCATGGATATCTTTGTATTCCAAGTGTTTTGGAGTATTTAAGCTTGAGAAGGAACTTTGTTCGCTTCATTTGGTATCAGAGCAGTTCGAGCTTTCGGCTGCTTAAGCGCTACACAAAGCCACACTCTTCGATCCAGGTCTTTGACCATAAAAATCGTCAACCTCGTTGCCATCGTGACTGAAGCATTCACTATAAATTTTGGAGTTTCTCCATTGCTGAGTTTGTCAAAGGCCTTTAGCCATAATAAAAAATTGAAAAAAAAAAAAGAAGAAATATATATATATATATATTAATAAAAATAAATAAAAGAGAGAAGGAAAGTTAACATAAAGGGGGAAATAAATTAAAAGGAAAAAAAAAGGATTTAAAAGAAAATAGTTTCAAAAGAAAAAAGAAAAAAAAAGAAACAAAGAGATATATGTAAAGAATTCCATATACGTACATACCAAGACAAATTAAAATTAAAAAGGAAAAAGAAATAAGGAAGAGTAGGTAAGGTTATTTTGATTATTCTTTCAGTGGTTTACAAGCTCGTGGTTTTGGAAGCCCATGGTAATTGCCCATGGTATTTGCAAGGTAAAATAAGAAGTAAAGGAATAAAAAATCTCTTGTGAATGGTAAGTTTACTTTTACATGGAGAAATACACATAAGTGGACATATATTTTATAGGTGAATATATGTGAATAGCCACGTTTCACTAGGGTTGTAACCTTTCAACAAAAAAAGAGTTAAAAAAAAATCAATTGTTAAAAGAATATATATATATATACTAATTTAATTAATTAAATTATTAAAAAAAAAAATTGAAGGAATAATAACCTCATTAAAAAGAAGAGAAAGTTAGGAAGGGTTACCTTAAAAACCCTAAAAACTCAATTCAACAGACAAAATGAAATCAATCATTGATGAAAAGGAAATTAAATCCAATTCGGAAAGGAAAGAAGGAAGATTTCCTGAAAATTATAGTATTTTAACAAATACAAGATGAATAAATTATTATCCATAAAACTTTGAGGACAAAGTTCTGAAGGAAGGGCCAATTCATAACAAATAAATAAATAAAAGTTGATATATTAAATTGTGACGAAAGCAAATGAAGAAAACAGTGCGTGATTGAACTGAAGAAAAGTGTCAACTATAAGCTTTGAGGACAAAGCTTTTGAAGGAAGGGGCAATGTTATGAATATAATTCATAACAAATATAACAAATATAATTATTAAATAGTCAATTAAGGATTATGTAAGTAGTCATTAAGTTAGTGAAAGGGCATGTCTAAGAGACATGCCCAGTCATGAAAGGTCACCTGCGTAGGTATATAAGCAGGGCCTCATTGTAACATTTTATCATCTATCTATCTCATATATTTTATAATATAATATTTGTATTCCAAGTGTTCTGGAGTATTTTAACCTGAGAAGGAACTTTGTTCACTTCAAAGAAGTAGTCGGAAAGTGAAATAAAGAAGGAAAGTAAATCTGAGATCTACTTTCCTAACTTCAGCCTATATATATATATATATATATCAAGCAACTGAAGATTCAACTGAAGGAAGTACTGATGCAGAACAGTGCAACTTGGAAGGATCAGCATTGAAGGACATCAAAGAAGTAAGGACAAGGTCTTGGATGCATAAATAGGTCAAGGGTCTAATTCTGGGTCATGGTACTTGTCATCTGAAATCTATAAGAATAATTTCTCGTGGGTTTTCCTCTCCAAGAGGGAGAGATTTTTCCCTGGCTCTAGGAGCCTAATTCTTGTGTCTCGTTGTTAATTTTGGACAACTAAGTCCAAACTCCATGTTGTGATGCTCAGATGAATATGCCAATATTTTTATTGGATTCCTCTTTCGGAGAGGTGCAAGATCGATCTAAAGATCATCTTGATCCGATGAGCCAGAATTGTAATGTAGGTTTGAAGCCCCAACAGATGTGTCACACACCCTCACAGATGGGTCAACGTTGGAGGTCATTTTCACCATCACTCATCACACATTCTCTCTCTGCATCTGATTGGTTCAATCATCATCTTGGAGGCTCTTTTTCTCTCACACATGGGAAAACGCATCAAGGGTTTTTCTGTTCTGTCCTAGGGTTTCACCGCAGCTTTGACCAGCGTTGACTTTGGTCAACGCATGGTCAACTTGACCTCAAACTCTCCATAAATTCTGATTTCTGCAGTCCACATTTTCTGGCACAAAAATTGAGGCTGGACATTGACTTTGACTTGGCTGCATTGAATTTTTGCTGGTGTTGTTTTGCATTGACCGTCGACTGGACAACGTTGACTTTGGGTTGACTGTTGTAGAGTTGTCTGAGAGGGTTGCGTGACACATTCTGGTTGGCTGACCGTGTAGAGACTTTGCTGATTGAAGCATCCTGTTGACCGTCGTAACACACCACAACACATATATTTTGGTGATCAATTTAAGTGTATTTTTGGCTTGTCTTCCATCAATCTATTGGTATGTTCTATCAACATTTTACTTTCTTGTTTATGTGATTGTTGTTTGAAATTGGGTATAAAAGTAAAGTTGCATCAAGCATAGCACATCTACGAAAATTTACATGGTATCATAGCTAAGGTGAAGACAAAGCCCAAGTTTGTATTAAGAGAAATCACCGAAGAAGGAGCATTGGTCAAGGACCCATGGGCACCTCAAATTATAATGGCTTCAAAGCTGATGAAAAGTTGACTGGCAAGGCTAACTTTCATGCCTGGAAGATGTCTTTGGATCTAATGTTGGAAGACCAAAATGTCATGGACTATATGCAGGGCAAAATCTAAGAGCGTCCATCATCTGCACCTGCTGCCCCCAAGTCAAAGTATAAGAAGAGGGAAATCAAAACAAAGTTGATCATACAGGATTCAATTCATAAGAGTTTGGTTGCCTACATCTCTGAGCTAAGCACATCCAAGGAGATGTATGATAAGTTGGTCAGCATGTTCAGGGCCAATAATGCAAATCAAGTTCTTTTCTTTAAGAACCAATTGAAGAATCTTAAGAAAGGCAGGGATGAATCCGTTCAATCTTATTTTCTTGAGTTGACCTAAATCATAAATAATCCTCTGGCCATTGGGGAAACAATAGCTGATCGAGAAATGGTTCTCACCGCTCTTAGAGGTCTCTCCTCCGAATGGCATATATTCATTACTACCATTCTCAATAATAATGTGATACCTGATTTTGATGAAGTATTGTCGAGATGCACTCAAGAAGAGACAAGAATGATGGAATATGAAAATGAAGGTAATGTTGCGTTCACCGCTCATGCTAAGAAGAAGAATAATAGTGGTTCGAGGAACCATGGAAGAGCAGGGGCCCAAGGAAAGAAAGGAAGATGTTACACATGTAACAAGACCAGCCACTATGCTAGAGAACGCCCTAACAAGAAGGATTCTCCCAGGGATGATGACAACAACAACAACAGGAAGAATGGCAATCAAAGGAACAACAGAGAAGGCCCTCCGTCTAATGTAAAATGGGCAACCTTTCAAAAGGTCGAGAAATCGTTGATGAGGAATTCAATGTTGCTGATGATAAAAGAAAATGAATCTACCCTTTGGACCGCCTCGTTGCACTCCACCGACACTATGGACATCTCGGTTGATTGATAGTGGTGACTCAAGGCACCTCACGAAGGAAGCACTTTCTCTCACTGGTTGGAGAAGACTCAATCAAATTATCCTTGGAGATAATGCCACATATCCCGTGAAAGGGACAAGGACTATAACCCTCCACTTATCTCAAGGTCAAGTCCTTTGCTTGCAAGATCTACTATATGTACTTGATTTGAAGAAGAACCTTATGTCTATTTCGGCCATGGAAGACAAAGGTTTCAATGTGGCATTCGTTGATGGGAAGGTATGCATCTGGAAGAAGAGCTTCAAGGAAGCTATCACGATTGGGTTTAGAGTTGATGCACTCTACCAGGTTGGAGAAAGTCCACTGGGAGCGATGACATGTGATACTATCCGACAGACTGAACTATGGCATCGAAGGTTTGGACACCTTCATTACAAAGCCCTTCCTGAAGCAAGGAAGGTGGTGACAGGGATGCCCGAGTTCAAAAATGATCATGAAAGTGTATGTCAGGGTTGTGCCAAAGGAAAGCATACAAGGGGACCTTTCCCCTCAAGTGTCATAAAGACATCTGATGTCTTGCAATTGATACATTCTAATTTGTCTGGTATATTGCCCGTGACATCCTTGGGAGGATGTTCTTATTATATGACGTTCATAGATGACTTCTCTCGCAAAAACCTCGATATACTTCTTGAAGAAGAAGGATGAGGCTTTCATGTGGTCTCGTACTTTCAAAACCTTGGTGGAAAATCAAACAAGGAAGAAGATCAAGATTTTGAGGACCGATAATGGCATTGAATATGAGACAAACGAGTTCAATAACTTTTGCAGAGAAGCTGACATCAAGAGGGAGTATCAACCGTATATATTCCCGAGCAAAATGGCGTCGCTAGCAAAATGGCGTCGTTGAAAGAAAGAACAAGACCATTGTGTCGCACATGCTATGTGACCAAGGTCTTCCGCTTTCAGAGGAGAAGGTAACATTGTTGTTGTGATATTCCAAGTAGAAATAAACAAGAATATACACATAGAGTATCTCGGATAAGAACCGTAGAGATATCACAAAACCAACAACAAATATGGAAAACGCCGAGCTATTTATTAATATTGAAAGATAGAAATGAGTAAAAGGTGTTTCGAATGATGGCACCTGGCCTTCACTAGGCAAGCTTAGAAATTCCGCCAATAATCTCGAACACGCTAACTCAAGACTCAAGTATTCCAAGCCGTCAGCCCACTGTTTGCCACACCGTGATGGATCCATCGTTTGGGGTTGTTCCCTCAACTCGAAATGAAATCCTCTCATCGCCTACTCCCCAAACCCAGAAAAGCCTAGAAAGCTTTTCATAAATGGCCGACCCTCGAAAATAGCTCCCTTGAGGCTCTGCGCTGCTCCTCAAGTAGGGACGCTGGCTCTGAATGGACAGCTCCAAAAGCTGGTCCGAAACTCCACCAAAACACTGGAATAGGGAAGGGTTGGCCCCTTATCCACTATCCCTGGCTGAATCCACCTCAAACTCCCAATCCAAAACAACCTCTCCACGAGACTGTGTCCTCCCTCTCACTGACTGCGTTGTCTCTCTGCGTGGATGCTCCTCCCGTGATAGTTGCAACTCCCACTGACAAAATAAGGATGGAACTCCTCACCCGAGCAGGCACTCGAAGTCCCTCGGGGCTGAGGTTGGGATCTCCGAACGAAGACACCCGGTGTACTGAACAGTACGTGCAGACTTTGCTAAACAGCAAGCGTGCTCAATGTCAAGAAGACAATTCTCAAAATGCATAATTAGAATGAATAGAATGAGGAGACCCTTCCTCCTTTTAAGCTTGGTGAGCCTCTTCCTCACCTAGGCCCCACCAATCTCTGCGTTGTCCCTCTTGGCCCACACTGTCCAACTCAAACTGCGCTGACTAGGCCCCACGCTGCCCACGCTACCCCTTTCCCTGCGCTGCCACTTGGCCACTAGGCCCCACATTGCTAATTCGATATGTCTCCTTAGTGACTTTAGGGAATGCTTTTATCCTAAGTATTCCTTCACCCACTTTATTTATATTTTAACTTTATAAAGGCAAAATTAGTCAAAATTAATATTTCCAATTAGCTATTGCTAATTGGGAATATTATAGTCTTCCCCGGCAAAACGTTGTTTGTCCTCAAGCAACTGCAATGATGGATGCTGCATAATCTTCTCACTCTCCCAGGTGGCATCCTCATCTGGTAAATTCCTCCATCTCACTAGGTACTCCCTGATTGTTCTGCTCCGTAGCTGCCTCTCCCTAGTGTCAATAATGGCCTCCGGCTGTAGCACCAAGTGCCCCACATCATCTGTAAGCGGAAGCTCATCTGTTGTAGTCACTTGCTCCCCCAATGCCTTCTTCAGGCATGATACGTGAAAACCGTTATGAATCTTGCTGCCCTGGGGCAACTCCAACTCATATGCAACCTGTCCCACTCTGCGTATCACCCTGTAGGGTCCATAGAAGCAGGGCTTGAGCTTTTCAGCCCCCTTCTGCTTCAGCGTGGACTGCGATATGGCTGCAAGCGTAGGTAGACCAAGTCCCCTACCTCAAACTGCCTCTCAACCTGTCCCCTGTCAGCATACAACTTCTACTGATTCTGCGTTGTAGCCATGTTATCCTTGAGAACTCGGAGAATGTCCTGACTCTCTTGAATCCAATCCTTGGCTCTAGGAGCCTTGCTAGCACCAAACATCATGTCAGCAAAAGATAAAGCATGATATCCATACAATGCATAAAACGAAGACATACCAATGGACATGTGATGAGTGTTGTTGTAGCAGTACTCCCCCAAGTGCAACCATCTCAACCATGCCTTCTGCTGCCCGCTGACATAGTTACGCAAGTAGCCCTCCAGCCACTTGTTCACTATCTTGGTCTATCCATCCGTCTGGGGGTGGTAACTAGTACTTGGTGTCAACTCAGTGCCGCCCACCAAACGGAAGAGCTCCTGCCAGAATCCGCCCATGAAGCGGTTGTCCCTATCATTAACAATGATCTTTGGGAGACCATGCAATCTGAAAATGTCCCTGAAGAACAACTCTGCTACCTATGTTGCAGTGTAATGTGCCGATATGGCGAAAAAATGAGTATATTTAGTCAGCCGATCAGCGACTACAAATATGCAATCCTTGCCCTGTACCGTGGGCAACCCTATAATGAAGTCCATCGAAATACTCTCCCACTTCCCCTCAGGTATGGGAAGAGGCTGTAATAATCCTGCCGGATGGTTCATCTCTCCTTTGTTACGCTGGCAAATTTCGCACTCTCTGACATATTGGAGCACGTCCTCCTTGAGGCCCTTCCAAGAGAACCTCTCCCTGATGGCCCTGTAGGTTTTGGTAAACCCCTGGTTGCCTGATAATGGTGAATCATGCAAGGCATGCAATATCTTCTTCTTGAGCTGGGAGCCCTCAGTCAAGAAGATCCTGTCCCTGTAGTAGATCACCTCGTCCATCACTCGATACCTGTCATCTGTCACCTGCCCATCCAAAATCTTGCAGGCAAAACGGTCCTTGGAGTACTCTACCAACAGTCGAGCCCTCCAATCCGTGTCTAAACTCATCAAGGACAACGCTGTTGGCCTGCGTGAAAGTGCGTCTGCCACAGCGTTGTTCTTCCCTTTGACATACTCGATGTCAAAGTCATAAGCCTGGATCTTACTGACCCACTTTTGCTGCCTCTCTTGCAACTGCTTCTGCTCTAGGAAAAACCAGAGGCTGTTATGGTTCGTCCTCACCCTGAACCTGTTCCCCACTAGGTATTGCCGAAACTTGGCGAATGCATGGATGATGGCCAACATCTCCTTGTCGTATATAGCATACAACCTCTCATGTGGCAATAGCTTCCGGCTCTCGAAAGCTATGGGGTGGCCTCCCTGCATCAACACTGCGCCTATCCCCTCCCTCGATGCATCACACTCCAAGACAAAGGGCTTTGTAAAATCCGGCAACGCTAGCACTAGGCAGCTGATCATCACCTCCTTGAGCCTGTCAAAAGCCCTCTGCGCTATCTCCAACCAACTGAATGCCCCTTTCTTGGTGAGATCTGTAAGGGGTGTAGCAAGTTGGGAAAATCACTTGACGAACTTTCGGTAGTAGGTGCAGATCCCCACAAATCCCCGAAGTTCCATCACATTCTTCGGCTTCGGCCATTCCCTGATGGCCCTGATCTTCTCCTCGTGTACCTTCACAGTTCACTCCATCCACCCCGATGATGTGCCCCAAGTAGAGCATCTCGGTCAACCCAAACTCGCACTTGGAGAGCTTAGCATAAAACTGATGCTCCTCCAAAATGCGCAATACAGCTTCTATGTGTTGGAAGTGCTCCTCCCATGTCTGGTTGTAGATCAATATGTCGTCAAAAAACACTAACACACACTTCCTCAAGTGACTGCGGAAGATGTGATTCATGCATGACTGAAAAGTGGCCGGAGCATTGGTTAGCCCAAAAGGCATCACCAAAAACTCAAAATGGCCGTAATGACATCGGAAAGCGATCTTGGAAATGTCCTGCTCCCTCACGCAAATCTGATGGTACCCTGATCTCAAATCAATCTTTGAGAAGAACTTGGCCCCCCTCAGCTCATCCATCAACTCATCAATCCGTGGGATGGGGTACCGGTTCTTCATGGTCCTTTTGTTCAGGGCCCTGTAATCAATGCACATCCTCAATGTGTCGTCCTTCTTCTTCACCATCACTATTGAAGAAGTAAGGGGCTGGTGCTAGGACGGATGTGTCCAAGAGCCAAGAGCTCATGGATGGCCCTCTCAATATCATCCCGATAGGCTTTGGGGTGCCTATAAGGTGACCCTGCTCCAGCTTAATGGTGTGCTCAAACCCCCGATCCAGTGGCTGTCCTGGTGGTATCTCCCCAAATACCATAGCATACCTGTCAAGAATGGACTGTACATCTGGGTGTACGGCCTGCCCTGTAGATCCTGCCTCCGACACACGCAGCTCCACTGCCCACTCTATGTCCCCCTTCCGGAAATCTGCCTCCATCCGGTGTGCTGAAACTGTCTGTGGTGGGTAGGTGTGCATCCCTCGAATCTTCTCATGCCTCCCAATCTTCTTGTCCGTCCACTCCATCTCCAAGGTCTCCCAGTCAGTGGTGACCTTTCCCAATGTGATAAGCCACTGTACCCCCAGTATCACGTTGGTGTCCGGAATGTCCACCACGAAAAAAATATCTGTTAGGGTGTATGTCCCCATCGTCACTGCCAAGGCTAGCACACTACATGGTCCGGTCCCCTCGAACTAGCACCGAAAATCCATCAAAAGTCTTCATCTGTATGCCCCTCCGCTCTACCAGCTGAGCATCAATGAAATTGTGGGTAGCCCCACTGTCTACCAACACCGACACACACTGCCCTCATACTGTGCCTCGGACACGCAGTGTCAAGTACTTGGAAACTCCCTGCAAGGCTGCAAGGGCTCCCCCAGTAGGTGCAAAAGTTGCACCTCTTGCTCCAGGTGGTGGAGGTGGCAGGTGATCCCCTCTCTGTGTTGTACTATTGTCTCTAGCCTCCACATCCTCATACTCATCTTCTTCCCCACTACTGTCGGAGAAGACCTCAATGTAATGTGCCTTCCCCGTGGCACAACGGTGTCCTAGTGCCCATGGCTCCTGGCATGTGAAAAAAATATCTTCCGCTTCAATTCTATCTTGGCCTCATCATCTCCAAACCCTCTACCGTGGTTCCCCTTGGCAGGCGGAACCCTCTCGTCCTTTCCCTTCGGCTGGAATGCCGACCTCTGGGGAAAAGGAGCTCTAGTCCTGGGAAGTGCATCCTGCAAACCCCGAGTCCTCTCGACTGCATCATGGAGTGTCGTGGGCCTCGTCGATCTGACCAATCCTCGTAGAGGCTCCGCCAATCCATCTATGAACATATAAATCATACGGGCAGTGGATAGATCTGGTACCATCACAGAAAGTCTCAAAAACTCTGATATGTACATGTCCGGCCTCTCGGTTTGCTTGAGCTTGGTTAGCTCAACAAAATGCTCCTCTAGATCCCTCCGGTCAAAACGCTCCACCAACCTCTGCGTAAACATGGCATATGTTGTCACTCTCGAGTGCCCCAGCGTAACCATCCCATGAAACCACCAATCTTGGGCCTCGCCCTCTAGGTGTAGCGCTGCCACGTTGATGGCCTCTAGCTCAGCCATCTGATTAAGCTGGAAATAGATATCCAAATTCTCCACCCAAGCCTTAGCCAAACACTTGGTCGAATTGTCAAATGTCGGTAGATGGAATCTGCCCAACGTGCATTGTAAGTCCCCTTCATGTGAATGCCTGTTCCCCCTGTGATGGTTGCAGGGTTTGCTGTCCCGCTTGAGCTGAACAAAATCATGGAAAGTGATGGCATCTCTGAACTCCTGACCATATCACTGGTACTCAGAAAAATAATCTCGCATGTGTGCCACTCCTGCTCCTACTGTGCTCCTGCCCCAATGTTTGCGGCAAGAAATGTTGGCATTGTGGAACGGGGGGGAGTGTGCGATGCTATCTGCTGCACTGTGAGGTGCTCCTGTAAATGATGGGATGTGCCTGAGCCCTCTCCAACGTGGAAACCCCTTGGGGTCTCGCGCTGTCTAGACTCTGCCGTGAATCTCTGCCCCATCTCCTCTATCCGCCTCGACAAATCTTGCACTGATTTGAGGAGGAGTTCCTCGAACTCCTTCCCGACATCTCTTTCCTTCGCCATGGGTTCCTCTTCCTCTGCATCCACCACTGGAACACTGTCTCCTTTCCCGAAAGTGTGAGCTCTAATCTCCACTCTTGGTCTTTATACTTCCTTCCCCAGTGAGTGATGTAAGGTTTTCTTGCTAGTGTCATAGACAATCTGCTCCACAGGCTGAGCCAAGTCTATGAGCTTCGATACCACTGTAATATTCCAAGTAGAAATAAACAGCAATACAAGCACATAAACGAAGACAAACAGCAACCAGAGAGATAGCACATGAACAACAACCAATATGGAGAACGATAAGCCATTTTATTAATACTGAAAGATAGGAAATGAGTACAAAGGTGATCAGAATGATGGCACCTTGGCCTACACTAGGCAAGCGTAGAAATACTCCCTGTTTGGGACCCGAAATGGTTGCTAACTCAAGACTGCGTTATCTCCAAGCTGCTCGTACTACTACTGTGCTGCTGCTACTACTGCGATGGACAGAATTGTTGGGGCTGTTCCCCAACTCGGAAAATGCTGAAACTTCGGGAATAGCCTCTACTCCCAAAACCCATAAAAGCCCAAAAAGCTTTTCAGAAATGGCCGACCCCCGAAAATAGCTCCCTTGAGGCTCTGCGCTGCTCCTCAAGGAGGGATGCTGGCTCTGAATGGACAGCTCCAAAAGCTGGTCTGAAACTCCACCAAAACACTGGAATAGGGAAGGGCTGGCCCCTTATCCACTATCCTGGGCTGAATCCACCTCAAACTCTCAATCTGGAACAACCTCTCCAGGAAACTGAGTCTTCCCTCTCACTGACTGGCTATCTCTCTGCGTGGATGCTCCTCCCGTGATAGCTGCAACTCCCACTGAAAAAATAAGGATGGAACTCCTCACCCGAGCAGGCACTCAAAGTCCCTCCGGGGCTGAGTTTGGGATCTCCAAACGGAGACACCCGGTGTACTGAACAGTATGTGCAGATTTTGCTAAACAGCAAGCGTGCTCAATGTCAAGAAGACAATTCTCAAAATGCATAATCAGAATGAACAGAATGAGGAGACCCTTCCTCCTTTTAAGCTTGGTGAGCCTCTTCCTCACCTAGGCCCCATCAATCTCTGCGTTGTCCCTCTTGGCCCATGCTGTCCAACTCAAACTGCGCTGGCTAGGCCCCACGCTACCTACGCTGCCCCTTTCCCTGCGCTGCCACTTGGCCACTAGGCCCCACCTTGCTAATTCGATATGTATCTTTAGTGACTTTAGGGAATGCTTTTACCCTAAGTGCTCCTTAACCCACTTTATTTATATTTTAACTTTATAAAGGCAATATTAGTCAAAATTAATATTTCCAATTAGCTATTGCTAATTGGGAATATTACAGCTTTCTAGATATAAAATCGATGCCCACATTCCGCTTTGGACTCCAAAACTCCCGAAGAGGTTTTCTCTAGTAAGAAACCTGACGTCTCTCATTTTAGAGTTTTTGGTTGTCTCGTTTATTTTCATGTGGCGAAAGAGAAGAGGAGCAAGCTGGATGCTTCTGGGAAGAAGGAAATGTTTGTGGGCTACAATGAAACTTCGAAGGCTAATAGAGTCTATGTGCCTGGTCAAAGAGAAGTGGAGATATGCCACGATGTTACCTTTGATGAAGATGCTTCCCTCAGGAAAGTAATCAATCTTCCAAGCTCTGAGGAAGATCATGAAGTAAGGTTTGAAAATCAGGAAGAACCGAAGGATGAGACGATGCTCGATGTTGAAGGATGGCTCAGGGATACTCTCGAGGATGCCGAGAAACATATGGCTCCAAGGGGGACATTCCGTGAAAGAAAGAAGTCGAATAGATACCATGGGTATCTAGCAGCCATGAGTATAATCGTACAATCTAAGCCTGGATCTTTTGAAGAAGCCGTAAAGCATCAAGTCTGGAAGGATGCTATGCACGAAGAGTACGAGTCCATTATGAAGAATGATGTATGGGATGTGGTCCCAAGACCGGAGGACAAAGCAGTTGTCACCTCGAAATGGCTCTATAAGATCAAGCATGGATCTCATGGTAGTGCTGAAAAATTCAAGGCAAGATTCATTGCCCGAGGCTTCTCTCAAAAGGAAGGCGTAGACTATGATGACATATTTGCACCTGTGGCACGATATACCACCATCCGATCTATCATAGCCCTTGCTGCTACACAAGGATGGAATCTTCATCAGATGGATGTGAAGACCGCCTTTCTGCATGGTGCGATAAAGGAAGAGGTATATGTGGAGCAACCTCTGGGGTTCGAAGTCCAAGATAGAGACACCCATGTTTGCAAGTTGAAGAAAGCCCTCTATGGGTTGAAGCAAGCCCCCAGGGCTTGGTACGAGAGGATAGATAGCTACTTGATGAAGATGGGCTTCACTCGTAGTAATGTTGATCCGAACCTTTACTTCAAGGTTGATAGAGAAAAGCCTCTCATTATGGTGTTGTATGTGGACGACCTCTTCCTGACAGGTGCTGACCCTCTCATTCATTAGTGTAAGAGGGAGCTCGCTTTTGAGTTTGAGATGAAGGACCTAGCACTGATGCATTACTTCCTAGGCCTGGAGGTCTGGCAGAGACCTGGCGAGATTTTCCTTTCTCAAGGAAAATATATTGTGAAGCTGCTGGAAAGATTTGGAATGGTGGACTGTAAGTCTGTGTCGACACCGATGGAGCTCAACTTTAAGAAGTTGAATGGCAACGCTGCTGGGCCCGTGCTAGCAAATCCTACTGAGTATCGTCAACTCGTAGGGGCCCTGATGTTCTTAGTGAACACCCGTCTGGACATATGTTTTGCAGTGAACACTTTGAGTCAACACATGGTTGATCCTCATCACATTCACTGGGTTGGTGCAAAGAATCTGTTGAGATATCTTCAGGGCACGATAAACCATGGGTTGAGATACACTGTCAGGAGCGTGACACTCCATGGATATACTGATGCCAATTGGGCTGGCAGGGTGATGGATCGCAAGAGCACATCTGGATGCTGCTTCACACTTGAGTCTGCTTCAATATCTTCAATGAGTAGGAAGCAGAAGTCGGTGGCTTTGAGCACTGCTGAGGCTGAATACATTGCAGCGAGTATGCCCTGTTGTGAAGCAGTTTGGTTGCGAAAGCTCTTCAGTGAGTTGTTCAGGCATGTGCTAGATACCACCGTTATCCTTTGTGATAACCAGAGTGGGATTCGTTTGTCAGAGAATCCCGTGTTCCACGATTGATCCAAGCATATTGATATCAGGTACCACTTTATACGGGATATGGTACAGCGAGGTGCCGTAAGGCTCGATCACATAGGAACTGATGAGTAGGTCGCAGATATTCTCACAAAGCCCTTGGGGAAGGTCAAGTTCCTAACCTTCCATGAGAATCTTGGTATTGTAGAACAACCCTATTCTGAGTGTCTTGTTGGACGATGAGCTCTGGGAGCTCTAGGGGGCTTTGGGGATAGCTTCTTGGAGCTATAAGCAACCACAGGGCTAGGCTTGTCGAACCTTGTTGGTGTGCTTCTACCCCACCGTCATGATATTGAGTTGGTTCACCTCTTTTTGATCTGTGCCCCGTATGCATCCTACCCATGGAGTCTCGGACTCATGGGAAGTACCTCTCATTTGGCCAATGAGGTGGGAAAAGCTAGAGACTAGTAGTAAAGACCGATGGATGCATCGGATATTGTCGTACTCTCTATGTCTAGGATGGCACGTGTCCAACCACTTGATCTGGGATCAAGTCTAGTGAGGTTTTGGACCTCCAACTAACTTCGAGTCAGTTAAGCCAACTTCGGGTTGGTATGTGACTCCTTTGAGTCCTATAGAGATTTCGGACCTCTGAGCTAATTTTGTTAGCCAAGAGTGATGTCTTTGTGACTCACCTTTCTGTTCTGAAATAAAGAAGCCAGCAAAGTAAGTTATGGCGGGATGATGAACGTTGTTTGGATGGCACAAGTGGATGGAGTTCTCCATAGTTGAGAGGGAGTGTTAATTTTGGACAACTAGGTCCAAACTCCATGTTGTGATGCTCAAATGAAGATGCCAACATTTTTATTGGATTCCTCTTTCAGAGAGGTGCACGATCGATCTAAATATCATATTGATCCGATGAGCAGAACATTTACTTTTAATTAATTCTACCTATGTGCAAGGTCGGCCAAAATTGTAATGTAGGCTTGAAGCTCCAACAGATGTGTCACACACCCTCACAGATGGATATATATAGGTCAACGTTGGAGGTCATTTTCACCATCACTCATCACACATTCTCTCTCTGCATCTAATTGGTTCGATCATCATCTTGGAGGCTCTTCTTCTCTCACACGTGGGAAAACGCAGGAAGGGTTTTTCTGTTCTGTCCTAGGGTTTCACCGCAGCTTTGACCAGCGTTGACTTTGGTCAACGCATGGTCAACTTGACCTCAAACTCTCCATAAATTCCGATTTCTGCAGTCCACATTTTCTGGCACAGAAATCGAGGCTGGACGTTGATTCGATCATCATCTTGGAGGCTCTTCTTCTCTCACACGTGCGAAAACGCAGGAAGGGTTTTTCTATTCTATCCTAGGGTTTCACAACAGCTTTGACCAGCGTTGAATTTGGTCAACGCATGGTCAACTTGACCTCAAACTCTCCATAAATTCCGATTTCTGCAGTCCACATTTTTTGGCATAGAAATCGAGGCTGGACGTTGACTTTGACTTGGCTGCATTGACTTTTTACTATTTTTGTTTTGCATTAACCGTCGACTGGACAGCATTGACTTTTGTTGACTTTGGGTTGACTGTTGTAGAGCTGTCCGAGAGGGTTGTGTGACACATTCGTAGAGACTTTGTTGGTTGAAGCATCCTGTTGACCGTCGTAACGCACCACAACACATATTTTGCTGATCAAGTTAAGTGTATTTTTGGCTTGTCTTTCGTCGATCTATTGGTATGTTCTATCGGCATTTTACTTTCTTGTTTATGTGATTGCTGTTTGATATTGGGTATAAAAGTAAAGTTGCATCAAGCACAGAACATCTACAAAAATTTACACTATCTTTTGATAATTGACTTGATGAAAGATTTAATAAGCTAACGAAGGAAAGACATAACTCAAGTAACCTCACAAGTAATTAACAAGAAGAGAATTTTGAATTAATCACTAGCCCAACAAATTCTCAACATGGTATCAGAGCAAAGGTGTTGAACTCAAGGGTTGCTTAAAAGAGAGACTACAGGAAGCAAAAATCAAAGTTTGGGTGGAGAATCAAATCAGTTTGACAAGAAGACACCCAAGGATCAAAATTCATTTTTCTAGAAAGCATCAAAGAAAAATTCAAAGTCTACATTGAAAAGTCAAGTCAGCTTACAAGGATATCCTCAAGCCATCTCAAGAAGACTTTCATCCTTATGCAAAGAATCCATTCATCAAGGAGATAATCTTTGACATCTAAGATTCTCGATATTGAAGACATTTTTGGAAGCACCACCCAACACTATTGAAGACATCTTCATTCTGAAGTAATCCTTGATCATCAAGGATCCAAGATCACCTACTTTGAAATCAATCTAAGAGGAAGTTCCTGCCATCATCTTCATCATTATCAACAAGGAAGCTAATGGAAGAAGAAAAGCATCTACTCAAGTAAGTATCTTTATGACTTCATATGAATCTATCAAAATGTCTTCTTTGCAAAGAAAGCAAAAAACTGGTTAGGGTTTCAAATTATCCTGCATGGAAAAAAAGGACAATGAAGTCATACCAAATATATGAAGGGAGATATAAGAACCCGAAGGATTCTTACAGAATCCATAAAAGACTCTCTCATCTCCGATATATCAAATCTATAATCATCAAAAGAAATATATGAGAAATTGGTGGAGCTATTCTTTGTAAGTACTGCAGGAGAAGCAATCTCTCTGAGATCAACTACAGGAACTGGGAGATGTAATGTCGGACACTGAGATGACTACAGTGATGTTGAATGCTCTAGCAGAAGAATGGGGAAACTTCACTTCAGGTTTATACGGGAAGAAAGAAGCCACACCATTCCACGATTTATGGTCTCTATGCAAATAAAGGAAACAAGATTGGAAGCCAAAGCTGATACAAGATCAAGTGAAAAGAATCTAGCCTTTGCAGCAATATTCAGAAAGAAAGGAAGATTCGGTAAATTTGGTCCTCGGAATAAAAGAAAGAAGTATGAACAAAGCACGATGCTTTGGATGTAATAAGCATTATAAACGAGATTTTCCTAAATTTAGAAAGGACAAGGGGAAAAAGGAAGAAGCCCATGTCTCGGATATAAGAGAAGAACCTGACGCAAAGAAATCTAAGAAAGAAGAAGGAAGGGATCTTCACTATGATTAAAATCATCTTCTCCTTTAAGTGATTTTCTGTTTGTTGTAAAATAGTATGATAGGAAGCAGTGTATATTATAGCATCAAGATCAAAGCATGGCAGGAGCTCTCAATGAAACAGCTCTAGGAAAACCTCTCTGATAACATTACTAATGGAAGGCAGTGATCAAAGTTCAAAGGTCATCATGAAAACATGTGCTGAATTTTCTAATGGAGATCTTTGTTAATTCACTAATTAGAAAGAACGCAGAATGGTCTCATCAAGAATTCTATGCTTCAGAATTCTAGAATGTGATGACATATTGATGGAGCAGGTCAAGGGAATGAAGCTCTTCATTCTAGAAAAACTGCTACAGAATGACTCAAGGGAAAAAGGTATGAGGTATGTATATATTTATATGTTGACACTAGATGTTGTGAAGTCATGTCATATGGTTGCAGGTAATAGACTTTTATATTTAGAAGTATGATCTATGAAGGAGGATCTCTGAGTGCACTGAAAAATGAAATCAACATAATATATCCTCGTGAAATATGAGGTGGTTATATATGAACGAAGAACTAGAAAACTTGTAAGTTCCTGGGAATGAAGAATGTGCAAAAAGGAAGAGATCATGAAATGCAATCATGTCAAGAGGCAGTTATCATCCAGAAGCCAAGAAGATATGACTAGGAGATCTCTTGGGAGGATAAGTCTGGTAAAGAAGAAGACCCTTGAAAAAACATATCATTAGGAGACGTGTCAATCTGAATAAAGGATGTCGTTGCCTACAAGAAGATGTCATGGTGAAATATCATCACTGAGGTAACTTTTTTTTTTAAAAGGTTCATAAGTATGTGTTTATCTGGATTAATTTGTGCAGGGGTTGCTAATCATGAGAAAGGATGTATGATCCTTGGAGATGATTCGAAGGAAAGCAGCATGGCATAACGGTAGACCAAATGAGAAAGAATGATGAATCATTTTCTGATAGTGGACATGACTCATGACTAAAAGTAATGGATGATTTGTGCCCTATGAAGCCAAAAGTTGAAGATTCCTCAATATCGAAATCCATGACATCGAGGGGAGGAATTATTCATGAGTAGTTGGATTGGTGCTAGAGGACCTTGGTTGAGAGGGAGCCTGGTGGTAAGTTTCTTACTTGGAAGAAACTTGTAGTATGTCCTTCCTGAGTTGAGAGGCAGTGACGTATGTGATTCTCTTTTGCATGTGTCATGCACTAGACCATGACTAACAGTCATAAGTCTTAGTGAAGGCCATGTGGAGAATGGATAGACACATCATTCTAGTCTTCACCTGGAAGACAGAATGGAGGATTGGGTAATCATTTGGCATTCGATACTCTTTGGGAATTCGATAGGGCATTCCAGATAAGAGTAGTTGAGGACCAATATTCTTTGAAGGTTGGCTACCCAAGAAAAGAATAGTCCAAGAAGGTCATACTTTGGGAACACCTAGGTGGATTATGTACCTTGGAGAGACAATGAATTTGGTGTTTATAAGTCATGTGTCTCGCCAGCATTGTAGCCCATTGTCTCATTGAGAGATGGGGGTTTAGTCAAGGCCTTGCACTAGGACAATGTTGGTTGATATGATGCTATACAGATGTGATTACCAATATGATTCTTCTTATGAGATTCTTCAGTTTGAAAGTGACCATGTACCTGTATGAATACCTCCCTAGTTAAGAGAGAGTGTTGAAAAGTGTAAATAGGTCGGTCTTCATATTGACTGTAATTATGTAAAGTAGAAGACAAAAATAATAAAATATATTTTGTACTTGCTTCATGGGTTTCATGAGCAAGAGTTTATTATAGGTTAGAAGACTTCTTCTTGATGTCTATCTAGGTTCTTGTCTTCTAGATATAAATGTAATAAGTGTCATATATATATGAAGGACCTAGTCTAAGAAATGCTCCAAAAGCTAGTCCTGGAAACTATGAATGAATGGCCTCATTCAGCCCTCCAACAATGCTGCAAGTTAAGCTATATTATGATGTTTTAAAGTTGGCCTTCAATCAGATGATAAGTCGGCCTACAAGCTTAAGTGGCGGTCGGCCTAAAGACAGTGAGACTATCTATATATACCTCAGTTCCGCGAATCAGTTGAAGATAGATTTGCGGTCACCTCAGGAGATGCAATGCGGATTTAGCTATAGGAGCTGCAGTGTGTTGATTTATGGTAGCATCAGATGTGCTCTAGCCTTGTAATTTTGTATACAGGCTAGGACACATGTATTCCATAATACCCTGAAATGGTCTTGGAAAATTCCACTTAGAGATGGTTTAATTAAATTAATTAATCGTTTTTTTTTATGTTTTCCTAAGTCTAAACTTAGGAAAAATGTTTAATTAAAGGGTATTAATTAAACTAAGTGTGAATCTTCTAGATAAAGTCATGGATCACCTCCAAGTTAATCTTAGCCCTTGATTATGTTTTAATCTTGGCCGTTGAAGAGTCAACAGAAGAATATAAGGAGGGTGAGGGGCCTATGGAAAATCACGTTGATCACATTGTGACATTGAGTATTTGGCATTTTCGAGTTTGTGTGAGGAGACACAACTTTTGATCAGAATCGAATCACTAGGGCAGGGTTTTCTAAGTGATTTTGATTCAATGATCAGATCCAGAGAGGCGCGGAAGCAGTAATTAGTCAGGAGGACCAGGAGTACATTTTAGAGAGAGGCAGAAGTGACGCAGAGAGAGACAATGCCGTTTTCTGAAGGGGTGACGCAGTTTCTGCAGGAAATCACGCAGAAGCAGCGCAGTGTCTCTTGGAGTCAATCCGGAGGTAGCTAGAGGCTTGGGTTTCTGAGCCAGGAGGGCCAAAACTCAGCCTCAAATCAGCTTGATCAGTTGCAGAGAGAGGTGACGCAATTTCCCAGGCTTGCCCATGCAAGCTTTGCGCTCCAAAGATGCACCCGTCGCACAGTAGGGCAGAGAGAGGCTTTCTTGTCATAAAGCACGTTAGACTCTCACCGGGACTCTGAAAGTGAGGTATATCTCACAATTACATTTGTTGTCTAGATTTCTCTGAAGGGTTTGCCAAATGTTGGCACCCTAGTTGTACTCAAGATTCTACTGCTTAATAATACAAAATCTTAGATCTGTTTCACCAGTTTTCCCGAGTTGGGTTTTTCTAGGGACTTAGTCCAAAAATAACTGTATCAATTGTGGATGTTTTTCATTGTATTTTGTTTAGATTGTTTCAGCACTTAGAATTATTCCGCAACATTATTTGTGTAGACTGCTTTAGCAATTACTTTGATATTTCACTGTAATGAAATAATTATGAAAAAGTAATAGGAGAAGTAATTTAGATTTGTTGCAGTAGGAATCCGGATCTAGGATTTTTCACATGGTATCAGAGCTTATTCAAGCTGAAGTGCAGGTGAAACACAAGAGAACCAATAGATCAGCGCTGAAGAGTCTAGGATCTGTGTAAGCAACAACAGACCCTCCCAGAAATTACGTTGTCCAGACCAGGAGGGCATTCCAACGCAGAAAAGGCTCCCTCTGAGAGAGTTGACAAAGGGGTAAGCATTTTCAGCTGCAGAAGATGCAGTGTACCAGAACAACGTAGCTGAAGGATGCAATTACTGCACAGCAGCATGAGCTAGTGCATAAGCATCAGAAAATTTCTGAAAAACACAGTTGTGGATTTCTTTACCTCAGAGAGTTTCTTACTCAAAGAAGTTCAGCTTCTCCCGTGCAGCAGCAGAAGCAATGACTTACTCCACAAGGAGTGCGTAAGTCTACCTGAGCAAAGGGTTAGAGAAAGAAAACGATAGTTGAGGAGATGACCAACAGCGGACTGCGTGACCAAGATAGATTGGAGGGTGCCTCCAACTATGTTATTTGGAAATCAAGGATTGAGTTTCTCCTTGATGAGCATGATCTAAAAGCCCTCATAGAGAGCGCATGTGCAAAACCTTTGGATGCAGCACAACTGAGACAATTCAAGAAGAATATGGCAAGAGCCAAGCAATTGATCCTAGATGGTATGAAGGATCACATCATACCGCACATAGCAGCGAAAGGCACTGCTAGAGAAATGTGGGTAGGGCTGGAAAAGTTATACCAAGGATGTTTCGAGAAGCGGAAGATGTACCTAGAAGAGAAGATGCGTAATACCAGAATGAAGAAGGGAGAGCGTTTTGACTCCTTCCTATCTCGAATTCAAGAAAACTGAAACCAACTATTAGCAGTGGGATCTACTCCTAGAGACTCAGAGCTGGTAAGGCTCACTCTGAACTTTGTTTGAGAAGATTATCAAGTCTTTGTCCAAAGCATTTTGGGCAAAGAAAGACTCCCAGGATGGGAGGCGAGGTGGGCAGCCTTGCAACAAGAAGAGCTGAAGAGAGATCTCCTCAAAATCCATATTGAGGATGGCAGCAGCAAATCAAAAGTAAAGAAGGAGGAGGAAGAAAACATAGCCCTTGCACTTAAAGGGCAACAGAGGCAGAAAAAGAAAGATATTTCTAAGATCAAGTGCTTCAGGTGTGGAGAAATGGGACATTATGCCACACAATTGCCTCTCAAGAAAAAGGATAAAGAGGAGAAGCAAGATCCTCAAGCCGGAGCTACCAAGATTGAGGCAGAAGGAGATTGTGCTATGTTAGCTCACATTCCGAAAGGAGAGAAGTGGGCTGACTTGGAGTTGTAGATCCAAAATCTACTAGTGGTAGGATCCTAGAGTATTTCCGGACTCTTGGATCACATGTGAGCTACGACAGCCTTAAGACAGTAGCAGGATGGACAGTTGCAGCAGAAGATGAGAAGACAATGCAGTGGCTAGTAGTACTAGAGTGTGATCAAGGCAGACAGGGAGCAACAACATCAGCAGTTTAGCAGCAGCAACGCAGTGCATTGCAGTGCTCACGCAGTGCAGAGAAGCACCAGCGTAGTATTTTTCAGTGAGCTAGTTCAGAAGTTAGCAGCAGCTAGTCTTATTATTCAGATGCAGTATTACTTGTCCAATTTCGAATGTTTTTCTGAAGCAGTAGTGCAACAGCAACAGTACTTGAGCAGTAGCAGTAGCAGATGAGAAGCAACAGCACAGTGCACAAAGTGGTGCAGCGCAGTGCAGAGTAATGCTCACCCAGTGCAGAGCAATACTCATGCAGTGCAGTAGCATGGTTGCAGAATTCAGAGGGAGTTGCAGTACAGTGGAAGTTGATAGCAGTATGCAGACTCAGCAACAGTATAGTTGCAACATTTTTTGTAGTGTTGGTGAGTAGCATCAACAACACAGCAGCAGATGTTCCAGAAGTCAGAACAACAACACATTGAGTTGTTTTGCTAGAGCACTTTCCTTGCTAAGAGGGAGTGTTGATTTATGGTAGCATCGGATGTGCTCTAGCCTTGTAATTTTGTATACAGGCTAGGACACATGTATTCCATAATACCCAGAAATGGTTTTGGAAAATTCCACTTAGAGATGGTTTAATTAAATTAATTAATCGTTTTTTAATGTTTTCCTAAATCTAAACTTAGGGAAACTGATTAATTAAAGGGTATTAATTAAATTGAGTGTGAATCTTCTAAATAAAGTCATGGATCACCTCCAAGTTAATTTTATCCCTTGATTATGTTTTAATCTTGGCCGTTGAAGAGTCAACAAAAGAATATAAGAAGGAGGGTGAGGGGCCTATGGAAAATCACGTTGATCACATTGTGACATTGAGCATTTGGCATTTTTGAGTTTTTTGTGTGAGGAGACACAACTTTTGATCAGAATCGAATCAATAGGGTAGAGTTTCCTAAGTGATTTTGATTCAATGATCAGATCCAGAGAGGGGCAGAAGCAGTAATGAGTCAGGAGGACTAGGAGTACATTTCAGAGAGAGGCAGAAGTGACGCAAAGAGAGACAGCGCAGTTTTCTAAAGGGGTGACGCAGTTTCTACAGGAAATCACGTAGAAGCAGCATAGTCTCTCTTGGAGTCAGTTTGGAGGTAGCTAGAGGTTGGGGTTTCTGAGCTAGGAGGGCCAAAACTTAGCCTCAGATCAGCTTGATCAGTTACAGAGAGAGGTGACGCAGTTTCCCAGGCTTGCCCACGGAGGCTTACGCAGTTCCAGCGTAGGCACTCACGCAGAGGCAAATAGGGGCTTCACCAGCGCTGTTTAGATCAGCCGGGGACTTGCAGAGTGAGGTATATCTCACAATTACATTTGTTGTCTAGATTTCTCTGAAGGGTTTGCCAGATGTTGGCACCCTAGTTGTACTCAAGATTCTGCTACTTAATAATACAAACACTCAGATCTGCTGCACCGGTTTTCCCGAGTTGGGATTTTTCAAGGACTTAGTCCAAAAATAACTGTGTCAAATGTGGATTTTTTTTCATTGTATTTTGTTCAGATTGTTTTAGCACTTGGATTTATTCCGCAACATTATTTGTGTAGACTGCTTCAGAAATTACTTTGATATTTCATTGTAATGAAATAATTATGAAAAAATAATAGGAGAAGTAATTCAAATTTGTTGCAGTAGGAATCCGGATCTAGGATTTTTCACACTGTTGATTTAGCTACAGGAGTTGTAGTGCAGATTTAGTGCAGGAGCTGCAGTGCGGATTTAGTGCAGGAGTTGCAGTGCGGATCTTTTGGACAAGGTTCAGTGTGGATTACAGGACGAGTTTAAGTGCAGAATTTTGGTCGAAGTTTCAGTGCGGATTTTTGACAAGTTTCAGGACAATGCAACATGCAAGGGGCAGCATTCCTGTGTTAAGGTGCAGATCAAACTGAGTATGGAAGTGTGGATCTGTCCTAGTTCATGAACATGAATATGAGATCATCTTGAAGTGCATTCGAAAACTGATCTAAAGTGAAGTTGTTGGGACAGTGGTCTGCAAAGAAGAAGCAGTCGGAAAGTGAAAGAAGGAAAGTAAATCTGAGATTTACTTTCCTAACTTCAGCCTATATATATATATATATATATATCATGCAACTGAAGATTCAACTAAAGGAAGTATTGATGCAGAACAGTGCAACTTGGAAGGACCAACATTGAAGGACATCAAAGAAGTAAGGACAAGGTCTTAGATGCATAAATAGGTCAAGGGTCTAATTCTGGGTCATGGTACTTGTCATCTGAAATCTATAAGAAGAATTTCTCGTTGGTTTTCCTCTCCAAGAGAGAGAGGTTTTGACCTAGCTCTTGAAGCCTAATTCTTGTGTCTTTTGTCTTTTGATAATTGACTTGATGAAAGATTTAATAAGCTAACGAAGGAAAGACATAATTAACTCAAGTAACCTCACAAGTAATCATCAAGAAGAGAATTTTGAATTAATCACTAGCCCTACAAATTCTCAACACAGACGAGATCCTCTTTCCCTCTTTAAGATCAAAAGATTATTCATCATAGCTATCTACCCTGGTATCAATTCACTTGTGACTATTAAAATTTTGAGCAAAAGCTTGCAAGGCAGGGTCAACTTGGGTACTTGGCTTTGACTTCACTTCAATGTTATCCCTGTTGATTTCGGTAGCATCGAATGTGCTCTAAGTCTCAAAATTTGCAGGAAGACTTAGACACATATATTCCAGATAACCCATAAATCATTTTTGAAAATTCCACTCAAAGGGTGTTTTATTAAAATAATTAATTATTTTTAAAGGGACCTTAACTATAAACTTAGGAAAATAAAATAATTGAAGGGTATTAACAAAACAGAGTGTAAATCTTCTAAAGAAAATGAAGATCAAGTCGCAAGTTAATCTTAGTTGTTGATTAACGATTTAATTCCGGTCGTTGAAGTCTCAACGAGAAGATTATAAGAAGGACATGATGGATCATTTGGAAGAAGAGATACTCGCCTCTGAGGTTTTCCTGAGCTAGGGAATACACTTCAGAGAAGAAAGAAAGCAGTATGCAGAGGGGCATCATAGCAGCTACGCAGAGCCAATAGAGGTAGCGTAGTAGCCTTGAGGAAGTCAGTGATTCAGCAGAGGATCAGTCAAATCCAGTGTCGGAGAGCCGGGGTGTAAGACCGGGAGAGGCCAGAGGGTCAAATCCAGCAAGTAGAAGAGCCACCCAGCAACAATGATGCAGTCTCCACGCAGAGTGATGCAAAGACTGCACAGTGATTGTGCGAAGGCAATGGAGGGCTTGTCATTTTGTGGTTTAGTCAGTTTGGGCTTCCAGTGTCGGTGTGTGAGGTAATCTCACTAGCTCTTTGTGAGTCAGATTCTCTGTGAGGATAGCTAACAAGCCATCCCAGATTGTATTCAGAAAATTACTGCATAATAAACAAACCCTCAGCTGCTACACCGGTTTTCTCAATTTGGGTTTTTCCGGGGACATTGGTCCAAAAATAATGGTGTCATGTGTCTATGATTTATTATTGCTCATATTTTGTTTCCGCACATTTATTTTTCCGCAATTAATTTGTGAAAGTTGTAGTGTATGAGTTTTCGATGTTTACAATAGAACACCGTAAATAATTTGTTGAAAGTAATTAACAAATAGGAGAATTCTCATCAGTTTCTGCAGTAGGATTCCAGATCTAGGAATTTTCACATTGTATCAGAGCTTGTTTATCAGTGCAGGAGGAGCAAGAGAGTAGATCAAGTAGATCCAACGTTGAAGAAAAGTCAAGGTTCAAAGAGTTGTGTAAGCAACAGATCGATCTCCCTAGTGGCCGCACAGTCCTAGCCAGGAGGGCTAGATCTGCAAGGAAATATTTCTCTGAGTGAGCCGACAAAGAGGTAGGATTTTCCAGTTTGCAGTTTTCCAGAGGCAGAGGGAGCAGCCACGTGGATATGATGGAGGAGACATAAGGTTAACCCAAGGTAAACTGCGCAGATCCAGGGTGAGTTGAGTTTTGGAGGGAGATTGGTGTTATAAAAGGAGAGGCTCTCACCTCATTTGATCATTCATGATTTGATATTCTTATTGATAGCTGGACTCTTGTCTGCTTCAGCACGCCGGTTGTTTAGTCGGTCTGCAGCACTGTTTAGTGCACGAGTATCTCCGGTCGGAGATCTCACCCTTAGCCTCTGGGGACTTCGAGTGCCGGCCCTGGTAAGGTTTTCTGGTTTCACCCTTAGCTTCGGGGACTTCGAGTGCCCGCCCTAGTAAGGTTTTTCTGAGTTCCATCTTTCAGTTCCAGCAGCAGAGCAGCAGCAGTTTCTGAAGCATATCTGAGGAGGAGAAAGCCCCCTTGTGGCTGCGCAGAGCAAGAGAAGGAAGGACGCTGATTCTTGAAGGAGAAGGACGCTGTCTCATCTGGAGAGAGGACGCCGTGCCTTCAAAGAGGGGGAGGACGCGGTCCAAGGAGGACGCCTGCTCCGCCCCGGCAGAGAAAACGCCGGTTTTGGGAGGCAAGGGATGAGGCGCCTGCCTAGCCCTAGGAGGAGGACGCCGTCCCATTTCCTCGGGAGGTAAGGGTTGCAGATCTGAAGGTTTATTGCTAGATCCAGTTGTGGGGAGGATAGATCTTGCAGATCTAGTCTTGTATGTTGCAGATCTAGTATTGTATGTTGCAGATCTGGAGGTTTAGCACTAGATCCAGCTGAAGGAGTGACAGATCTGAGGAGATATTGATAGATCTAGCCCAGATCTGAAGGAATAACACCAGATCTAGCCCTAGAGGCTGTAGATCTGAGGAGATAGTTCCAGATCTAGTATAGATCCGAGGGTTTGGCATCAGATCTGATATTGGAGGACGCTGATCAGGAAGGGAAGGACGCAGGTCTGATTGGAGGCTTCAGATCCATCAGGAGAAACGCAGTTCTGAGGAGCAGGCTATTGTGAGAGGGGCTCATCAGCGTTTCCAGCATTCTGTAGCAGGTTCATCTGTCTGGAGGATTGAGGGCCTTGTGCTTCACCTGTTTCTGCGCTGTCACTAGCAGAGACATCGTTTTCCAGTAGAGAGGGTTTGCAGTTAGAGATCAGCTCCAGTACCAGCGCAGTTCATCTCCAGAGCAGCTAGGACGCTGTCCTTATTGCAGCCATTTTCTTGTATGGGATGGTCATCACTTGCCTAGGGCAAGGATAGGTGCACTGATTCTGATTTATTTGTACTTCTCTCTATGTACTTTCTGATTAATAAAATGGCTCAGTTTCTGGTATTACATGTGTCATGATTCAGTGATCTGGTTCAGTATTACATTTTCTATATCTGTCTGGCATATTTCTGTTATATTACTGGTTATTCCCCTCTGGGGATATTACAGTGGTATCAGAGCTTAGATCTGGCTCAGCCTGTGGTGCTAGCAATCTATGGCACCTAGGGGTCGCCCCACTCTCCTCGGGGGACGCGATTCTGATTCAGAGGCAGAACGGAGGAATCCAATGGAGGCCATATTGGCAAAGTGGACGGAGAAGTTGACTGAGAGGATGGATGCAAAGATGGATGCATTCATGCAGGAGGTAACTAAGAAGGTTGAAGGGACGCAGAAAGAGCCCCTTAGAGTCTTTCAGGTAGGGGAAGGATCGGGAGCGTCTAGTTGCATACCAGATGCTATTCCCATTGGGACAGCGCAGAAGGCCGATTCCATGGACACGCGACCTACCATGCCTACTTTCCCGGTAGAGGAAGTGGAGCAAACGGCATCAAGAGATGAGGGTCCTGATCTTCATGCAGTTTGGTTTGCAGATTGGCGAAGCATGGGGCAGGAATTCATGGATGCTCTCCCTTTCAATCAATATCTGCAGTTCCGAAGCGGCAGTAAGCCTCATGATCGAAATAAGGGACGGGGTTCCCACCGTGATAGTAACCGTGCAGCCAGCAAATTTCATTTGCCGATGTTTGATGGGTCACCAAAGACCACAGCCAGGTCTTGGGTGGAGAAACTAGACCTCTATTTTCAGCTTAACCAGATGCCAGAGAAGGAGGCCATTAAGATGGCTGCATTACACCTAGAGGGGGAGGCCCAGAACTGGTGGTTTCATGGGTTGACAACACTGGGACATTCCACAGTGACTACATATGCTGAGTTCACCAGGAGGGTGGTGAAACGTTTTGATCAGGACCCGGATCAGCCTTTCCTCGAGCTGACCAAGCTCAAACAGACAGGTAGTGCAGAGGCGTACATCTCAGACTTTTTGAGGGTTTCAGTGATGGTACCTGACATATCAGCAGCTCGGTTGATCACGATGTTTGTAGATGGGCTGTCAGAACCACTTCGTGGTCTAGTCCGGTCGAACAAACCGGCTACCCTTCAGGATGCTATCAGTAGGGCCCGTGACCCACAAGATGTCTTGCCTAGGACTCGGCCACCTTATCCCCAGAGACAGGCTTTCCAGCCTAAGGGTAAGGACACGAGGGTTCCGCCTCCCAAGGCGAATCCCGGACGAGGACAGTATGATGATGAGGCTAGGAGAGAGCTGAGACGGAAGCGATTGTGCTTCACCTGCCAGGAGCCATGGGCGCCAGGACACAAGTGCACAGCAAGGAAGGCACATTTCATAGAGGTCTTCTCCGAGGGCAGTGGAGAAGAGGATGAGTTGGATGATGAGGAGGCTGGAGAGTGTTATGCAGCGCAGAGTGCTTTACCACCTCCGCCACCCGATGCAGGAGAGGCATCATTTGCACCTACTGGGGGAGCTCTAGCAGCGTTACGGGGAGTCCCCAAGTATTTGACATTGCGCGTACGTGGGACAGTGCGGGGACAGCGTGTCTCAGTTCTAGTTGACAGTGGGGCCACCCACAATTTCATCGATGCCCAGATGGTAGCACGGAGAGGCATACCCACGGAGAGCTTTGATGGATTTTCTGTTTTGGTCCCAGGAGACGAGACCATGGCTTGTGCTCGATATGTACCAGAGTTATCAGTGACGATGGGCACCTATACTTTGACTGATCACTTCTTTGTGGTGGACATTCCGGACACCAATGTGATATTGGGAGTGCAGTGGCTTATCACTCTGGGAAAGGTCACAACAGATTGGAAAGCCTTGGAAATGGAGTGGGATGATCCCAAGACGGGGAGGCATGAGAAGATCTGAGGCCAGAACACATATCCGCCCCAGACAGTATCAGCACACAGCATGGATGCGACATTCCGCAGAGGAGACATAGAGTGGGCAGTCGAGCTGCGGGCTTCAGAGATAGTAGATACAGGTAGGGCGGTGCACCCTGATCTACAGACTCTTCTCGACAGGTATGCAGTAGTTTTTGGAGACATTCCACCAGGACAGCCACCAGATCGGGGGTTTGAGCACACGATCGAGTTGGAGCAAGGGATACAGGCAGTGATCACCACTCCTTATCGGCATCCCAAGGCCTATCGGGATGAGATAGAGCGGGCCATTCAGGAGCTGCTGGCCCTTGGGCACATTCGACCCAGCACCAGCCCTTTCGCTTCTTCAGTAGTGCTGGTGAAGAAGAAGGATGGCACATTACGCATGTGCATTGATTACAGAGCTCTGAACAAGAAGACTTTGAAAAACAGGTACCCCATTCCCAGGATCGATGAGTTGATGGACGAGTTGAGAGGAGCACGATTCTTCTCAAAGATTGATTTGAGGTCCGGGTACCATCAGATACGCATGAGGGAACAGGACATTCCCAAGACTGCTTTCATGTGTCATTATGGGCACTTTGAGTTTCTGGTTATGCCATTTGGACTGACCAATGCACCTGCCACTTTTCAGTCTTGCATGAACCATATCTTCAGGGATCATCTGAGGAAGTTCGTGCTAGTTTTCTTTGATGATATTCTCATATACAGCAGGACCTGGGAGGAGCACCTCCAGCACATTGAGACAGTCTTGCGCATTCTGGAGGAGCAGCAGTTCTTTGCCAAACTCTCCAAGTGTGAGTTTGGGTTGACAGAGATGTTGTATTTGGGACACATCATAGGAGTGGACGGAGTGCGAGTCCATGACGAGAAGATCCGGGCTATCAGAGACTGGCCAGAGCCGCGGAATGTGACAGAGTGTAGAGGGTTCATTGGTATCTGTACTTACTACAGGAAGTTCGTCAAGGGCTTCTCACAGCTTGCTGCACCCCTCACAGAGCTGACGAGGAAGGGGGCATTCAGTTGGACGGATACCGCCCAGCGAGCTTTTGATAAGCTCAAGGAGGTGATGAGTAGTTGTCCGATGCTGGCATTGCCCGATTTTACTCAGCCCTTTATCCTGGAGTGCGATGCATCAGGGGAAGGGATTGGAGCAGTTTTGATGCAGGAGGGTCATCCGATTGCATTCGAGAGCCGGAAGCTCCTTCCACATGAGAGACTTTATCCTATCTATGATAAGGAGATGCTGGCCATCATGCATGCATTGGCCAAATTCCGGCAGTACTTGGTAGGCGGCAGATTCAGAGTCAGGACAGATCATAACAGCCTGAAGTACTTTCTGGAGCAGAAGCAGTTACAGGAGAGGCAGCAGAAGTGGATCAGCAAGATCCAGGCTTACGATTTTGACATAGAGTATGTCAAAGGGAAAAACAATGTGGTAGCAGATGCCCTTTCCCGTAGACCAGCCACACTATCCCTCATGAGCTTGGACGCTGATTGGAAGGCTCGACTACTGGTTGAGTATTCCAAGGATAGATTTGCATGCGAGGTGTTGGATGGACAGGTAGCTGATAGCAGATACAGGGTGGCAGATGAGGTCATCTATTACAGGGATCGGATCTTCTTGACTGAGGGATCTCAGCTCAAGGAGAAGATACTCCATGCCTCTCATGATTCACCATTGGCAGGCCATCAGGGGTTCACCAAGATGTACAGGGCCATCCGGGAGAGATTTGCATGGAAGGGCCTCAAGGAGGACGTACTCCAGCATGTCAGGGAGTGCGAGGTTTGTCAGCGGATCAAAGGGGAGATGAACCATCCCGCAGGGTTGTTACAGCCGCTTCCCATTCCTGAGGGGAAGTGGGAGAGTGTCTCGATGGACTTCATCACGGGTTTGCCCACAGTGCAGGGCAAGGACTGCATCTTCGTAGTAGTTGACCGGCTAACGAAGTATGCTCACTTCTTTGCCATTTCGGCACACTACACAACAGCACAGGTGGCAGAGTTGTTTTTCCGGGAGGTTTTCAGATTGCACGGTCTACCCAAGACCATTGTTAGTGACAGGGACAACCGCTTTATGGGAGGATTTTGGCAGGAGCTCTTTCGACTAGTAGGGACTGAGTTGACACCGAGCACCAGCTATCATCCCCAGACGGACGGGCAGACAGAGATAGTTAACAAGTGGCTGGAGGGCTACTTGCGTAACTACGTCAGTGGGCAACAGCGAGCATGGCTGAAATGGCTACATTTGGGCGAGTACTGCTACAACACAACCCATCATATGTCTATCGGCATGACACCATTTTATGCGTTGTATGGATATCATTCCTTGTCTTTTGTGGATGTGATGTTTGGGGTTAGCAGGGCTCCACGAGCCAAACTATGGATCCAAGAGAGCCAAGACATCCTTCGGACTCTCAAGGACAACATAGCCACCGCACAAAATCAGCAGAAATTATATGCAAACAGGGGCCGAGTGGAGAGACACTTTGAGGTAGGGGATTTGGTCTACTTGCGGTTACAGCCATACCGCCAGTCTTCACTCAAACAGAAGGGGGCAGAGAAGCTTAAGCCTCGTTTTTATGGACCATACAGGGTGATTCGGAGGATCGGACAGGTTGCATATGAGTTTGAGTTGCCCCAAGGCAGCCGGATTCATAACATTTTCCATGTATCATGCCTGAAGAAGGCACTGGGCCAGCATGTGACAGTCACCGGGGAGCTACCTCCGACAGATGATGAGGGGCACTAGGTATTACAGCCAGAGGCCATTATTGACACCAGGGAGAGACAGTTGCGTAGCAGGAAGATCAGAGAGTTCCTGGTGAGATGGAAGAATCTGCCAGATGAGGATGCCACTTGGGAGGATGAGAAGATCTTGCAACATCCCTCACTTCAGTTGCTTGAGGACAAGCAACGTTTTGCCGGGGGAGACTGTAATATTCCCAATTAGCTTTGCTAATTGGAATATTGCATTTTTGTGTTATTTTGCTGCTTTAGATAGGAATAATAAATAAAGTGAGAAATAAGAGGGGTCACCTCACTTTAGTCAACTCACTTTATAATAAAGTGTTCTTTTTCTTAGTAGCTTGACGTTGTAACTTAGAGAGGGGGCCTTGGGGGTCCACGTGGATATGATGAAGGAGACATAAGGTTAACCCAAGGTAAACTGCGCAGATCCAGGATGAGTTGAGTTTTGGAGGGA
Source organism: Pinus albicaulis (assembly GCA_034641835.2). Taxonomy (NCBI): domain Eukaryota; kingdom Viridiplantae; phylum Streptophyta; class Pinopsida; order Pinales; family Pinaceae; genus Pinus; species Pinus albicaulis. The sequence continues at coordinate 1,162,900,146 of CM076572.1, read as the reverse complement.
GATTGGTGTTATAAAAGGAGAGGCTCTCACCTCATTTGATCATTCATGATTTGATATTCTTATTGATAGCTGGACTTTTGTCTGCTTCAGCACGCCGGTTGTTTAGTCGGTCTGCAGCACTGTTTAGTGCACGAGTGTCTCCGGTCGGAGATCTCACCCTTAGCCTCGGGGGACTTCGAGTGCCTGCCCTGGTAAGGTTTTTCTGGTTTCACCGTTAGCTTCGGGGGACTTCGAGTGCCCGCCCTAGTGAGGTTTGTTCTGAGTACACTTTTCAGTTCCAGCAGTGAAGCAGCAGCAATTTCTGAAGTATATCTGAGGAGGAGAAAGCCCTCTTGTGGCTGCGCAGAGGAAGAGGAGGAAGGACGCTGATTCTTGAAGGAGAAGGACGCTGTCTCATCTGGAAGGAGGACGCTGTGCCTTTCAGGAGGGGGAGGACGCTGTCCAAGGAGGACGCAGTTCCAGTCTGGCAGAGAAAACGCTGTTTTGGGAGGCAGAAGGACGCTGTCTAGCCCTAGAGTGAGGACGTTGTCCATTTCTGGAGGTAAGGGTTGCAGATCTGAAGGTTTATTGCTAGATCCAGTTGTGGGAAGGATAGATCTTGCAGATCTAGTCTTGTATGTTGCAGATCTAGTATTGTATGTTGCAGATCTGGAGGTTTAGCACTAGATCCAGCTGGAGGAGTGACAGATCTGAGGAGATATTGATAGATCTAGGCCAGATCTGAAGGAATAACACCAGATCTAGCCCTAGAGGCTGTAGATCTGAGATAGTTCCAGATCTAGTATAGATCTGAGGGTTTGGCATCAGATCTGATATTGGAGGACGCAGATCAGGAAGGGAAGGACGCAGGTCTGATTGGAGGCTTCAAGATCCATCAGGAGAGACGCAGTTCTGAGGAGCATGCTATTGTGAGAGGGGCTCATCAGCGTTTCCAGCATTCTGTAGCAGGTTGTTAAGAAGCTAGTAGAAGATGAAGATATGGCTGATTTGTTAATGTGAAGCTTGCTGCCTTACTTTGATTGATTTGTGACTCATTGCATCTCCTTGGAGAGACTCAAGCACTTCAGTCAAGAAGTTATCAACAATTTTCGAAACCCAAATTTTAGAAGATATTATTTTTAATACCAAAATACTATAATACTATAAAATATAGGTGCAATAAACTATTATTTTGATCAACAAGACTCTAAATAAGCATTAATTTGCATCCATTTATATAATTAGTTAAACTAAATTATATAGTTGATAATAGGATAGTAGAATATATTATAGGGTACTTTCAGAATGAAATACATTTTGTTCATTCATTGGAAAGCTTCACAAACCACTGTGATAATAGAGTTCTCAGCGCTAATACAATTATTTTGTCGATCTGTGCATATATTTCTCAATATCCCCTTCCCATATGGGAAAGGAGTGGACTAGTCACTTACCTCACAAGGTCCTTATGGAGTTGTTGTTCCAGGCCACACGTGCACACCATTTTACCAACAAGACAATTTAGTAGACAACTCGACAAGGCCTTGGAGCTGGGTGCCCCCAAATCCACACAGCCAACCATCCATCAGGAGAATTTTTCCATGCCTGGATGTTAGGAGAGCTTGCTCAAATTTGGGCTTCCCACAAGGATCATACTGTAGAGCCCTATCAGTCCCAGACACACTCCAAAGGACATCATCCACTAGTCCAAAAAAAATTTTGCGGTCATTGAGGACTCTAGCAGGGAGACCCCCCTTGATCTAATTGCTCGTCCTCACCTGTCAGCACTAGCATACCATGACTAGTTCAAACTAAAGTTCCTTTGGTCCTCAGATATCATACATATTATCTTTTTCTTGTAATTACTTTATCTCCACTCCGAGTCATGTACTTTCTTATCTTCTCTTGTTGTTCTGCTTCTAGCACAATTAAAAATCTGTTTTGATATGATTTTTAGCATCTTTATAGTCCACACTTCCACACTTCCACATTGTATTTTGGCTAGTGATGTACTCTTATAATCCCATTGACCTAACATTTTCCCCAAGGAAAACCTTGTGGGGAAACCCAAGAGATGCTTCCTCATGTTTGTGGATGGCATCCCTAGTAACCCTGTTCGCTAAAGTCATAGACTAGTGTGCCTAACCAGGAGGGTTGAACTAGGCAGATGCCCAACAACATGAAAAAAAACCAGTTGAGCTAACCCTTGGTCTTCCCATTGACATACTCCTTTGATCATTTGCTGGACATTAATAAACTTATATTATCAAACTTTGGTTTTTACAAATACTGCAACAAAAAAGGTGGTTTGACAAACAATGCAACAAATCAGAACTCATATTTTAATAATTTAGACGATAAGAGGTATTCCAAAAATCATTGACAAAGACAGCCATGCTTTTATCTAGATTTGCATTTGAAAAAATTGTCAACTTATCTGTTATATTGTCAACTTGAAATGTGAAATCCAGATATGAAAACTAGATATGAAAGTATTTCAAAAATCACCTCTTGGGTATTAAAATAAGAATGGAGCTGTACAGGATGGCATCAAGGCCAATGAGAAAAATTACAATTAATT